>CP094632.1:18482056-18517704 GCA_023657505.1 Camelina hispida | reverse complement strand
AAAACACAGACACGCTCAGTTTCGCTGCTTTAAATTTTTACCTTCACTTCCTCAGATGAATCTTCAATCGCAGTTAATAGGCATGGAAGAAACAATCTGATGTGTGACAAAATTTCTGGCTGAAGATGCTCGGCGAATTGGCCTATTGCAAATGATGCAGCCCCTCGAACCATTTTGCTCAGGGTCTCTTAAAGCTACTAAGACTATATTAAGAACAGGCCTCAGCTTCGATATAACACCTAGAGCTGTTGCAGACGCTTCCCGACACTTGGGATTTGTATTTTGATAGTACTCGGAGCAAATTCCAAAACAGGGGGGGAAGACATGCTTTGGCAGGTTCATAGCTAGTGTGTCAATAACTTCAGCAGCTGCACGATCAGGAGCAAGATCATCATGTCCTCTTGATCAGACGACTCAGCGAGTAAAGGGCACATAACTTTCAAATTGGTATGACTAGCTTATGCTTTTTAAGGGAATTATATTTGTACTTTTGCCAACCATGAAACTATTTGGATTGCCTGGTAATTAAATGGAGTAAGGTAAGGAATCATAACATAACAAGTTGAACCTATCTCAAGGGAACAGAGTAATTCAGCTAACCTGGTGACGGGTGCTACTTTCCAGGTTTAGATTACAGAAACTTCAAGAGAGAAATCCACGATTGATTTGACAGAATCTCCAAGAAGGGAGCAGGAGATTCAGTCAGCTCATCAAAAATTTCAAAAGCAAGTATAGCAACATCCTCCTCTCCAGATGCAATACATTTCCTGATACATTCAATATGCTGGGACTGAACTCTCGGAACTTACCTGATAGAAATGACATAAGCAATATCCCAAATCAGTCTTTAAACTATCTTCACAAAAAGTTGTCCCAAACAAAATAGAAAAGTCAGCCTACAGCAATGCAATTAGATACTATTGAGACATTTAAACATGTCTATAACATTAACAAAAACACAAAAGTTGCTAGAAACACAAGAACATGTTTTCTATATTCCAGAGAACGAAAATTACTTGAGAGCGGCAATTCTGACTCGACTACTGCTTTCATCCTGCATACACTTGAGAAGAAGAGCCTGCAAGTCGGTAAAGTATGGCCTAAATGTGTTCCCAATCGTTTCTGTCAAAGAGCTGAAAAGGATCAATGCTACCTACAAAACAAACAAACAAACAAACAAAAAAGATTACCAAAGTGAATAAGAGTTAACTATGGTTGTTAATCAAAGTTAACTATGCTTATGTGTCACTCATATACATGAGAGTGAATAAGAGAAGGAAGCATGAAGACCAAAGTAATGATTGGCTGGAGGCTCTCCAGAAGGGTTCGGATCCACGCTTAGATACACAAAGGTCTTAGAGACTCTGACATTTTAGAGACTTTGACATGTCAAAGATATTTGCTTTATGTCTGAACAGCCACGTATAGATAAGAAATAAACTAAAAAAGACTTGCAGGTGTAAGAGGGAACTTCTGGAGTATTAAATTAGTAAAAAGAGGACATCTACCTCTCTCAATAAAAAGCCGTTTCAGCTCAAGCCTCCAAATATGGAATGCACCAATCTGTGATACAAAACGAGCTTCAGCACCAGAAAAAATATTTACAGGTAAGAGTCAGCCTCACGTTCAGAGTCTCTTCCCCCACCAGGTATCTCTCTCTGAACTTTTCTGATAACAGGAAAATAAAACCGCAACTACTAACTCCTTGCATGATACTACATCAATTAATCAAAACACCACCCAATCCAATTTACTCCTGTGGATTTTTCATGAAAAAGTCTTACAAACCAATGAACTTATAATGTGATACATGAATTCAATGAGAAAAAATCAAAGCATGTGTGCCTAACCATTCAATAGCAAGAAAGGGCAGTGAAAACTGAAAGAAGAACGTACCTAAAAGTGACAGCCATTACACTATCACGAACAGCAATCAGGTTATAAGCATACCATAGATCATCAGAGTCCTCCGCCACCATCTACCCTCAATTTAGTCAGCAAAAGAATATGAATTGCAGTTATAAACTAGGTACTGAAAACATATATGAGCACCCCAAAAAACAAAAAACAAAAAAACAAATCACAGATGAAGAAGAATGAATCAAACCTTAACGCTTCCGGTCCATTACGAGCATAATCCCTATGAACGATCTTCATCTCTCAGGCCTTTTGAAAAGTATGTCCACTAGAGCAGAGTCTATAGAGACATAGAGACAGAGATTAACAACCACTAGTCTCGAAAATTGTCTCTGCTAAAGCCTTTTTAAGTTCTCAGGTCAACAGAATTTAACAGAAATCGTATCAGACTCAACCAGATATGATGCACCGGGAATTGGTAAAAGCTAAGCAGCAAACACGGTGAGTTTATGAGCCATATATTACAAACCTTTATGCCGGATAATTTGTATCCGTCCGCCAGACCAAAATACCACAAATCAGAAATAACAAAAAGCTTCAAAGACAGACCTATGCCGACAAATAAACAAGCTAGCCCCAGAAGTGAGTTTTTATATTACACAGAAAGCAGAACACCATTTGTATTCTTAAATGACCACTAAAAAGAATAGGCTCAGCTCTCTAAGTTCTTCTACTAGCGATGATTATTATTAACCAGGATTGTGACTAGTTGCAATCTAAAAAACATTTCCTAAAACAAGAGAATCAGCAGAACAAAAATAAATCGAATGCTCAGAATCCAAATTATAGAAAATTTCCAAAAGCTACCAAAATCTTGAATCCCTGAGCCAAACCCTCCGGCAGAACTGCTTCCAAAGCTGCCTCACTATAACATTTCCACATTATACATAAACATCAACACACAATGATACATACAAAAAAAATTCTGAAACATTAACAGAAGAATATCAGATAGAATTGAGATTACTCGAATTTGTAGTAGAGCCGATATCCTTATGAAAGCTGCGATAGTGTAGTATCTTTAGAGTAAAGAGAGGCCTTCCATTAGGACCTACATCTAAAGACGGGATCTTATCATCATCAGCTAACCTCTTAGCTCGACCGGCTTCAAGGTCTCTCCACCGCCGGCTCCAAACTCGCCGTCCTCGGCTCCGGCTGCATTAGGAGCGCCTCCGCCTTAGGTTTGGATTTTTGCCTTCAGCCTTCTTCGTCTTGGTGATTGAAGTTTTCGTGCTCTTGGAAGATGAAAAGCATCGATGCGCGTGATCTAAACTCGGGAGAAGTGTTCCCACGGCGGCGGCTGAGTTCGACGCTGAGAAATGAGAAACGGTATCATTTAGAATTAAGAACTCCGATTCAATTTGAGATTACTGGCGGCGGTTCTTACGAAGGCCTCCACATTTCGTTGGCTTCGTCTCTCTCTCTCACTCACTCTTGTCACCGTGAAAAGGTTTTAGGAGGGATTTGGACGCAAATCTGACGACCAAAGGAAAGGGCTGAAGCAGCGAGCTAAACTAAGTGGCAAACTTGTAAATTTTGACTATTTTTTTTTACTTTGGCGTTAAGCCCATTTATTAATGGGCCGACCGATATAAAAGATTGGGTCCATTTCCTGATATGATTACGTCACGTATCTATTTAGCCTTTTTTGTAATTTTATATTCTTTTGCCAGTTATAATTTCCTTTTTAATACATTAGTATAGAGTATAGACATATCGTTAGTTTTTTTCTAATCAATAAACGAATATTAATTTTATTGATATCTGACATAGTATAAGGCACATGACTCATGAGATAACTATTTGTATAATACTAGACTAGATATCAATTATTTGTTTTAAATCACACTAAAAAATCATACTTATTGTTTAATTTATGGTTTTTGCTCCACGATTATATTTTTCAACTTTGTTATACTATAGTTGAAAACATTAACAGAATGACTTTTAAAGTAAAGACCCAATAGAATGTCCACATCCGATAAAATTGGGGCAATAGAATAACGAAATTTGTCGAATTGTCAAAAATGAATAAGCAAAAAAAAAAGAAAAGACCAATATTTTAATAATAAAGTGGGGGAAGAAAGAAGAATCAATTATGAGAAAACCATTTTTTGGAGTGGTTATTGTCGATTTTACCACTTTTGAATAGTTTGTGGATTTACCATTTTTTAGGTTACAAAAAATTTGATTAAACATGTGTTTTATTTGTTATGTTTGGGTTTATTCGGTTCTATTATTTTTAGGATTTAGTATTGGTATTAAGTATGTATTGTATTTTGGAAAAAAAACCAAAAATACGTATTTTTTTCCTTCTCAAAAATGGTAGTATCCGTAAACTTTTTCGAAAAATGGTATATCCAAAATATTTTTTTTAAAAAGTGGCATTTTTAACAAGTATCCCAAAAAAGAAAGAAAACAAGGAAAGGGAAAGCAAGAGAAATGGCGATCTACCGTTGAAGATAATAACAATACAATTTGTGTGTGTGTGTGTGTGGAGTGAGAGAGTGTGTGTCTCCCATATCTTTTTAGGTACTCCGTACTCCTCCCACTAGATGTGTGCTCATCAAAGACTAGGCTAAATGTATAAAGTAATTAAAAATGATTTTTCACTGAGATTGTTACAATAAGACTACAACTCATATCAAATTAAATATTTGTCTTCACTAATATGATTCCATTAAATTAATGTTGGCCGACCGACTAAATATAACATCAGCCAAGTTGTGACTTGTGAACACGTCAAGCTTGATATAAATCCGTATCATATTTTATAGAATATATACTCTTGTTTTATATCAGCTTGACACCCGTGTTCCACAATTTCACAACTTGGGCTGATGTTATATTAAGTCGGTCGGCCAACATTAAATTTAATGGAATCATTTTAGTGAGACAAATATTTAATTTGATATGAGTTGTAGTCTATATTGTAACAATCTCATAGTGAAAAATCATTTTTAATTACTTTATACATTTAGCCTAGTCTTTTGATGAGCCACACATCTAGTGGGAGGGAGTACGGAAGTACCTAAAAAGATATGGGAGACACACACTCTCTCTCTCACACACACACACACACAAATTGTATTGTTATTATCTTCAACGGTAGATCGCCATTTTCTCTGCTTCCCCTTTTCCTTGTTTCTTTCTTTTTTGGATACTTGTTTAAAAATGCCACTTTTTTAAAAAAATATTTTGGATATACCATTTTATCGAAAAAGTTACGGATACTTACCAATTTTTGAGAAGGAAAAAAATACGTATTTTGGTTTTTTTTCAAAATACAACATACTTAATACCAAATACTAAATCCTAAAATAAATAAGACCCGAATAAAACCCAAACATAACAAATATAAACACATGTTTAATCAAATTTTTGTAACCTAAAAAAATGGTAAAATCCACAAACTATTCAAAAAGTGGTAGTTAAATCGACAATAACCACTCCAAAAAAATGGTTTTCTCAAATTGATTCTTCATTTCTTCCCCCACTTATTATTAAAAAATTGGTCTTTCTTTTTTTTTTTGCTTATTCATTTTTGACAATTCGACAAATTTCGTTATTCTATTGGCCCCAATTTTATCGATGTGACATCTATTGGTCTTACTTTAAAAGTCATTCTGTAATGTTTTCAACTATAGTATAACAAAGTTGAAAAAATATAATCGTGGGAGCAAAACCATAAATTAAACAATAAGTATGATTTTTAGTGGTGATTTAAAACAAATAACTTGATATCTAGTCTAGTATTATACAAAATAGTTATCTCATGAGTCATGTGCCTTATACTATGTCAGATATCAAAAATTATATTCGTTTATTGATTAGAAAAAAACTAACGATATGTCTATACTCTATACTAAATGTATTAAAAAGGAAATTATAACTGGCAAAAAGAATATAAAATACAAAAAAGGCTAAATAGATACGTGACGTAATCATATCAGGAAATGGACCCAATCTTTTATATCGGTCGGCCCATTAATAAATGGGCTTAACGCCAAAGTAAAAAAAAAAACGTCAAAATTTACAAGTTTGCCACTTAGTTAGCTCGCTGCTTCAGCCCTTTCCTTTGGTCGTCGATTGCGTCCAAATCCCTCCCTAAAACCTTTTCACGGTGACAAGAGTGAGTGAGAGAGAGAGACGAAGCCAACGAAATGTGGAGGCCCTTCGTAAGAACCGCCGCCAGTAATCTCAATTGAATCGAAGTTCTTTAATTCTAAAATGATACCGGTTTCTCATTTCTCAGCGTCGAACTCAGCCGCCGCCGTGGGAACACTTCTCCCGAGTTTAGATCACGCGCATCGATGCTTTTCATCTTCCAAGAGCACGAAAACTTCAATCACCAAGACGAAGAAGGCTGAAGGCAAAAATCCAAACCTAAAGGCGGAGGCGCTCCTAATGCAGCCGGAGCCGAGGACGGCGAGTTTGGAGCCGGCGGTGGAGATGACCTTGAAGCCGGTCGAGCTAAGAGGTTAGCTGATGATGATAAGATCCCGTCTTTAGATGTAGGTCCTAATGGAAGGCCTCTCTTTACTCCTAAAGATACTACACTATCGCAGCTTTCTCATAAGGATATCGGCTCCTACTACAAATTCGAGTAATCTCAAATTCTATCTGATATTCTTCTGTTAATGTTTTCAGAATTTTTTTTGTATGTATCATTGTGTGTTGATGTTTATGTATAATGTGGAAATGTTATAGTGAGGCAGCTTTGGAAGCAGTTCTGCCGGAGGGTTTGGCTTCAGGGATTCAAGATTTTTGGTAGCTTTTGGAAATTTTCTATAATTTGGATTCTGAGCATTCGATTTTTTTTGTTCTGCTGATCTCTTGTTTTAGGAAATGTTTTTTTAGATTGCAACTAGTCACAATCCCTGGTTAATAATAATCATCGCTAGTAGAAAGAAACTTAGAGAGCTGAGCCTATTCTTTTAGTGGTCCATTTAAGAATACAAATGGCTGTTCTGCTTTCTGTGTAATAATAAAAACTCACTTCTGGCGGCTAGCTTGTTTAGTTGTCGGCATAGGTCTGTCTTTGAAGCTTTTTGTTATTTCTGATTTGTGGTATTTTGGTCTGGCGGACGGATACAACTTATCCGGCATAAAGGTTTGTAATATATGGCTCATAAACTCACCGTGTTTGCTGCTTAGCTTTTACCAATTCCCCCGGTGCATCATATCTGGTTGAGTCTGATACGATTTCTGTTAAATTCTGTTGACCTGAGAACTTAAAAAGGCTTTAGCAGAGAACCTTTTCGAGACTAGTGGTTGTTAATCTGTCTCTATGTCTCTATAGACTCTGCTCTAGTGGACATACTTTTCAAAAGGCCTGAGAGATGAAGATCGTTCATAGGGATTATGCTCGTAATGGACCCGGAAGCGTTAAGGTTTGATTCATTCCTTCTTCATCTGTGATTTGTTTTTTTTTGTTTTTTGTTTTTTGGGGTGCTCATATATGTTTCAGTACCTAGTTTATAACTGCAATTCATATTCTTTGCTGACTTAAATTGAGGGTAGATGGTGGCGGAGGACTCTGATGATCTATGGTATGCTTATAACCTGATTGCTGTTCGTGATAGTGTAATGGCTGTCACTTTTAGGTACGTTCTTCTTTCAGTTTTCACTGCCCTTTCTTGCTATTGAATGGTTAGGCAAACATGCTTTGATTTTTCTCATTGAATTTATGTATCACATTATAAGTTAATTAGTTTGTAAGACTTTTTCATGAAAATCCACAAGGAGTAAATTGGATTGGTGGTGTTTTGATTAATTGATGTAGTATCATGCAAGGAGTTAGTAGTTGCGGTTTTATTTTCCTGTTATCAGAAAAGTTCAGAGAGAGATACCTGGTGGGGGAAGAGACTCTGAACGTGAGGCTGACTCTTACCCTGTAAAATTTTTTCTGGTGCTGAAGCTCGTTTTGTATCACAGATTGGTGCATTCCATACTTTGGAGCTTGAGCTGAAACGGCCTTTTGTATTGAGAGAGGTAGATGTCCTCTTTTTACTAATTTAATACTCCAGAAGTTCCCTCTTACACCTGCAAGTCTTTTTAGTTTATTTCTTATCTATACGTGGCTGTTCAGACATAAATGCAAATATCTTTGACAATGTCAAAGTCTCTAAAATGTCAGAGTCTCTAAGACCTTTGTGTATCTAAGCGTGGATCCGAACCCTTCTGGAGAAAGCCCTCCAGCCAATCATTTACTTTGGTCTTCATGCTTCTTCTCTTATTCACTCTCATGTAATATGAGTGACACATAAGCCATAGTTAACTTTGATTAACCAACCATAGTTAACTCTTATTCACTTTGGTAACTCTTTTTTGTTTGTTTGTTTGTTTGTTTTGTAGGTAGCATTGATCCTTTTCAGCTCTTTGACAGAAACGATTGGGAACACATTTAGGCCATACTTTACCGACTTGCAGGCTCTTCTTCTCAAGTGTATGCAGGATGAAAGCAGTAGTCGAGTCAGAATTGCCGCTCTCAAGTAATTTTCGTTCTCTGGAATATACAAAACATGTTCTTGTGTTTCTAGCAACTTTTGTGTTCTTGTTAATGTTATAGACATGTTTAAATGTCTCAATAGTATCTAATTGCATTGCTGTAGGCTGACTTTTCTATTTTGTTTGGGACAACTTTTGTGAAGATAGTTCAAAGACTGATTTGGGATATATGCTTATGTCATTTCTATCAGGTCAAGTTCCGAGAGTTCAGTCCCAGCATATTGAATGTATCAAGGAAATGTATTGCATCTGGAGAGGAGGATGTTGCTATACTTGCTTTTGAAATTTTTGATGAGCTGACTGAATCTCCTGCTCCCCTTCTTGGAGATTCTGTCAAATCAATCGTGGATTTCTCTCTTGAAGTTTCCTGTAATCTAAACCTGGAAAGTAGCACCCGTCACCAGGTTAGCTGAATTACTCTGTTTCCCTTGAGATAGGTTCAACTTGTTATGTTATGATTCCTTACACCTTACTCCATTTATTTACCAGGCAATCCAAATAGTTTCATGGTTGGCAAAGTACAAATATAATTCCCTTAAAAAGCATAAGCTAGTCATACCAATTTTGAAAGTTATGTGCCTTTACTCGCTGAGTCGTCTGATCAAGAGACGATGATGATCTTGCTCCTGATCGTGCAGCTGCTGAAGTTATTGACACACTAGCTATGAACCTGCCAAAGCATGTCTTCCCCCCCTGTTTTGGAATTTGCTTCCGAGTACTATCAAAATACAAATCCCAAGTGTCGGGAAGCGTCTGCAACAGCTCTAGGTGTTATATCGAAGCTGGAGCCTGTTCTTAATATAGTCTTAGTAGCTTTAAGAGACCCTGAGCAAATGGTTCGAGGGGCTGCATCATTTGCAATAGGCCAATTCGCCGAGCATCTTCAGCCAGAAATTTTGTCACACTATCAGATTGTTCTTCCATGCCTATTAACTGCGATTGAAGATTCATCTGAGGAAGTGAAGTAAAAATTTAAAGCAGCGAACTGAGCGTGGTCTGTGTTTTTTTTTTGTGTGGAAATGCACCTTTCTGCCATGATAACATGTAACCTTGGTTTTAGTAACATTTCTCATTATTGTCTACAGGAAAAGTCACACTACGCTTTAGCAGCATTCTGTGAGAACATGGGAGAGGAAATTGTTCCTTTGCTTGATCATTTAATGCGGAAGCTTATGGCCGCCCTAAAAAGTATCCCGCGTAATCTACAAGAGACATGCATGGTACACTGACAAATCTATGCAAGAGTTTCTTTTGAACTGGTATCTGAAATATTTATTAATGCTTTGTGCTACTTGCTTGCAGTCTGCAATAGGGTCGGTTGCTGCTGCTGCTGAGCAAGCATTCAATCCATATGCTGAGAGCGTTCTAGAGTTGATGAAGTTTTACATGGTTCTCACCAAGGACGAGGATCTTCGTGCCCGTGCAAGGTCTACTGAGCTTGTAGGGATTGTCGCAATGTCTGTTGGGAGAAAAGGGATGGAGGCGATTTTGCCACCTTTCATTGATGCTGCAATATCAGTAATTGCCTGACCATATTCTTCTTCTTTGAACTATATATGTTATTTGTGAAAGAAAGAGCTCACAATCACAAAATACCAGGGATTTGAATTGGACTTCAGTGAGTTGCGAGAATATACTCATGGATTCTTCAGCAACATAGCGGAAATATTGGATGACGCTTTTGCCCAGGTAGGCATACATTGCTTTCTAATAGACTTTATAATAGCTTTGAATTCAGTGATTAGGTTCAAGTAAACAGAAAGTACATTTTCATTGTTACTATGATTAAGTAGCTTTAGGAGCTTTTCTTCATTATTTTCATTGATGCTTGTGAATATATGTGTTTTATGTTTTAGGTAGATTTCTCTGGAGTTGTGGATGATGAGTTTCTAGAGAAACTAGGTTTAGAAAGGGAACAAGAAAACTGATTAATCACGAGGAGAGGGGTAAATTATTACAAGCAATGGATGGTTGTAGCCATAAGGCTGCAGCTGGAGGCTCATTGTCCAACACTCTTGTTGCTCTCGCTAGATTAGGTTCTCATTCTATCGTTGACCGCCCTTTGAATGTCGCTATGGCTGGCAGTATTGGTGGTGACCCTCTCGGTAGCTTTTACGGGTACTCATACTTCTTTGTCTTTAGCTTGCGAATGTATCTGCTTACTTCTTCTTAGTATCCTTTTACCGTTGCTCTTTATCACCTAGTATTGGTGTCTAAAGGTTGATTTGTGTTAGAGGATTGGTTTTTATGCAAGATTAGTTTCTAAGGTTTTACAAACTAGACTATCATCACATCGACTACTGATCAACACATTCAGTTTTTGTTTAGATTATGTCTTCTGATTTGCTTTATCAACTTTTTTATCTAGATGTCTTATGAATATGTGTTTAAATCAACCAGGTTATAACTGGTTTATTCGTGTCTTGTATGATTTGCCTTCTTCCGTTGTTTTGTTTGGTTTACTCACAAGGGGATCCCTTCTTATGTTCTGTAGGACTAAACTACGTCGAGCAAATGTTAATTTTCTTTCTGCTCCAATTAAGGATGGAACAACTGGAACAGTTATAGTCCTCACAACTCCTAATGCACAACGTACTATGCTTGCATATGATATAGCAAATCAGGAGCTGCACATGTAGGGCTAAGATAAGAAGCAGATGAAGAGAGCACGTGCGTTATAACAGCTGGAGGACTAACGGATCAGAGTTTGTCAAAGTCACGGAAGAGGAATAAAATGGTTTAACCCTGTTTGTCGTTTGTTAGCCTTCTATAAGAGCACATGTTAGCTCAACCTTTTCTATTATGCAAAATCTGATTGTTGTTTCTATTTTCTGGGTTTGGTGACTTGTTCCTCATCGCTGTTGCTGGAGATTCTCTCTTTGAGACTGTTGATCGGATTCTTTGTATTACATATGTCGTAGTCAGCCTTGTTCACCTCTAGCACCAAGAAGCTACGAGAGAGTTTTTTTTTTTTCTTTTCCAAAGAAGATAAGAGACAAATGAGTTTGTGTGTATGTATGTATATATAGAGATGAAGGGGGTTTTTAAATGGTGGAGGTCAAATGAGAAGAGAGAGGCTAAAGGGGAAGTGAAGCTTTTCTAGTCTTTATGACAGAGAGAGGCCAGTTTTTATGGGGTTAATACGTGTTAGAAATTGAATTGAATATATCATGTTTTCTAGACTAAGCTTTTCTAGTCTTTATAGTATAAGAATATTTCTAATGATAATGTAACATATGACAGAAAAAAATAAAAAAAAATTCATATGTCATGTTCTCTTATGTCAATCCCAATGTAGCCATAGAATAACAAAACTTAAAAGACTGTTCACAAGCAGACGATTTTTGGAAATGTTTATCTGGCTATGGTTTCTAAAATTCTAATGTAAAGTCAGTGTTGACCATTCATTTAGTCTTCTGTAACTAAAACAAACATAGCCAAAATAAACTGCGTGTCGTTCCGATCGTATAAAAACGTAGAGAAATAAAGGTTCTGGTGTTCGAACAGATATTGGGTCTTGATCAAATTTCTCTACCTTGTGATTTTTAGCTTTTATGATTCATTCTTTGATTTTCGTGCCTTTTGCAATTTGACTTGTAATTTTTGTATGTAACATTTTAGTAGTATTTGTAATTTTGTATGTAACATTTTAGTAGTATATATATAAACAAAGTCCGGTAGAATATTCTTGCAACATGGGAATTTTCTAGCCTTAACAGTACTGTAACAAAGTCTCAACAATTTGACATTCAGGAACAACGCAATACCAATATCTTTAACAAGTTCTAACAAGTTCTAATTAAGGATGGTACCATGATTACATTATGCTCCCTACGACACATGTCCTTTCGACCTTACTATCTCCCACCTTGATCACATACGGGAGTCCGTCTTTAACCTTTCCTTCCACTTTGACCTCCTTTCTGGGATACATGGTATCTAGCTGAACGGTTATTGTCTCCAAAGGGCTCTCTGGTGACCCGTCCAAGAGCACAAATTCCTCTGAGAGCCTCATACCTTTCTGCTTGGCTATGAAATCGGCGTTGGCCAAGTTGACATATACCTCAGAGGAGATTGGCTCGAGGATTCCCTTGATGACCATGGCTCGTAGAAGTCTGGTGTCAAGATCGTCAGTAGCCCGTGCTGAGGCGTATGTGATTTTCACATTTTTCAAACCGCCAATTCCTCTGGCCGCCACTTGCATTAACGAAAATCCTAAAACCTCGGCTAGTTCCACATATGGTATCAGCTCGGTTGGAACCTGCAATACATTCTGATGTAAGCTTTTGCGCATAACCAATATGAAAGAGTTATCTTGTAACAATTGAATAAACTGTAAAAACAAAGAGCTATGAGAGACTGCATTTCTCTTATTTCAGTTCACAAATCACAGAGGATGAATGAGAGACGCTCACAGAGGACTCAGTAGAGATACAATGTCCTACTTTCAGTCTTAGGCGGCTAGCTACAATACTTGCGTCTTAGAACTAAGTTCCGAATGTGATGAAGCAAATTAAAACATAACAAACTTTTTACCAGCAAAAACCAGTGCTCACCTCAGGAGAAACCATAGGTGCATTGAGTGCAGTAGCAGCAAGCTCTCCTCCTCCATTCAGAGCTCCAACAACAGCTTCAGCAAGATCAGTGCTAACTCCTTTCTGTCAATTTAAAAAAAAAAAAAAAAAAAAAACTTAAAACGATCAGAAGCGAATTAAAGAGCAAAAACCAAGAATAAAAAATATATCACGCAACATGAATTTTGCACACCTGAGTACTGGCTGCGAGATGAGGTATCACAGTGACCCTCTCGTGCTGCAGAAGCTTAGTGTATTTAAACCATTCATGTGAATCTTCAGTGAAGACATCAATTGCAGCCCGAGAAACAATACCAGAATCCAGAGCTTTCACTAGCCCGTCTTCTTGGATGAGACCTCCATGAGAAACATTGACGATGCAAACTCCTTTCTTCATTTTGTCAAAGCGATTCCCTGATAGTGTTAGCCATGTTCTTACGTAAGGGGCAAGTGCAGAGAAATGAAATCTGCATTGGCGAGGGCTTCACTCAAGCTGCTGAAGCTGACTAAGTCAGCACCAATGGCATGTGCACGGTCTGCTACGACAAATGGATCACGAGCAAGGACTCGCATACCAAGGTCCTTGGCACGGCGAGCAACTTCGGCCCCAACGTTCCCGAGTCCGAAAACTAAAAGGGTCTTTCCCACAAGCTTGTTCATCTCCAACTGATCATCTCCTGCATTGCATTAAGTAGAGACATTAATTAATTAAATACTATAATCCATCCGTCAGTAGATAAGTACATAGTCACTCTACCACACTGACACAAGCTAATTGAAGAATCTAGCTAAGAAGAATGGTGAATAGTGACCCAAACTCAACAGATTCGCCTATACATTAACATTACATTGTCAGTTGCATAGCCAAAAAAAAAGAAAAAAAAAAAAAGGTAAAGAGTTACTAACCAGCCTTGGCTTCAGCTAGGGCCATGGCAGTCATAAGAGCGATCGCGTGCTCAGCGGCAGCGATGCTGTTAGGCCTCGGCGCTTTGACGACCAGACATCAAACTCCGTGGCTGTTCTCAGGTCCACGTTGTCGAGCCCAGCACCAGAGCGTCCGATAACCTTCAACCGTCCGCGAGACGATTCAAACACTTTACGGCCAACCATTGTTTGACTTTGCACGATCAAAGCGTCACAGAGCGAGACCTTGGCATACAGCTCCTCGGGGGTCATGTTATACGAGCAGTCGACATTCGCGAAAACCCTCCAACACCTTTAAACCATCCTCACCGATCTTCTCAGCAACCAAGATCGTAGGCTTGGATCCAACGTAACACCGCCGCTGAAGAGTAATACTGCGTCGTCCGCGGGAAGGGATGAAAGCGATGGTCGGGAATGGGAGAGGCGATCTGGAGGAGGAGTTCTGGAGGAATTATTGGTGGCGGCGGAGATCGAGAAACATGCGCCGGCGACGGCTGACGACATAGCTACCGCTTCTAGGGATCTATTTACTAACTTGTATTCCTATATTAGACCCAATCGGCGAATGTAGATATATACATTAAAGTAAACTTGGTGGACAAGTAGTACTAAACTACTCACAGAGTTACAAAAGAGGTAGAAGAAGAAAGAGATGCGGCTGGGAGGAACAAATCTGATCTAGGGCATTTTTTTTTTTTTTGTAAGAAATAGGTAGTGGACTGTAATTCAGTTTGGCCCATATTAATTTAAGTAGCCTTTAATTATTCATAAGGCCTGTTACCCAAAAACCAATGCCCATAATCCAATATTTTAAGTCACGTGTGTCGTCTACACTCGCAAGTCACAAGTAAATGCAGTTAATGGAATGTATCACATTATTTTTGTATGGTTTAATTTTCAACTAATCATTGTATTTTTACGCTAATTACTATTTTAATTATTTTAATAGTCAATAAGAGAATAAGATTAGACAGGGCGTGGCAAGGGTTGGTGAAGGACATAATTGCTTCAGATTTAAGAAATACATTTGTCACTAATTCACCAGCTCCGTTATTGACCAATCTGAATCAAGCAGTTAAGAACCGAACCATAACTTAACCGGAGAAAGCTTGGTTCACCGGTTAAGTTATGGAGCTTATGACCTCTGCTTAAACTATTCCGACTTCGATTACAACTTTAAAGAGTCTTAGCGATCGCGGAATTATGTTTGAGTGTTTAAATGTACTTGTAGCAGCAAGATGTATGGATTTCATAGTTGGATTTAAATTCTTATACATGCATCTTTATTTTCAGAGTTTTTTTTTTTATAATTTGTTTGACAAACTTTGTTATAAGATATATGTTTATAATAACAAGAAACATACGGTAAAAAATGAGAGAAGACTTAAGATAATATGGAAAGCAGAGTAAAAGATGGCAACATACTCGAGATAGACGTTGTGGAATTGGAAACGAAGAACAAAACAGAGTAAAATAAGAGCATTGGAACAACCATTCGAAGCAACTTCGGATTGGTTTAGGTGAACACAATGGCTACATTTTTGTCGTGTGAGAGCACTGGAACTTCCAAAAAGTTAGTTTTCAAAGTAATCTAACTATCCATAAAGAATTGTAAAAGAAAAAGAACGTTGGAGACAAGTTTTATACAGAATAATATCTGTTGTGAAATGTCTTTCCAAAAGAAATCTCGCATTTCGGGGTTCAACTGATAAACGTTATTAAGATAGTAATGGTAATTTTTTAGGGATGATTGAGATGATTGCTGAATTTGATTTGATTATGCAGAAACGCATCCAAACTCATGAGATACATCATCACTATCTTGGTCATAACATTCAGAATGAGCTGATTTCTCTTCTCGCTTATAAGGTCAGGTTCTCTATCACAAGTGTTATTAAAGAGGCAAAATATTTTTCTATTATCCTTGATTGTACACCCGACGTGAGTCATCAAGAACAAATGAGTATAATAGTACGATGCGTAAATATGTCAACTGAAAGGATAAAAATAGAAGAGTATTTCTTAGAGTTTCTGAAAGTAGATGATACCTCGGGACTAGGCCTCCTTAAAGAATTACAAATTGCTCTTAAGTCACTTGATCTTGATATTAAGGATGTGAGAGGACAAGGTTACAATAATGGTTCTAATATGAAAGGAAAACACCAAGGAGTTCAAAAGCGAATGCTAGAAATAAATCCGAAAGCATTGTTTATGCCATGTTCTTGTCATAGCTTGAATCTAGTTGTTAGTGACATGGCACATTCTTGCTTGAAAGCTGTATCTTTTTTGGGATTGTGCAATGCATATATACTTTATTTTCAGGCTATACCAAAAGATGGAATGTTTTACTTAAGCATGTTCCATGTTTTACGGTAAAAAATCTTTCTAATACTCGATGGAGAGTCGAATCATAAGTGTCAAGGCTATAATATATCAAACTCCTCAAATAAAGTCAGCTTTATTAGAATTATATACTTTGTGTGATATATGATGCTATATCAAAGAGTGAAACTGAAAGTTTGGTAGATGCACTGGAAAATTTTGAGTTTTTACTTGGCATGGTTATTTGGCATGACATTTTGTTTGCTATTAACTTGGTGAGTAAGAACTTACAAGCTAAAACTATGTATTGATAATGCAATGAAGCAAGTACAAGGTGTGATGTCTTTTTTGAGAAATATAGAAATTTTGGATTTAGCTCAAGTATGACTATAGCTAAGGGTCTTGCTGGATGATATGGATGTTGATGTCTTATTTCCAAGTAAGCGTCGGAGTTTAGGAAAAACAGTTTGACGAGAACAGTCATGATGAAGTAATTCAAACACCTCAGGATGCTTTTAAACCCTTGAAGAGAACAATCATCATGAAGTAATTCAAACACCTAAAGTGCATGTGTGGACGAACCCTTGAAGCTATAAACTAAGAATTTTTTTATCTACAACAAAAAAAAAATATTTTTCTTTTTGGCAGTGATCTAGTTTATTTTCTACTTTATTTGATATCTAAATTTTTTCATATCTGTTGGGATTTTTTTTTTTTTTTAATAAAAGGTCCATTTTACGTGTTTTGCTTAGGGTTGTCAAAATTGTTAAGACGGGGCTGACTGGAAGAACCATTGGAAGCAACTCTGCATGAAACCAAGAATACTGTATTTCTCTACGTTTTTATGCGATCGGAACGACACGCAGTTTATTTTGGCTATGTTTGTTTTGGTTACAGAAGACTAAATGAATGGTCAACACTGACTTTACATTAGAATTTTAGAAACCATAGAAATGTTGGAAGTTAGTTTGAAAACAAAAAGAAAAAAAAAAAGAGTTGGAAGTTAAAAAAAAAAGGCAAGTGGATGATTTATCATTGGCAATTATATGCTCTGGAAATGTATATCTTTTGCGAGCCATAGAAATGTAAATGATTACCTGCATGTTCGTAGTTCCATACAAGGGAAGCCTCGCTTGTTTCAAAATATGATCCTGGAGTTCTTTCAGTGGAAGTACTTGAAAACATGCTGTAAACAAAAAACAACCACAAAACATTGAAGATTGCAAAGTTATCATTATCAGTAATGAGTTCTGAAATATATATCTTATATAATAAGATAAGGTTGTTCTTAATTTTGCCTATCAATGCGACATTTGGCAATTTATATTTGTAACACATGTCTTCCTTACTAATCTTAAATTCAATATTTTTATATATTTCATTTTATTTATATCTTATATGGTGCATAGTTTGCTTTTAAAAAAAAATTTCACATTGTTACAATAATATATTTCTTCCAACTTTTAGTTATAACATATAATATATTTTCTAATGAAAGCATATACCATATAACCTACAAATAAAACTACTAATCAAACCAATTGAAAAAAAAAATTATACTTTTAAAATAAAAATTGAAGCCAAATTCATTTATGATAAAATATAAAACACAATGTAAAATCACATAACATAAAATATAAAAAATAAAAATATAAAATAGAAAATACTTTTAAAAATATAAAATATGTTCTAATATATTTTAAAAAATCACATTGTATTCACTAATAATATATATTGTATTAAAGACAAAACTCAAATAAAATTAAATTAATATTCTATAAGTTACAGTTTTGACTGTCTTTAAAACGTATGTACTACAAGAAAATAAAAATAACAGAATTGCTTAATCTCCCCATGAAATAATAGAAATCAATAGTTTCAAAAAAAAATAATTTAATGGTAATTATACTATTTATTTTTAAATGATTACAAAATAGAGATAATATATCCAATCTAAAAAACATTAAATTTGACACACTTTTTTTCATGAATTTAATGTGAGATATAGTATAAGATATTTCATAAAATTTTATGACATGGGCCATATTTTAATATGCATTTATTACAAAAAAAATTGCTATAAAGATGATTACAAGAGTAGCACTGGAGCATATGGTAAATCATGAATACACTTATTAATTATTCAAAAATAATCATTGGTGATTTTTCTGCTACCTTCTTAAATATACAGTAAAACCTCTATAAATTAATACTCTATAAATTAATAAACACTATAAATTAATAATTTTTGCTGGTCCCAAGTCGGGCCAATGTAAAAATGAACAAAATTCGATAAGATAATAAGATAACAATTTTTTTGAAATTCCCATGTAAAATATGGTCCCAATAATATCATAAATTAATAATCATGTAAATTTACACACACACACACATATATATATATATATATATATATAGTGGTCTAATAATGTATATTTCTCCTAAAGCTCATTCTATAGAACAATTGTAATGTTGTATTTTTAAACTATAACTATATCTCTAAAATATTCTATAACATGTCATAAAAATAGTTAAATTTTTAAAGTTTTCAATTTTTATATATGCATCATTTACAATTTGATAATTTGACAGATTATTAATATAGGAAAATTGATACTATTCATAAATTTGAATTTATTTATGTCATGTGTATAAGTCAATTTGTCTATAGTATTTGTAATTAATTGTCAATAATGTTTTCTAAATATACAAGTTCAGTTTCTAAACCATAAAATTTACAACATTCGAAAATCTAATCTTATTTTGCTAAATTTTCATAATTTTTTAAAATTTAAACAATTAAAAATATATCTATAAATTAATAATAATTATTTTATTGTGTAATTAATAATTAATTTACAGATAAATTAATATCACTATAAATTAATAAAATGTCTTGGTCCCAACATTATTAATTTATAGAGGTTTTACTGTATTGTCTAGATTCATAATCTCATTAGTATAATACAAAATTCAGGTTTTAGAAGTTTAGTTTATTGATTGGATGAAATTGAATTGGTCTGATTTTTTTTCCCATATTTTATTTTAAAATCATCAAAATCTGATGGAAAAGTCAACATATAGATATGATAAGTTCAAATATAGTAACTAAAAAAACATTTAGATGTAAGTTAAAATAAATTAGGAATGTAGTTATGTCAGAAAAACAATTGGAATGTATCTATTGTTGATATCAGTTTTACTGATTTTGTCTTAACTTCCTCCATCCACACCAATTGATATGTTGGAGAGTTCATTTTTTTGATAATTAAAAGAACATAATGAATAAGAATAGAGACAAGGACCGAGAAATAACCCATCATCATAGAAGTATAGCACATTTTAATTTAAGCATTCATATAGAGTTTCTAATTCAGAAGAAATTTGTTAGGAGGCTAATTGAAGAAAATCAAACTGTAGCAACAAATTGTGAAGTCAAAAAGAAAATCAAATATTAAGATTGAGTTAAAGAAAATATAAAGTTGTAAAACCACTCGCAAAAAGATAAATATTTATCACTTATTTTTTTTTACGACTGAGACTAAAACATAATTTTTATTTATTTTTTATTTATTTATTTATTATTTTTATTTTTATTTTTTGTATGAATGTTAAAATATATTCACCAAAAAAAGACAGTGGTCTAAAGTTTTTACATCTTAGAACATTTGAAATAAGAAATTAAAATTTTTGAGAAAAATCTAGAATGTGATTAAAGCGGATGGGTTTGAAACCAAAACTGAAGCCCCCTTCATAGCCGGTGGTGGAGACCAGGGTGAGCAAGCGATTACGGACGGTTTTTGCAATGAGCTTAATGAGAGAGAGAGGTGAAGTGGGTGATTCGCCATGTCTTCGAGCATTACGTTCCCGCCAAATAATGTGCAGAGCAGCTTGAAAGACATACCGGAGGACAAACAAATGGAGCCTTGTAGCGGAGGAGTCAAGTAACAGAGGGATCAAAGTTGCCCAGTTGACGGTAAACCGTGTACCAAGTAACCCTTGAGCCAGTGCAGACCAAACTTGAGAAGAGTATGTGCAAGAGAAGAAAAGGTGGTCCCTTGTTTCCCCTTGTCCCTGACAGAGCACGCAGGAGCCGTTGGCATTAGCATTCCAAAGAGTCAACTTATCTCCCGTAGACAGTTTGTTTTGAAGAGCAAGCCAGGCTATAAAAGAGAACTTGGGAGTGGAATGGGGAAACCACACACCTGCAAACCAGTCGCAGGGAGGTTTGGTTCCCTGATCAGAGCCCAAGTATCATGCGATTGAAATTTGCTCTTAAAAAAGCCATTTTTTTGTTTCCAAAGAGGACGGTCAGAACCTGTTTGTTGCACTGAAACACGAAGGGAATCAAGGACTGCTTCGAGCTGGTTCAGAATGTCAACCCGGTGACGACGCCTCCGGTGGGAGAGGGCCTCAGCCACCGTGCTCTGCTGCGAGATACCCATATCAATACTACCACGTTGCCCAAGTTGTCCAAATAACTGACCCAGCGGGCACCAATCATCAAACCAGAATGATGTACCCTCGCCTGTTGTCACCTCTTTCTTATGCAAAGTCGCAGCCAGTGGTCTATACTTCAAGATTTTCCTCCACATCCAAGAACCCCCAATACTCTTCTCATTAACTGACCAGAGAGATCCGGTTCTGATCAGGTTACGTCGAACCCAGTTCACCCAAAGGGAGTTGTCAGCTGAAACAAGGCGCCAAATGAGTTTCAAAATGCACACTTTATTTGTGTCCCGCAGCGACGAAGTCCCAAGCCACCCTCAGAAAGCGGAGTACACACATCAAACCAAGATACTTTTGCCTTACGCGAGTTTAGATCGGGACCAGACCACAAGAAAGCCGAGAATAGGCTATCAAGTTTCCTGAAGACATTTTTTTGGTAAAAGGAACGCCGAGCACCAGAAATTGGTGAGACTAGAAAGTACAGACTTTATTAGTTGAAGTCTGCCCGCGAAAGACAGGAACCGACCCGTCCAAGAGGTAATTCGCAAACGAACACGCTCAAGTAGTGGAAGGTAGTCCGAACTTGTCATAGAGCGCGTGAGGAGAGGTAAGCCTAAATACCGCACTGGCAGAGAACCAACCGTAAACGGGAACTGTTGGAGGATTTCTTGTTGATGCTGCAAAGAGGAACCAGCAAGATAGAGGGTAGACTTTTCCAAACTAATCTTGAGGCCAGAGATAACTGCAAACCTGTCAAAAACTGCTAGAGTTTCTGCAACAGAACGCGGACTACCATCAGAAAAAACCAGAATATCATCGCAAAACAGAGATGAGTGAGACTCATAGTTTTGCAGCGAGGATGGTATCCAACTTTTCGATCAATTGCAGCCTTATCAAGCAAGAGAGACAGGACATTCATACAGATGACAAATAAGTACGGAGACAGCGAACAACCTTGCCTCAAACCTCGCGTACTTGGAAATAACCAGCTAGCTCTCCATTCACTTGTACAGAGAAAGAGGCCGTACTAGTGCAGAGTTCTATCCAGTGAATGAATTCAGTAGGGAGGTTAATAAGCCTTGAGAATGTTTATTAAGAATGGCCATTGTACTGAGTCAAACGCCTTGGAAAATACATCTTCATCATGCACCGAGGAGAAATAGTTTCCTTATGATAGTCTTTAACCAACTCTGAAGCTAACAAAAGATTTTCCATCATTAGTCGATCCTTGATGAAAGCTGACTGATTCGGGGCAATGAAGGAAGGCAAGAGGACCTTAAGCCGATTAGCTAGAATTTTGGAGATCACCTTGTACAGAATGTTACAGCAAGAGATAGGCCGATAGTCCTTCATTTCCTTGGAGTCAGTCCTCTTCGGAATAAAGAGCCAGAATAGTAGAGTTAACTCCTTTTGGGAGGAATCCTTTAAGGAAAAAAGATTGAATAGCAGTGACAAAGTCTTGTCCCAAAATCGGCCATGTGTGCTTGAAGAATTCAACAGTGTATCCATCCGGTCCCGGTGCTTTACTTACCGGCATCTTGAAAAGAGTTTGACGAATTTCCTCAGCCGAGACATCTTTTAGTAATCCCGCACGATCTGCAGTGGAGCAGCGGAATGTCACCAATTCCTCCAGTTGGTCAACACTCATACCCACATAATCTGATGGCTTATGCCTGAGAAACTCCTCGAAAAAACGCACTGCCTCAGCTTTAATCTCTGGCTGTGTTTTGACCGTGTTACCAATCACTACAAAGAATTTCACGGATTGCATTATGACATTGCCGAGACTTGACAGCATTGTGGAAAGACTTGTTGTTTTTATCACCCACTAATAGCCAATGCAGCTTGGATTTTTGTTTCAGAAAATTCTCCTCTAAGTCAGAGAGAAAATCCCAGCGCTGGAAAAGCCTGCTTCTCAGCCTCCTCTGTGGGGTTACGAGTGTAACGAGCTGACGCTCACAAAGGGTATTATGAGCCAGCTTCCACTTGCACTGATAAGTTACTAAGCTTTTGACGCCCTATAGACCGGATAAGTGGCTTTAATGTCTTTAATTTCTTCGAGAGAAAAAACATAGCAGATGTGGAATGGTATAGACGACTAGTACTGTCCCAAAAAGACTGCATCATCGGCATAAAATTCCGGAGCGATAGGATAGCATTTGAAAACTTTAAAGGACCCCTTGGCTTTGCAAGCTGATTCCCTACAGAGAATCTACATCTGAGATGGTCAGAACAGCCCCCAGAATCGAAAACCCCATAAGCATCCACAAAATGTCGACACCAAGCTTCACTAACCAAAATACGGTCCAGTTTCTTGCAAACAAGACCCTCATCTCTCCTATTTTCCCAAGTGAACATAGGACCATGGTGAGTGCATATCCACTAGAGCACAATGACGAACGACATCCTGAAAGTCTCGCATGCCAGAAGTGACCGTAGGATCATGCTCATAATTAGAGTGCTCTTCACCGTCAAGGATTTCATTAAAATCTCCTGCAATTAGCCAAGCCTTATCAGCAAACAAAGGAGAGTCAAAATGCACTTTAAGATCCTCCCAGAGCTCCTTTCTTGCTTCAGGGAGGTTGTAAGCATAGACAAAAGATACAAAAAATTCCATAGTATTCCCTGGTAATAAGACAGAGCAGGTGACAACCTGACCACTCTTAAAAACAGGAGTTACTCGCACATCGTCCTTCCATACTACCCAAATCCTCCCAAGAGGATTAAACTCATAGTTTGTCATTGAAGACCAACCTCGGAACACTGAAGAAATGATCCGAGGAGCCTTATTGATAGACTCCTGGACGAGGATCTACTCCCAAGAACACACTTTGCAAGGTTTTGGATAGAGATGGACAGATTGAAGATGAACAAGGGGTGAAAGATGCAGCGGAGTGATAGATAAACGACGGTGGAAGGTGAAAGGTTGATTTGCAGCGGATTGATAGAGATGAAAAGGGGATCGAAATGAACTTCCAAGAGAGATGAAAATCTCTTAGACTTCAGGCTTGATTACAACTTAGATATTACACACTAAGAAGCAAACAAGTTGAGAAGATATTACACACTTCTCAGATCAAACAAGTTGGAAAGAAGTTTTTGATTAAAATGTTTGATGAGAAACAAAGAAGAGATACATGGTGCTTAAATAGAAAAGAGTGAGGACGAGATAGAGAAGGGGAAAACCCTAGACAACTTGCAAGTTCAAGTTCAAGCTCATGCAAGATGTCTAGGAAATTACAAAAGCAATAAATGCAAAGTTTGAATGAGAAAGAGATAGAAAATGGGCCAAGGCCTTTGTGGGGAACCTTGGACCACGAATTGGGCTGGTAAAGGGGCTTGAAAATGTTACTTAGGCCTCATTAAAAACCTTGTCAAGAAAACCCAATGGGACAAAACTTGACCAAGGGAAAAAGAGCACCAAAGTAACACTTTACCCTTTACCGAGCACCTTGAGCTGTGAGCAACGTTAAAGTGTTTGAGGCACGTCTTCTTGGTTCTTGTCCAGCTCCTTGAGTACTCCTTGGATGGATTGGTTGAACCTATTGGCTTTGGACTTTGTTAGCGGGTCTGCCGGAATGATCAATGCCTCCTCTGGTACAAGCTGCTCCTTTGATGCTTCCGCTGGTACAAGCTGTTCCTCTAATGCTTCCTCAGGTTCAAGCTGCTCCTCTAATGCTTCCTCAGGTTCGAACTGCTCCTCCAATGCTTCCTCTGATTCAAGCTGCTCCTCATGTCCATGTTCTTTGGTTGAGCTGGCCATGGTTTGATCATCAGTTTGTGCGGTTTGATTGAGCTGGCCATGGTTTCATCATCAGGTTTGTGCGGTTTGATTGAGCTGGCCATGGTTTCATCATCCTCTCCCACTTGAAAAGGATTTGACCTCAAATCCGAATTATCTTGAAGATTGATTTGGTAGGTATTGTTGCTGATCCTTTTGAACACTTTGAATGGTCCATTGATCTTTGGCATTAACTTTGACTCCTTTTCAGCTGGAAATTGTTTCTCCTCAAGTGTACCATTAGTTGTTTCCAACCTCAAAGATCATCCGAAAACAACCATTGGATTTAAGAACATGCATGAAAAGATCTCCAATTCCGGTTCTTGCAAAGATTTTGGACGAAAGAATTGCTAAATCTGGAGGCTTCTCTTTTGTACCTGCAATGTTGTAAATACCTTTGGCAAAGATCAAGTGCATTAATATAGTCATGGTACAAATCTCAGCTTGGTAAAATTCATTATCCTTATCATGTTCTGAATTTTCTTTGAATAAACCTAGCCTTTTCCCAAGATTTTCTGTATGTAAAATACTGATAATCAAAGTTCTAAAATCATGAGAAAAAGATTGGGTTAAGGAAGTACTTAGCTGAATAATGCCTTGGTTATGATCAATGCTCGTCATGATTAATGGAAGTGAATCTGGGGGTTCTTCTTGGATCAGTATGAAGCTGCTGACATCTTGGTGTTCATCTTGAATCAAATCAGGTGGTTTGAATCGTTTATCTCCCACTTTCTTTTCAGTTTTGATTATGCGCTTCTTGACAACTCTAAAATCTGCAATTGGCTCTTTTGACAAAGACAAGCGAATCAAATCTGTGTGATCTTGGATAAGAGAATCCTTGAGAATAAAAACACTTATCTTATGATTGTTGGATATGAGAACAAGTGTTGCATCAGGGGGTTCATCTTTGAGCGTTGAGTAAGCCTTTACTTTTCCATGATCATGGTTTACTGATTTAACTTGTAAGAACACAAGATCTCCTACATCAAAAGGAAACAGTTTAGGCACATAGGAAAAGATCAAACAGATATTCATGCATTTATTATCAAAATAGAGTTTTAGAGTGGAGCATCCTTTGGTGGTCATAATTGTTTTTCTGAAATACTTCCAGCTTCTAACTCCAAAATGATAAATCATTTGTTGGCATATATCTGGTGGTTTCTCCTTGATTTGAACAGAACATCTTTCTTCTCCAAAGTAATTTTGCTTCTTCATGTAACCTGTTCCTTTCATAGCACTCATGGGATAGAACAAATGCATTATACTTGAAATAGAGAAATCAAAAACATGATATCTCACAGTTGGTTTGTAAAGCTCAATGAACGGTTTAAAATCACACAACTCTTTGTCAAGCAAATGTCTCATGTCAGAAAAAGGTTTTACCATTACATGCTCAGTTTTAGTTCCAAACGGCTCAATCACAATGCTACTCAAAGAAACTCTCAAAGAAGAGTTAAATTCAAGAAACTTTTCAAATAACAAACCTTTTGGCTTAAAGGACTTTTTAAAAGCAAATGTTTCAAAACTTGGAATCATTTTGTTAAAAACAGATTTTGAAACACAAAATTCTTTCACATTTTCTAAACCAAAACGCTTTTCATCTTGAGCAGAAAGCATCACAAAATAATTAGGATCTGTCCTAACCAAATCAATTTCCTTACAGTGCTTTCTTGGATAGCCGCAAAGATATGGCATAGGGACTGGGTTTGGCACAATGTTTATCTGCTCCAAATCACTAATCAATGGCATACTCATTTGTGTTGATTCTAGTGATTCTTCTTCCTGAACCTGTGAAAAGGAAATAATTCTACTCGGTTGCTCCGGTTCCAAATGGGTTAGTTTTTCAAGCACAAAATCAGATTGGATAAAAGAAAGATCACACTTAGCTTGAGATTGAATCATAGGCCGAGTTGGTATAGCAACAACATCCTCAACAATGAACTGTCTCTCCTTGGCTTCTTCTCCAAGCTGTTTCTCCTTGGGTCTGTCTCCAAGCTGTTCCTCCTCGGTTCTAGGCTTATCCTTTCTTTCAAGCTCCTTATTCTCCTTTTCTTGTTCTGATTGCTTCCATTGTTCTCCTTTAGAATCTGTACATATCTCAACACTTTTGGGAAAAGACAAGTGCATCATACAAGAATTGGAAATTTCTAAACCTTGAACAGTCACTTCCTTGGATTTTGAAAGTGTAGAAGACTTACATTGCTTTGGTTCTCCACATGATTCAAGTGACGAATTTAGACTTTGCTTGTGAACATCAATCTGGTGAGGGACCTTCTTTGGCTGAGATGATGACTTAGCCTTCATCTTCTCGATTTTAAAGTACTTGGTCAATTCCTCAAAAAGATCTGATTGCGCCTTAGCCTCCACAGATGTTGGGTTTTCTTTTGGTCTGGTACTTTGACTGGTTTCTTTTCAAGAACTGGATGGATTGTGCCATTGGCTTGGGGAACACAGTGTAGCGCTTGTGGAGCATATTTTTTTCTTAGAAGCTTCTTAAGATCTCTCCACAATGTGATATTTGGCTCCTTGTAATACCAACGGTCATCAACTTCTTGCAACCACCATTTGTAAGCGTCTCCTGTGAGTTGGGTAAGTGCAAAAGCTAATCTCTCCTTTCTTGGGATATCCTTGTAGTAGAACCAATCCTCCATGTGTTTCTCCCATTCAAGGTAATCTCCTTTTCCTGCAAATTTATAGAGTGTATGAGCTAAAGAGATTTTAGAATGAAACACAGATTTAGATTTAGGAGTATGAGAGGTTTTCTGTAGGCTGCTCCATGTTGATCTAGATGTGTCATCTGGTGGCTTGGGTTTAAGATCCTGGTGTTGCCTTTGACGCTGATTTGCTTCTGGGTTGGCTTGATTCAAGTGTAGAGCGCCAAGTCTTGCATCAAGCATAGAGTTCATGGCTACGGTGACTGATTTAAGGATCCTCCTTTCAAGACTAGACGTAGATGACTCTTCCTCTTCCGTCGTCACCATGGTACCTGAAAAGACAAAAACAAAGATCCACCAGTAAATAGTTCTAAAAACACGTAAATGAAAATAGATCTGGGAAAATTATGAAAACGAATCCAAAAATTCTCAAATTAATTTTAAAAAATACTAGACTCGTTCCTGGTTCCAAAACAGTTGATTTCATAATTTTTGAACGAGTAAATCATTTTATAAAACTCTCGCAAGATGATGCAACAGATCTGAAAAAAATAAAAAGTAACGATTGGAATTTCAAAACCTGGTTGCAAAGTGGCTCTGATACCACATGATAGACTCCTGGACGAGGATCTACTCCCAAGAACACACTTTGCAAGGTTTTGGATAGAGATGGACAGATTGAAGATGAACAAGGGGTGAAAGATGAAGCGGAGTGATAGATAAACGACGGTGGAAGGTGAAAGGTTGATTTGCAGCGGATTGATAGAGATGAAAAGGGGATCGAAATGAACTTCCAAGAGAGATGAAAATCTCTTAGACTTCAGGCTTGATTACAACTTAGATATTACACACTAAGAAGCAAACAAGTTGAGAAGATATTACACACTTCTCAGATCAAACAAGTTGGAAAGAAGTTTTTGATTAAAATGTTTGATGAGAAACAAAGAAGAGATACATGGTGCTTAAATAGAAAAGAGTGAGGACGAGATAGAGAAGGGGAAAACCCTAGACAACTTGCAAGTTCAAGTTCAAGCTCATGCAAGATGTCTAGGAAATTACAAAAGCAATAAATGCAAAGTTTGAATGAGAAAGAGATAGAAAATGGGCCAAGGCCTTTGTGGGGAACCTTGGACCACGAATTGGGCTGGTAAAGGGGGCTTGAAAATGTTACTTAGGCCTCATTAAAAACCTTGTCAAGAAAACCCAATGGGACAAAACTTGACCAAGGAAAAAGAGCACCAAAGTAACACTTTACCCTTTACCGAGCACCTTGAGCTGTGAGCAACGTTAAAGTGGTTTGAGGCACGTCTTCTTGGTTCTTGTCCAGCTCCTTGAGTACTCCTTGGATGGATTGGTTGAACCTATTGGCTTTGGACTTTGTTAGCGGGTCTGCCGGAATGATCAATGCCTCCTCTGGTACAAGCTGCTCCTTTGATGCTTCCGCTGGTACAAGCTGTTCCTCTAATGCTTCCTCAGGTTCAAGCTGCTCCTCTAATGCTTCCTCAGGTTCGAACTGCTCCTCCAATGCTTCCTCTGATTCAAGCTGCTCCTCATGTCCATGTTCTTTGGTTGAGCTGGCCATGGTTTGATCATCAGGTTTGTGCGGTTTGATTGAGCTGGCCATGGTTTCATCATCAGGTTTGTGCGGTTTGATTGAGCTGGCCATGGTTTCATCACTTATCTTCCTGAACACGCGTTTCAAGTAAACATCCAAACTGCAGAGACTCTGTTTGCACCCAGTCACGAACAATAGAATGCTTTTTGATTTATTAAAACCACGCATGTTCCAGAAGAATCCAGACATTAACGACGAGTACGGGAGTTCTTCTTGCTCGATACGCCAGAAGGAAGACCCCTAGCTTGCTGAGAAGAAGACTCCGAAGTTGTCTTTTGCTGTTTCGATTGTCGCGGAAGTGGAACTCGAGTTGTAGTTTCCTCAACAGAGACCTGTTTAACTGGAATAACATTAACCAGAAGACCCGCATCTTCCTTATCTGTAGGCAAACTCTTTTGAACACATGGAGCGACTGCAGTTATAGTTTCAGACTCATCAACATCTTCAGTTTCCCCTAAAACAGAGAACCTTGAAGTGCCTAGTAAAGAACCCTAAACATCAGCCGATGGACTACGAGTTTTGTCAGCACTCTTACATCCCTTTCCCGGAGATACAAACAGACCAACCAATGGTAGCATCCTCTGGAGGTGGAAGTGTTTGAGTTGTTTCAGCAGGTGCAGAAGAAGTAGGCAGCTTCAGCGAGAAGCGGAGGGTTTACCACAGTCTCGTGAACCTTTCTTGGTGATACTATTTCGCCTTCTTCAAGAGCGGTGTCAGAAACCTTTTTTGGCGAGGTTGGAGCCTTCACACAGACCTCACTAGTGTGCCCCCACAGGTGACAGCCAAACAGCGCGGAGGTAGCCAAGGATACAAAACTCTACGGTAACATCCTCCTCCTTGACAGTTGAATCGAAACGTGGCAGGCAGGTTTTGGTTAGATTGACTTCCACAAATACCTTCGCCACATCAAACTTGCTACAGAGTTCAGTTTCCGGATGCAGTCTGATGGGATTACCAATTGGACTAGTTAAGAAACCGAGACCCTCCCAGGAGAACAGAGAGTGGGGACATTCTTCAAAGTTACCCATAAGGGCATCGAGGAAATTACTGGCTGTGCATCTTCTGGAATAGGAGACCACTTAGTCAGCATCATAGGTACACCGGCAATGTTCCACATACCTCTACGTAAAACCCGAAGCCTCGTAGTCTCATCACGGATGCGAAACCGAACGATGTTGCAGAGTGCTCATAGACATCTATTCGAACAGATTTGTTCCCAAAGGCCATATCTTATTAACAATGACATGAATCTTCGCAACGTGCGGGGCTTCTGAAGGAAACCGACCACCAGAAAATCATCCCAGAGGGATCGAGTCCTGAAGCACCGCATCAGGGACCGCTATTGTTGGAACACCATCGATTAAACTAACTTCATAGTCGTGTTTCTTAAGCGAAGGTCGCTTATTCACCACGGCTGCATACGACTGTTGTTTGTGTTGTGTAGATGACTCATCTCCCCGAGGAGATCCCTCTGGATCCACCTCCGACATGATGGCACACCGGCGGTGGCCGTCACTCGAAGCCTAGCGTGAAGGATACCCTGAACCCTAGAATCGCCTGTTTAATCGCACTTTCCTAATTAGATTTCTTTTTTTTTGTTTTCATGGTTACTGAGTTTTGATAAAAAGTTTTTGGTTATAGAGATCTAGCGAATCATCATATAAGTCTTGATCACATCCATAGCTTTGGAAAAGATGTAGGGAAAGATGAGATTATCTGGTAATATTTTTAAACTATTTTTAATACTCAATTTTGTCTTGAATATCTGATATATGGTCCCTACACAAACATCATGTGTGCTAAGACTATCTCCAGTATATATTCTATTTTTAACTCTAAAATAGAGCATAGTTTTTTCAATGTATCAATCTATAAATAGTGTAAAAAGGTAAAGTTGCATATAGAGTAATTGTACCATTTACTCTATTTTAGAGTAAGATATAGAGTAGGGTTAGAGCAAATGTTACTCTATAACATAGTATTGATTTTGAAATAGAGTGAGGTTAGAGATGCTCTAAGAACCTAAACAATTTATCACAAAACAATAAAATCCAAAACAACAAAACTTTAAGGGATTTAATTACTTCAGTCAAAAATTTTCTGATATGTTTTGTTTATTTTATTTTGCATCCAAACATTAAGAACCATATATATTAAGGAACACATATTAAATATTTTATAAAAAAATTCATATAAAAAAATCTATTTCAAAGATATATTTCTACATATATCATAATTAATAAAAATATAACTACATATATCTCGCGCATCGCGCGAGCCTATTTCTAGTATATTTTAATATGATTTTATCATATTTTATCATAATATGATTTTTTTAAATATATTAGAACATATTTATATTTTTAAAAGTAATTGTAGTAATTGTAATTTGTAAATATATAGATATTGTGTCTTGATTTATTTATTTTGTGCATTATCCCTCTACATATCAGATTTTTTCACCAGTAATAGTTATACTTATATATATACTAGAAAGTAGCCCACGCGATGCGTGGTTTTGTATGCATTATTAACTTGAAATATAAAATGAAAATTTATTCAATTATATATGAAATGTACAGATGTAATTGTTAATATATGTCTTAAAAATAATATTCGTAATACTACGGTTCAACTACAATTTATAATTTATATATGTTGTATAGTATGTTTCATAGAAGGTTCATGAAAAAAGAGGAAAGATAAAGTAAATATTACTAAATATTTTTGATTACAATGCATTGTTGAAATTATTTAAATAGTATGTTATTATAGTAATAAGATTATAAGACCATTACTTATAGCAAAGTCAACTTATATATAATATTTAAGTTAATTAGTTAAGATAAATTATATTTTTCTTTTTTTTTTGAAAAAAAAAAAACTGATTAGTCTAGAAAGAATAATGTAAGATCTTACTTAATATTTTAGATAGATAATTTTATGTTGTCATATATATTAATTTTATTGTCATCATCTAAAAGTAATAGTTAACAAAAAATAGTTTTATATATGATCAGTCGATTTTAAAATAATTTATTAAAACGATATCACAAAACAAATATCTTATACTATAATTTTAACCAGTTTTTATAAAAATCATGAAAATAAAAGTGTGTGAAATTTAATATATTTTTTATTTTCTATATATTTTCCTATTTCTAATCATTTGATATAAATAGTTTGATTAACAATAAGTTAAATTTTGAAATATTGTTTTCTGTTAAATCATAAGGTGATAAAGCAATTATGTTATGATATCATTATGTTTTTTGTACATATAATTTAAACGCAATCAAATGTAACTTATAAATTACTATTAAATACAAAAATTGAATTGTGTCTTTAATACAATACATATGATTATTGAATGTAATGTGAGTTTTTATATATTAGAAAATCTTTATATTAAATTAGTCTATCATCAATTTTTTTTTTCAGTTTTTACTTTGAAATGTATGAAACCATCTTATAGTAATAGGAAATTAGTTACAGCAAAGTTAATTAATTTTTGTATGTTCATTAAATAATTATGATAAATTAATTTATTTATAGTTTGTTTTTTCCTGGAACTAAAACTGATAAGTATTCTAAGAAAAAAAAAGTGTAATACCTTACTTTGATAGATAAATTATGTTGTCCTATATATTAATTTTATTTTCATATATAAAAGTAATAGTTAACAACAAATAATTTTATAATATGATAAGTCAATTTAAATAATTTATTAAAACGATGTCACAAAACATATATCTTACATATACTCTAAGTCTAACTAATTTTTCATAATAATTCATGAAAATAAAGTGTGTCAAATTTAATATACATATCTTTTTCTTCTATAAATTGTCTCTATTTATAATCATTTTAAAAATAAATAGTATAGTTAACAATAAATTAATTTTGAAACTATTGTTTTCTGTTATTTCTTGGATAGATAAACAATTATGTTATGATACCATTTTTTTAGTACATGTGTGTTTTAAAGACAGTCAAACTGTAACTTATAGAATACTATTAAATACAAATTTGAGTTGTGTATTTAATACATTATATATGATTATTGAATATAATATGATTTACATATATATATTTGAAAATATTCTATATTCTTAAATTAGTCTATCATAATTTGGTTTCAGTTTTTACTTTAAAGTAAGGATGAAACCATTTTCTATTTTTATTTGGCTTCAATTTGTTTATATTTTTTAGTTGGGTTGATAAGTATTTTTTTTTTAGGTTCTATAGTGTGTGATTCATTATGAAATATATAAGATGCTAAAACTAAAAAATGTAAGGAATATATTTTTGTAATAATTTTGAAATTCAAAAGGCAAACTATACAATAATTATCTTTTTAACAAAATATACATCATATAAAATACAAATAAAATCAAGTCAAATAAAAAATAGAATGTTAAACTGAAACATGTGACACAAAAATAGAGTGCCAAGTGTCACATTGTTAGGCAAAGTTAAAAAAACCTTATCTTATTATATAAAAAACCTTATCTTACATTTGTTTTCATCCATTGTTTTCATCTAGATGTATATGAAATATAATACCTTTTGAGGAATCGTTGGAGTTCAAAAAACATTGGGTTGACGATGTTGCATTCAAATATAAATAGTCTGCCGAGAGTGTAAGAAGTTTGGCATGTGTTTCAATGGCAAGTTTTTCCTAAAGAGAGACACTGCTTTCCCCGAATCAACATCTCTTCGAACTTCGATAGGCGAGTTGCATGTCTAAAAGCAAGTAAAACATTAGTTAGAGAGGAAATTTTTAATATACAGTAGGTGAGATAGGTGTGACGTGGATTAGGTAGTTGATTTACATTTTCGTCTAGAAAGACACATTTAAAGCTGAGTAAGAGATTGTTTCTTCTAAAGTATGAAGCTTCCCAAAAACAATCCTATTTTTTATCGTTGGTCATCGTTAGAGACTAACTCTAGAGTAGATCAGTAGAGAGCAATTTTTAGGTTGTAACATTTTTAAAGCGTAGTTAGTGTGTGGGGTGGGGGTGTTGATTCCCAGTAGATTGAGAGACAGAGAGTTATAATAATAATAAAGTAATCAAAAATTGAATTCTATTGGATTATAATTTTATGGAAAACAAATTACTATATTTAATTAGAAATATAATACAAAACAATTATCAAATGACTAATATACTTTGATGGCAAGACTTTACGTTTTCAAAAGCAGACTGCAAAACTAAAACTAAATTCGAGCTTCAATTTAATACCGTATGGGAGGAAGAGAAACACATGGGCTGCATGTTCAGATCCCATTTGTTTGTTTGTTAAGGTAAATTTTTAAATTACCAGGGATTAAGTTGACAATTGTGGCCATGTTTAATTAGCAATGGACAAGTGCCAACTATATAAAGCGCCAGAAATCACCTCAAACAAAGTTAAGAAGAAACCTTCTCTTATTTTATAATCTCTTCCCTATTAAGTCTTTGATGAGCTAAGCCACCACGTCGTCCAATTCATCTAAGTTGGCCTAAGAATAAAAAAGTGACTTGGGTTGGCAATTTTAGTTTGAATAGTACCTTCATAGTTAGTACACAAATAAAATAAACTAAACTTATGAAAAGAACTATGAAACAACGGATTGCCACACTCCGAACTCATTGAAAACAACACACCGGAGTATTCCCACAACTTCGGGTAGAGGAAAAGTGTGACGTGTCAAGGTCAAATCAGAGTTTTTCATTTTCAAATTACAGTTAGTGCATGAACTATAATGTAGTGCCACCTATTGCACAATACACAACTTCAACCACTTTCGCTTTACACCAAAAACAAATGGTCCTTAAAAAATCAAGACGATGTTTTAAGTAATAGAAGTAAAAATAAAATATAATTTGGTCATATTACCTGGCCTCCATCCTTGTGGTTGACGTAAGTCTCTATTTGGTCAATCATGTACAAGTCTTTTGGGTCTTATTAAATTTTTCCAACTAAATTGACGGGACATTACTTGCCTTGAAATAGTTACTGGAGAAAATAATAAAGAGTATAAGATTGTTGTTCATTTTAAAAGATTATTGTACAAATATTGGGAAAAACTGATGTTAAAAGTAAGACCAAAAACTGATTTAATTGGAAGCAATATATATTACATGTTGGAAAATGGGAAAAAACAAATACTGAATTAACCAGATGTATATGAAATATAATACCTTTTGCAGAATTGTTGGAGTTCAAAAAAACATTGGGTTGATGATGTGCATACAAATATAAAGTCTGCCCAGAGTGTAAGAAGTTTGCATGTGTTTCAATGGCAAGTTTTTCCCAAAGAGAGACACTGCTTTCCCTGAATCAACAGATCTTCGAACTAGACAGGCGAGTTGCATGTCTCGAAGCAAGTAAAAAAATTAGTTAGAGAGGAAGTTTTTAATATACAGTAGGTGAGATAGGTGTGGTGTGGATTAGGTAGTTGATTTACATTTTCGTCTAGAAAGATACATTTAAAGCTGAGTAGGAGATTGTTTCTTCTAAAGTATGGAGCTTCCCAAAAATAATCCTATTTTTACCGGTGGTCATCGTTAGAGACTAACTCTAGAGTAGATCAGTAGAGAGCAATTTTTTAGGTTGTAACATTTTAAAGCGTAGTTAGTGTGTGGGGTGGGTGTTGATTCCCAGTAGATTGAGAGAGAGAGAGATTATAATAATAATAAAAATCAAAAATGAATTCTATTGGATTATAATTTTTATGGAAAACAAATTACTAATATTTAATTAGAAATAAATAAGAAAACAATTATCAAATGACTTAATTTACTTTGATGCAAGACGTTATGTTTTCAAAGCAGAATGCAAAACTAAAACTAAATCGAGCTTCAATTTAAATACCGTATGGAGAAGAGAAACACAGAGCTGCATGTTGAGATCCC
>CP094632.1:18172061-18481956 GCA_023657505.1 Camelina hispida | reverse complement strand
ACTTGATTAGTTTTACACATCCTACAAAAAAATACTGCACATACCCTAGATATTTACTCATTTTTGTTAAGATGAATGTTTGTTTGTTTTTGTTGCATTTTCTGATTTGCATATAGGGTATATTCCAAGTATGGTTACTTTTTAATAGTGATTTGTGCTAAGTACCTACATAAGAAGGGGCTGTTAAAATTTATGCCTATACATGTTGCTATATTTGGTAATTTAGGATTGATAATAATAGTTCATAGGTTTTATGAGCTAGAAAGCTAACAATAATAATGGTGCTCCAATGCATCATAATACAAGAAAAGAAAATTTAGTCTATAATTTCATTACAATAGTAAAATAAAAATAACCAGAAACAAATAATAACAAAAAACTAAAAACAAAATATTACCAGTGAAAATTGTCAATATTAATAATGATTTTTAATTACAAACACCATACAAAAATTATCCTCAAAATAATTAAAATAAAACAATACAAAAAACAATCCCGCAGCGTAGCACGTGCACTATCCTAATTGAAATATATAATTGATAGACCTGTTTAGTTATGTAGTTTTCCAAGGGGATTTAGGTGTTAATTAGGAAACGAATATTCGTCTTCTGTTTGATTGATTATTCTCAAATATTTTAGGGGAAATTATCCTTCGAACAGTCGATGAGTTAAAATAAGATAATACCTATCGTCTTTCTTTTTTAATATTTTTTAATTAAAGAATTATTGTTAATTTACATGAAAGTATGAAATGCATAACTATTGATTTACAAAATCATCAAAATAGATATATTTTCGTTTTAGAACAAATTAGTATGCATTTGTTCCCAGATAAGGTGATAGGGTGAATTTTAAAAATCATCAATTATATAATTACTAGATGAGGATCCGCCCGATGTGCGGGTTTAAAGTTTTATAAATTAAATTAAATTTAACAAAAATATATTAAAATTTGTTATATATTATTTCTAAATTTTATTTTGTTATAATACACTGATTTATATCTATTTACAAATCTTTTATGTATATAAATTTTAAAAGTGTGTTTTTTACACCTACATATACCCTGTGTTACAAATATATTCTTTATCACTACCTAGAAAATGTCTATATGAACACATTAAGCCAACTATTTTACTTTCACTTCTGCATAGTTTTTTAATTACTAAAATTGTTGGCTCAAACAACATTTTGAATAAAAAATATATTACATAATATACTAATCAATGATGTATCATGACCACCATGGAGAAAACCTCGGCTCCGCTTTCATCCTTTATGGAGAGAACCTTGCATCCAACCTCCTCCACCTTCCTCCTTTGGGGAGATAACCTTGAGTCCAACCTTCTCCAATAGAGAGAACATCGGATCTTCCCTCCTCCTGTGTGGAGAGAACATGTTCACGTCTTTTTGCTATCTCAAAATGGCTTGCTCCGACAACCAATGAAATTAAAAACCTTTTTCTAACGTCACAAAATCTTTTGATAGTAACTAATGTTAAATTTCTCATTGTATTCGTAAAAATGTCTTTGACACACCATGATGTAGCCTCTGTCTCTGTAACGCCTCAACCGCCACCTTGCTTAGTGAGCCCATGTCCACTCTCAGTCTATGGTCCCACCTTCCTAAGTAGGTCTTACATCTATTCCCGGCCCATGGACCTACCCATATTCGATGGCCGATTTATTACGTCTAAGAGGCTTTAAAAACTTGTTTACCGATACTACAAATCAACAAATGATCTTTGCCTGTGTTTTGTCCTCACTCTCACAGTTCTGACAATCACTTCCAGGAAGGTCACCCATCATGAAGTTCTCTGAGAACTCTTGATCAAAAAAAAAAATGCATTTTGGTGACATATGTGGCCAAATCAATTCTTTTAAACCTTTCCGCAAACGTAGGTGTTACATTCTTTGAGCTCCTATAGATCTATCAACAACGATTTTTGTTTTTCCAATCTATTTATCTATATTTGTTGTAAGTTTGTGTTTGATTAGCCTATTTTATCGATCCATTAGTTTGATGAGCTTCTACTCGTTATCTCCCTATGGGAATGAATGAATAATGATAACAATTATGTTTGCAAAAAAAAAAAAGGTTTATGACCAACCAACCAATGTTGAGAAATTAGAAGAAATTAATTTGGCATAATTAAAGAAACAATAGAAAATTATAAGCACAGTAATATATGAATCTCAAACAATTCAAAGATAAAAATATAAATTAAACAAAACAATCTAAAATACTACAATAAATTTTAAAATACAGTATTAGGAAATGAAGACGCATATATTAACCTTTTTATGGGTCAACATATTAATCTTTACCTATTCCCAACTTAAAAAAAAAAAAAAAAAAAAAAGTAGGAGAAAATTTTGGTTTAAAAATATAAGAAAATTTACCTTCCCATTAAAAAAAAAAATCCAATTAAACAAAGTTAAAGCAGTATTTTTGAATAAATTATTTAACTATGAGACGATCTATGTTTATATAGAAGTGAGTATTTACAAAGTTTTGAATTAATAATTAAGTTTCTACTTTCCTTAATCCTTTTTTCTATATTTTCTTGTAGAATTAATAACTTAAATTAAAAATAAGTAAATAATATTAGAATTTCGAATTTTATGAAATATATTATATATATATATATAATCTCCTTATAATTATTTATAAAACTTTGTATTATTTTATAAATTCTGTATTTTTTGATAATTATCTTTTATATATATATATAATCTCCTTATAATTATTTATAAAACTTTGTATTATTTTATAAATTCTGTATTTTTTGATAATTATCTTTTTACATTATTAATATCTTTTAAAACAAAATATTTTATTTTTGTTGTAAGCAAATTCCTCCTATTAAATATTAGCTTTTACACATGTCAAAATCTGAGATTGATAACTTGACACGTGTCATGATTCTGTTAATGGCTAACTTTGAAAACCCAACTTTGAAAACCCAACTTTATATAATAAGACTAGATGAGGACCCGCCCGATGTGCGGGTTTAAAGTTTTATAAATTAAATTAAATTTAACAAAAATATATTAAAATTTGTTGTATTTGTTTATTAATTTATTTTTGTTATAATACACTGATTTATATCTATTTACAAATCTTTAATGAATGTTAATATTAAAAATGTATTCTTTTACACCTACATATACTCTATGTTACAAATATATTCTTTATCACCACCTAGAAAATGTCTCTATGAACACATTAAGCCAACTATTTTACTTTCACTTCTGCAAAGTTTTTTAATTACTAAAAGTGTTGGCTCAAAAAATATTTTGAACAAAAAATATATTACATAATATACTAAACAATGATGTATCATCACAATAATGTATGACCACCATGGAGAAAACCTTGGCTTTGCCCTCATCTCTTATGGAGAGAACCTTGCGTCCAACCTCCTCCACCATGGAGAGAACCTTGGTTCCGCCTTCTTTCCTTGGGGAGATAACCTTGTGTCCAACCTCCTTCACATTCCTCCTTTGGGTTATAACCTTGTGTCCAACCTTCTCCACCATAGAGAGAACCTCGGCTCTGCCCTCCTCCTGTGTGGAGAGAACATGTTCACTTCGTTTTGTTATCTCAAAATGGTTTGCTGCGATAATTAATGAAAGTAAAAACTATTTTCTAAGGTCACAAAATATTTTGATAGTAACTAATGTTAAATTTCCTAATGTATTTGTGATAGTAACTATGCAGAAGTGAAAGTAATATAGTTGGTTTAATGTGTTTATATATTACATAATATACTAATTAATGATGTATCATCACAATAATGTATGACCACCATGGAGAAAACCTCGACTCTGCCCTCATCCTTTATGGAGAGAACCTTGCATTCAACCTCCTCCACCATGGAGAGAACCTTGGCTCTGCCTTCCTCCCTTGGGAAGCTAACCTTTTGTCAACCCTTCTTCACCATAGAGAGAACATCGGCTCTGCCCTCCTCCTGTGTGGAGAGAAAATGTTCACGTCTTTTTGCATTCTCAAAATGGTTTGCTCCGACAACCAATGAAAGAAAAAACTTTTTTTAACATCACAAAATCTTTTGATAGTAACTAATGTTAAATTTCCCAATGTATTCATGGAAGTGTCTTTGACACACCATGATGTAGCGTTTGTCTCTGTAATACCTCAACCGCCACCTTTCTTAGTGAGCCCATATCCACTCTCAGTCTATGGGCCCACCTTCCTAAGTGGGTCCTACATCTATTCCCAGACCGTGGATCCACCTATATTCGATGGCCAATTTGTTACGTATGGGAGGCTTTAAAAACTTGGTTACCGATCCTACAAATCAACAAATGATTTTTTCCTGTGTTTTGTCCTCACTCGCACAGTTCCGACAATCACTTCCAGGAAGGTCAACCATCATGAAGTTCTCTCAGGACCCTTGACCGAAAAAATAAGTGCATTTTGGTGACATATGTGGCCAAATCAATTCTTTTAAACATTTCCACAAACCAGGGTGTCAGAGTCTTTGAGCTCCTATGGATCTATCAACAATGATTTATGTTTTTCCAACTTATCTATCTATGTTTGTTGTAAGCTTATGTTTGATTAACCTATTTTATCCATCCATTAGGTTGATGAGCTTCTACTCGTTATTTTCCTTTGGGATTGAATGAATAATGGTAATAATTATGTTTGCAAAAAAAAAAGTTTGAGAAATTAGAAGAAAAATAATTTGGCATAATTAAAGAAACAATAAAAAGTTATAAGCATGGTAATATATGAATCCCTAATAATTCAAAGATATAAATAAAAATTAAATAAAACAATTTAAAAATATTACGATAAATTTTAGAATACAGTATTATGAAAAGAAGACGCATACATTAAATTATTAATCTTTTTTGTAGGTCAATATATTAATCTTACCTATTCCCAACTGGAAAAAGGAGAAAGTAGGAGAAAATTTTGGTTTAGAAAAATAAAAAAAAAATTACCTTCCCATTAAAAAAAAAATTCCCAATTAAACAAAGTTGAAAGCAGTGTTTTTGAATAATTTATTTAAATATGAGACGATCTATGTTTATATAGAAGTGATTATTTACAAAATTTAGAATTAATAATTAACTGTATATTTTCCTTAATCCCTTTTTCTATATTTTTTTTGTAGAATTAATAACTTAAAATTTAAAATAAGTAAATAATATTATAATTTCGAATTTTATGAAATATCTTATTATATAAAGTATGGTTTCAAAAGTTACTAATTCATAAGATGGCAACATGTGTCAAAATTTTATTATGTTGTAGATTATTAAAATAATACTAAAATTTTATTATTATGTTGTAAAAGTTATTAATTCATAAGATCGCAACATTTGTCAAAATATTATTATGTTGTAGATTGTTAAAATAATAATAAAATCTTATTATTATGTTGTAAATTATACAATTTTGTAATTCTAACGGAAAAAGAATCATCCAAACAAAAAAAATCCATAACTCAAAAACATAAAAGAAATCATACAGATAATTTTACAATAAAGATACACGTAGTTATCCTAAAGAAAAATCTAAAAATTCTACAATAATTAAACTTATACAAACACAATCTTACGTAATATTGAAATCCTTGGCCTAATCTTAAAAGAAAAAAAAATATATATATATATAAATATATGTATTCTCTCATATCTTTGTCATATATAGAGAGAGGAAGAGTTCATTTCAATGTGTCAAACTCAATTAGAATTTTCAAACATGAGCACTACAGATAGAAACAAAAACTGGAAAAATAACGAAAAGTCAAGATCATATAAATTGTTTGGGATAGAAAAAGTCTCACGCAATGCGTGGGTAAAATGAACAAAATAAAATATGTTTAGTTGTTTTAAAATACATTCAATAATAGTTATTGTAAGTAAGATATATTATCTTTTTTTTTTTATCAACAACTTAAATAGATTAGTTCAAAAGAGAAATATACTCCTACTTTCTCCTTTTATAGTTTGAAAATATATTGATCCCAAAAAATGGAAGATTAATATATGCATCTTCTTTTTCTAATAGACTAATACTGTATTTTAAAATTTATTGTAGTAGTTTTAGATTGTTTTATTTCATTTATATTTTCATCTTTGAATTATTTGAGATTCATATATTACCGTGCTTATAATTTTCTATTATTTATTTAATTATGTCAAATTAATTTTCTTCTAATTTTTCAACATTGATTGGTTGGCCATATAACTTTTTTTTTGTGCAAGCATAATTGTTACCATTCGTTCAATTACAAGCACGGTAATATATGAATCCCAAAATGAGATAAAGAGGAGAAGACCATCAACTTAATGGTTGGATAAAATAGGCTAATCAAAGACAAGCTTACAGCAAACATAGATAGATTGGAAAAACATAAATTGCTGTTGCTGGATCCATAGGAGCTCGGAGACAGAGGCTACATCATGGTGTGTCAAATAAACTTCCACGAATATATCGGGAAATTTAACATTAGTTACTATCAAAAGATTTTGTGACGTTAGAAAAGGGTCTTTATTTTCATTGGTTGCTAGAGCAAGCCACTCTGAGATAGCTAAAAGAAGTGAACATTTTCTCTCCACATATGAGGAGGGCAGAGCCGAGGTTCTCTCTATTGTGGAGGAGGTTGGACGCAAGGTTATCTCTCCAAGGGAGAAAGATAGGGGAGGTTAGACGCAAGGTTATATCCTAAAGGGAGGAAGATGGGGGAGGTTGGACGCAAGGTTATCTTCCCATGGGAGGAAGACGGCGCCAAAGTTCTCTCCATGGTAGAGGAGTTTGGACGCAAGGTTCTCTCCATAAGAGAGGAGAGCAGGGCAGAACCGATGTTTTCTCTATAAGAGAGGAGGGTAGAACCGATGTTCTCTCCATGGTTTGTCATGCACTACTGTGATGTAATTTATTTTTCATTCAAAATGTTTTTTGAGCTAACAATTTTAGTGATTTCATATAATAGGTAGTAATAGATTATATATTTGTAACATACAATATACATAGGTGTAAAAAATACATTTTTAATGGTAACATACATAAAAGATTTGTATATGAATATAAATCAGCATATTATAGCAAAAATAAAATTTATAATGTACAATAAATTTAAATATATTTTTATTAAATTTAAATTTAATTACAAAACTTTAAACCCGCACATCGGGCGGGTCATTATCTAGTATATATATATAATCTCTTTATAACTATTTTTAAAAAACTTTGTATTTTTTTATAAATTCTGTAGTTTTTGATAATTATCTTCTTACATTATTAATATTTTTAAAAACAAAATATTGTATTTTTTTGTAATCAAATTCCTTTTATTAAATATCAACTTTTACACATGTTAAAATCTAAGATTGATAACTTGACACATATCAAAATCTTGTTAATGGCTAACTTTCAAAACCCAACTTAATATAATAAGATTGGTGTATAATTCAGAACATTTTATAAATCACATAATATTTAGCCGTATACAGTAATCATATAATTATTGGTATAAGGCAAAAATTTATGTGATGAATAGAAAGATTAAAATATCTTCAATATTATATCCAACTAAAACTTTGAACTTGATTAACTGCTGAAATCTAATAATATTAAAAATTTTAAAATTATCCGAATGTAATACAATTAATAATGAAATTATGGCAATCACATTATCGTTCTTTTTTTTTTTTTTTTTTTGTCGGCTAAATATTTCATTAAGCCCAAATGGGAATATTTTTGGTACAAAAAGGCCATGAAAGGCCCACTAATTGCAAACATTTGAAGATAAGGAAAACAAATTGAAGACACGTGTTATGCAACGTGGGAAGTTGAGAGAGAAGAAGAAGGTTTCGTTGCAGCGCCATCACCGACTCATCTTCACCGGAAAATACCTTCGTCAGCCAGCGGATCAGCTTCAGACCTCCGAGAAACCTCTACCTCTATTAGCCTTCAATTGTACCACATTGCCTTTTGCCTAATATCACCGGAAGAGATTGATTTGTCTTAAACTTGATCACCAGAATTTCTAACCTCAGCAGATTAGCTCAGAATATTCATCAGAGAATCATCAGAACACGACGGAGACTCCAATTCTTCATATCCCGTCCCAATCAAACCACATCTTCTTGATCAATCCACCAAGGAGAACCTATGCTCTATTATAAAAGCCTTTTTGGCAGAGAGCGAGGAATTACCATCACTTGAGAGAAGAATCAAGCACTTGGTGAACAAAGATTCATCTAATGACTCCCGGAATTCACATCTTCCCATAGTTGGAACTGTTTGTTTCAACCTGCAAAAGGCAACCAAAAGAGAAAAACAAAATAAAATCCGAACAAAGTCGGAAATATAAACCGACATCAAGACCGGAAGATAACAGTACAAACAAAAAACTCCGATTTAAACGGAGATTACAAGGAAGTAGCCAAAACTTTCTCTCTCTGAAAGATACGAGAGAGATAAGAGAGAGAAAATTCTTCCTCTCAAGAAAGTTCTTTTTCACATTATCTTCTTATTCCTAGTTATTAATACATATGAAATCCTTTATTTATTCGAAGAATTAGTTTTGTAATCTTCATGGGTTATTTTGATTCTCCTTCTGGGATTTGGTAAATTGTCTCCTTTGCTTAAATACTGAAACAATATCTTGATCTTATGTGTATGGTCATTTGGTTCATGAAGTACAGCTTTTGAAATTGTTCAAATGTAAGATAGATATTGTTAGTTAGGAGTTAGATGTGTAAAGAAATTAAACTGTCGAGTGGATCATCATACAACTTTGAATACTTACCGATTAAAGGTTCTCAATTGGTAAAAAAAATCCTGTTTTTTTTTTTTTTTTTTTCTGCCACTGTTTTTCCTCCACATTATAAACGAACTTAGGAAGATGTTCATCATAAATTATATTTGTAGATGACTGGTATTGGCTATTACGCTCGAACCATGATGAGAAATGACTCACGTAAAGCTTGGTGAAAGAAGGCATGTGAAAACTGAAGATGGAGTTCTTCTGTTTGCTCTAGTGAGCGTTAAGAAGAATGTATTTATAGGTGAGGATAGGTATGTGTAGGGTTTTTGTTTATGGAGGATTTTTTTTTTCTTTTTTTTTTAAAAAATAAATACAATGGCACATAACTGTAATTAATTATAAAATTAGGATATTTTGTTAAAAAGTGCACTGAGCTCCGTAATACTGACACGTCAGCTTTTTTTGTGAGAATACTTCTCTTTTAATATATAGCGGATACCCATTTGTTAGGATATGTGACTTGACATTCTCCATCTCTCGTCGTAACTCATCAGATACAGATGAAAATATATCTTTCTTATCAACGTTATGATGAGCTGACGTCGCGAACAAGGCAACGGCCCTGTGACATTAGTATGGCAAAGATTTTAAGGCTGGAGCTAGCATATTATATACTATGAGCGAAATCAAGAAGACATGTATATACTTTCCAAACTTTCCATTTCCGAGTAAACCCTTATGAAACAATCAGTTTGTTCATACTCTGCTGCTTAGTTTTCAAAAACCCAAAAATTGAGAGTTAGAATAACAAAAAAAAAAATTACATGTCACATGAATGAACACTACAAAAGTACCTGATAGTGGTTCTTCAATCAGTCTATCTTTTTGAGGCCAATTTCATTTTGTGACACTTTTTTTATAAGTCTTCTTTGATGTAACTTCTTTGTTGCAGCGCATCACATACATCATTATAACGGTGTGTCAAATAAAAGACAACAACAAACATGACACATAAAAGAGTAACGCTTAGATCGCGATATGAGAGAGTTAGGAGTTGGGGACCTGATAATGGTGCATCATTTTTCTCTCTTGTTGATGTCTAAATCAGTAGATAATTGTTTGGTGGAAAGATATTGAAATTCCCTTTATAAATGTAAGTCGAAGCTCTTGAAGGTCGGAATACAAAGGTTGACTAGACGAGCTAAATATGACGAGAATAGCTAGTTACAAGAAGATAGACGCCCAAGGTGGTTCGTCCAATTCTATCTAATCAACAGGTCTGGTCAGCCGTCAATTTTTTGTCGTTTATCTAACCGTTTCTTCTCTTTTTTTTCTTTCAGGTGTCGTACGTCTGTATTTATAGAAAAATGTGTCGGTTCGTCTATCGAAATTACCGAAATGCCCCCATCCACATTCTAAGAATGTGATCCTTTTGTCTTGGGTTTTTGCTAAGATCATGGGCCGGACCTCATTATGGGGGTGAGGACCAACCCCCAATATCTCTTTCTTAGGCCTGTTTCTTTTTTCTTACAGGTTCTGTATACTCACTGCAATGCATCACGTAGACAGCTTTTTCCATAAAACCCGGACTTGAAAACTGGTGGAGTTCCCATGTGTTGCCTTTTCTAGAAAACGGCTTGAAAACACAATGTCTCATTTCACTAATCTTCTCGCTCTGATGACCAGGTCATCCGTCCACACTTCACCAATCGTTTTCCTACAGACTTCTACCCACTTGAAATCTAACGTTACAGGAATCTGATATGAGCCAAGGAACAACCAGTTGTTTGGGATTATAAGATACCTATGGGAGAACATATCTGCAATGAGACTCAAAAAGTCAAATATTATAACATGATGGGAAAGTAAAATTGTCATAGGATATATATATATATATATATATATATAGTACTATACTTGATTTCCAAGGAGGGATATTAAAGAAATCTTGAGACAAGCGAGGAATTCCGCTCTCCCTTTTAGCCTTTAACGAGTGCATAATTTTGGCAGCAAAATATTCATAGATTGAACAAAATGGGGTGGACATCAAAATTGGGAGTTTTCGTTTTGAAGCATCAGTAGCCATCATTATGTGGTAAGCCATTACAAGTGTATATAAGGAAGAAGAAGAATGAAGATACAGCACGTGGTGAAGAGAAGTACGCACATGCGATGCGAGTAATGGAATGAGATGTTGTATATAAGTCATGAAATTAGAAAGAGAGTATTATGTTGTTTGTGAGGGAACAAAGTCATATGTGACTTCTGAGGAGAGTTGGTTATGATCTAGCAGCATCTAGAGCCACTCTTGTTATCCATTGTATTCGATTGTTACAGATAATAAAACGAGAGTGTTCTTTTTCTTATAATTATGCAGCTCTGCTGGCAATAGGAGTCTGATCCTGATGGGCGTGTGTTGCAATCCCACCGTGCACATTGCTCACTTATCTGCACAATCCAACAACACCGACGACCATTGGTATTTCATGATAGCTACCTGTAATTATTAAGTTTAGTACGTAGACTAGTATATAGCAAACCAGAAATTAATATCAATGGTTATGCATGGTATTCTGAATAAGTATATAGAATATTATGAACTTTTCGAAGATCCATATTTTTGCCAATAAAGTATATATACATATATATATATATGCATGTCACTTTGAGTCTGATGCAACTAATGATTTCTGTGACATTAGCTAATCTTAAGAATTAGTAAGCACTAATTCTAGCACCAAAGACTAACCCCAATAATCTGTAGGCTGAAGATCTGAGTCGGCGTTTGCGGAGTGACGGTGACTCGATCGTAGGCTCGACGTAGAGCGTTTACTTTAGATCAACACACCCATTTTAACCGATATCAGTCGTTCAAAACGCTGAATCAAGGTTCAAATGGCAAACATCCGCTTCTGCAATCACAATCGCAACCGCTGCATTTAAACAAGCCAAGCCCTTAGGGCCTCCCCAATGGGGGATATATTTTAGGGCCTCTTAAGATTGTTTATTAATTGATTTTGTGTTTTGAGTAGATTAAGAACTTTGTGATTGTTAATTAAAAGTTTCCCAATGGTGGGTTCTTATTTTGAGTCTCTTAATTTTAATTATTTTTTTGAAAATTAAAAATTTAAATTAGAATATGAAATTATTGCATTAGAGATATATGTTTATTAAATTATTGCATTTCATAAAATTTTAAACATAGGAAACATTAAAACATAATAAAAGACAAGTAAAATTCATAAAAAGTTCTCCTCCAGCTTCTTTATTGATTCCATGTAATCATTCTGATACCTTTGCTTTTCCTCCTACACAAAGATATGATTACTGAATCATACAGCAAGGAGACATCTCAATAGCAAAAAGTCTTAATGCAACACCTTAAAGAAGCTGGTGCATTGGGTTTAGTTTGTGACATAAAATTGACTCCAATGGTGTAAGCAGCGACTGAAAGCGAGGAATGTCCAGGATGGATATCATACGAAAACATAGGACATACAAAATTGCCTACAATCTCAGAAAAGTAACAACTTTAAGTTATACATGATTCCAAACGCCGATAAGCTTCTGGTAAGGGTAAGAATATTAAAAAGGATTAGTAACTAGACACGTCAATATAATAAAACAGAAGATTTCTTATGGAATTAGTCATAAGATGGTCTTAAACTTGAACTATACCTGACATCCAGAATAAAACACTTGGTGTGCTTTTGGCTTCATACCATCGTTGCATGTTCTGCAATATTCCGCACACTCATCCACCAATCTAGGATTTCAGCAAAAGTGAAGCTATGTTACAACAAAGTGAAACTTGAATCATATCAAACAATTACACTTTTTTCCGGTTTTAAGAATCTCTCTTTGTACCTTTTCAACATGCTAGCAACAAAAGAAGGAGGCAAAAACTTTCCACGAGACAAGTAGCTAGCTAGATAAGACACTGCACTCATCTGTTAAAAAGTACAGGGAGAAAACAAAAACATATACAAGTGGTGATTAGAAAGAGTATTATCATGATCCATGCAGAGTAATCTTTACCACAAAGAATAAGATGAACTCGCCTATTAAGTCGAGTGTTGTTGCTGGAGAGATATATCTCCAACAGCTTACTGGCAAATTTTACACTACATTTTCAGGATCAAGCGAGCACGCATAGAACATCAGAAACTGCAGATGCAACACCTTAAAGTACTCACCTCTAGTGCATTGGCATATCTCGATTCAGCCTCAGAAATTTGGTTATGTGCCTCCACGGTTATTCTTTCGACTTCATCAACAAATGCTTTCTGCTGCCTTTAAATTTCCTGAATAGCTTCTGATACCTGTCGGATTAAGACAACACAACAACAAAAATCAGCAATCACATATATAAAAAAACAGCAGGATCAGTTTCTCAATCATATACCAATTACCCTAAAAACAGCAGGATCAGTTTACATGCAAGAACCCTAAAATTCGAACAACCAACCCTAATCCCAAATTCAAGAACACAATCCAAACAACCCTAATCCTTCCTAACTAATCGCGAATTCAACCTACTAAAAAGAGATACTTACCCTTTGATTTCAATTGCTTCAACCTAATCTGAATGACTCGACTCTAAACTTAAATCAATATCCTCCGATTCGCCTCCGAGATTAAATCCCTTCCGCTTCCCCTTTCTTCTCCACAATCGCCTTTGATTCCATAGCTGTAACATATCCTTCTCCTTCATGACTTCGATTGAGAGAGAAACAGCGAGAGAGAGATCGAGAGAGAAAAAAAATAATCGTCAAAACAAATGTTTTTTGATTATTCTATTTTTTGGTCCAGCCAACGAACACTCGACACGTACGAGCTCTTAAACCATAATCGGGTATGCAATATAAGAGCTTCTCTTAAATTTTTTTGGTTTATCTGATTTATTTTTTTTTTCTTTCTCCACTAAAACCTTTCTAAGATCCCCCGTTGGGGATAACCTTACTAATGTAACTATTCTCATATGTCAGGTTAAGCATTGGGCCAGGGCACATGATGTTAACAGTGTCCTACACCGAACCCTGAATTCTGTATCCATAGCGTTGCTAGTCGCTCTTCATTTACAGGTATCAACTCAGTACTATTTTAAGTTGTATGTGCTTAAAGTTTGAACCCATTTGCTTCTCCTTTGTCTTGCGCAGACTCAAACTTCTTAAAATGGGGACAACGTAATCAGGACTGTGTGGGTAAGAATGTTTGCAACCTTTTCATTAAGGTACTAATCCTTTTTTGCCTTTAAACCCAAACACCAAGCTTCAGTACGTACATACTTATTTGTTATATAATGAAATATGTGTTTTCTACCTTGTAGTTGCAATCTGTAGAGTACCTTTGGATGCCAGGGTTCTGCGTCAGTGCAATGAATAGTCAGTATTTGGATATCCAAAAACTGGGAAACTACTGGTATAGTGAGTTATGAGAACTTTGGCCCTCCAACTGTACCCCATCCTTATTTTGGTAGATCGTTTTAGTCATATTGTTTTTGCTTAGCATAAGTTTAAACCAATCACGAATGACGAACCATATATATTAAAAGGGAACATGGATATCTTATACTCCATCCGTTTCAAAATATAGGATGTTTTGAGTAAAACATGTATATTAAGAAATGAGTTCTTTAAAAAAATTCAACCAATTATAAACAAAACTTTATAATTTAAAATATTAAATTAATCTAAAAGTTGCTTAAAAGCTTGAAAACATCCTATATTATAAAACAAAAAAAATTCCTAAAACATCCTATATTTTGAAACGGAGGGAGTATAATAAGAGAAGGTTTCTTCTAAACTTTGTTTGAGGCGATGACATCTGGCGCTTTATATAGTTGACACTTCTCCATTGCTAATTAAATATGACCGCAATTGTCAACTTAATCTCTTGGTAATTAAATTTTTTGCCTTAACAAACAAACAAATGGGATTTGAACATGCAACCCCTGTGTTTTTCTTCCTCCCATACGGTATTTAAATTAAAGCTCGAATTTAGTTTTAGTTTTGCATTCTACTTTTGAAAACGTAACGTCTTGCCATCAAAGTAAATTAAGTCATTTGATAATTGCTTTCTTATTTATTTCCAATTAAATATTAGTAATCTGTTTTCCATAAAATTATAATCCAATAAAATTCAATTTCTGATTACTTTTATTATTATTATAATCTCTCTCCCTCAATCTACTGGGAATCAACACCCCCCCACACTAACTACGCTTTTAAAAATGTTACAATCTAAAAAAATTACTCTCTACTCTACTCTAGAGTTACTCTCTAACGATGACACCGGTAAAAATAGGATTGTTTTTGGGAAGCTCCATACTTTAGAAAAAATATTCTCTTACTCAGCTTTAAATGTCTCTTTCTAGACGAAAATGTAAATCAACTACCTAATCCACACCACACCTATCTCACCTACTGTATATTAAAAACTTCCTCTCTAACTAATTTTTTACTTGCTTTCAGACATGCAACTTGCCTATCTAAGTTCGAAGATCTGTTGATTCGAGGAAAGCAGTGTATCTCTTTGGGAAAAACTTGCCATTGAAAAACATGCCAAACTTCTTACACTCTGGGCATACTATTTATATTTGAATGCAACATCGTCAACCCAATGTTTTTTGAACTCCAACAATTCCGCAAAAGATATTATATTTCATATACATCTGGTTAATTCTGAATTTGCTTTTTCCCCATTCTCCAACATGTAATATATATTGTTTCCAATTGAATCAATTTTTTGTCTTACTTTTCACATCAGTCTTTTCCAATATTCGTACAATAATCTTTTAAAATGAATAACAATTTTATAGTCTTTAATATTTTCTCCAGTAACTATTTCAAGGCAAGTAATGTCCCGTCAATTTTAGTTGGCAAAATTTATTAAGACCCAAAATATTTGTACATGATTGAACAAACAGAGACTTACGTCAAACAACAAGGATGGAGACCAGGTAACATGACCAATTTATATTTTATTTTTACTACTATTACTTAAAACATCGTCTTGATATTTTAAGGAACATTTGTTTTTGGTGTAAAGTGAAAGTGGTTGAAGTTGTGTATTGCGCAATAGGTGGCACTACATTTCATACACTAACAGTAATTTGAAAATGAAAAACTCTGGTTTGACCTTGACACGTCACACTTTCTCTCCATCCGAAGCTGTAGGAATACTCCGGTATGTTGTTTTCAATGAGTCCGGAGTGTGGCAATCCGTTGTTTCATAGTTCTTTTCATATGTTTTTTTATTTTATTTTGTGTACTAACTATTTGAAGGTACTATTCAAACTAAAATTGCCAACCCAAGTCACTTTTTTATTCTTAGGCCAACTTAGATGAATTGGACGACGAGGTGGCTTAGCTCATCAAAGACTTAATAGGGAAGACATTCTATTCCAATGTCAAAGAGTCTACATACAATTTCACGGCTCTATGTACCAGAGTTTCACTGTCAGTCTGTCACATCTATCAAAGACGATCAACACCACTTACCCTTAGAACTTGAGACACACATGTGGAAAAATTTCAACAACGAATCATAAACCATTTATGCTTGAATTTTAACATTTTCAATTTTACATTTTTCCCTTTGTTTTTTAACAAATAATTACTGATGATGTAAACCAAAGCTTAAAACTGAGGTTGAAGTGTCTCCAAATTGCAAGGGATAAAGGCATTGATTGGGGTTTTAACATTACTGGTCTATTGTTGACAGGAAATACAACAACAAAAGTAAAACAACTTCTCATGTTGGGAGAAACCAGCAAAAGACAAATACAAGCCACATAAAAAGAAGACAATACAAATTTCAAATTTTACCGTATATGTATTACAAATTGGTAGCATCCTGAAACAACACATTCTAATTGTAAAACAGAGAGATGTTTTAATCTTCTAAATTATACATCAAGGTTTGTTTTTAGTAATGGAGTGTCGGTTGGGGTTGGGTAAGGATAAATTATTATTTATGCTATAGATTGTTCAAATCTCCTTGTGATGATGATGTCAAATATCGACAATTAGCCGATCTTTTCATCAGAATCGAATGATTTTAGGTTTTTAGAAATTGATTTGTTGAATTTAGTATTAGACATATCTCTTAAGGATAATATATGTACCAAGTGAAATTTTCAAGAACAGGAGGTTTTTATTTTTCTCACTTAAGCTTGTGGGTAATTCTCTTTTGAAGAGAGAAAGAGTCTTTTTCAATAATTTAATATATGGGGTTTGATTGTAAAATAAAAGTAAAAATAAATCTGTGCGTAGCACGGAATGACCTCTAGTCTTATATAATAAGAGAAGGTTTTTCTCAACTTCTGCTTAGAACATGACACATGGCTTATTATATAACTGACACATGTCTTCTCTTAGTTTTAAAGGCCATTATTTTAAAGTTTTCATATTAGGCTTGACAAAATAAGACCAATAACAAGCCCAACAAATATAATTAACAGCCCTTACACCCATCAGGAGTATACGAGCCAAACGATGTTGAATTCACATGTACTCACCTTCTCACAACCATCGTTCCCACCAGCTACCACCTCTGATGTACCTTCACAGATCTCATAATCATTGGGTTTCTTTGGTTTAATTCTCCTACTCCACCACCAAATTCTAAATCATTTCCGGTTTAATGTCTGTGTCAAGATCCCGAACACCTATTTGAAGTTCCGAACAATATGTAAAATTAATCCTGTCCAAAATCGTTTTCAAATTGTTTGGAATCAAATTTAATTTTTTTTAAAAAAGGGGTTTAGATCTGCACTACCAGTTAGAAACATATGAACCATTATTATGATTACAATATTTGTATTACTCATTACAATCTTTAAGGTAATTAAAGAATTTCATTGAAGTATATCCTTCATTTTCATCTTTACATGTACCACCCAATTATAATGTAATGAAAATAATACCAAACAACTATTTCATGGTCATTAACATTTCATTCCAATCCATGATTACTCTCCCTCAGCCATTGCATTAAGTTTTTTTTTTTAAATAACAACCTTTGACGACACTTACCTTCTTTCTCTCACAGCATGGGTAAAACTAAAACAATACCGCCCTACTCTACCCTTTATTCAACCTCCAACGAAACACACAACACTCGTATCAATAGGATTGTTGTTCAGGTCATCCATATTTGGGAAGTTCGAGACTTTCGAAGAAACAATATCTTACTTATTGTTCCTGATGAAAATGTCTCCATCCTGATGAAAATATATATTATCTCTATTATTGTTTGACCCCTGATTTACCTTCATTTTAACATATTCATTTCGCCTTTGTTTCAGGATTGTGCTATACAAGCTTCAGTCCTTCCTAATCGTGTGCCTAAGTTTCAAGATCAATTGGTTAAAGGCCAGTTGTTGAAACAACCGTTCCTGTTTTTTTTTTTTTAATTTACTAGTGGTCCCATACCCACTAACATCCTAACAACAATAAATAACCGCGGATATTCAAGTAAAACAAATTCCATTAAACCAAAAGAATACCAACAACAATAATCCAATAACCAATAACGAAATAGCAAAGTTCCAACATCCTACAATGCTCTATCAACTCAATACTAGCAACCTAACAATAGCTAGACCACAATCAATCAAGCCTCTAGAACATCCTCCTCCTCATCGCCTTTGATTCCACGATCACACTTTTCCTTTACCTGCACACCACAAACAACAATTGAGATGCGTAAGTATTATCATAAATACTTAGTGAGGCCGTCCTCCCATCTACTGGGTTATACACACAAGCATATGAGACTCCCAAGTCAACAAACAACAAGAACACAATCGATACATAACACCAGGAAAAATAAGACTCGGCAAGTACTAGTGTCGACCGATGCTAAATCGGTGTCGACCGATGCTACAGGAACTGGTGTCGACCGATGCTGAAATAAGTGTCGATCGATGCTAATCAAGATGGTGCCGACCGATGCTCCTCAAAAGTGGTATCAATCGATGCCTCCTCTGTAGACACGACCTGCGCGAAACTCAGCGACGAACTCCAATTCCAATCAACGCAAATTCGACTCCAAACACGTCTAACCATCTCAGCATTCACTAGAAATCACAAATACAATGTACCCAAGCAAGCAAACACCACATACAACAAGGAATCACACAAAACAAAGGAGATCTCATGCTTAGATCAACCATGGTCAAGCACTCACCTCAAGAACAGAAGATTGGGTTGAGAAACGATAGAATCAACACCTCAAGAAGCTTCTCCTTCGTTCCCAGCAATAGTTATCCCTTCTACAGCCTCATATCTCTCCCAAAACACCAAGAACAAGCCCATAAATTCACAGAAACAATTTCTCTCCTTTTTCTCTCTTTTCTCACTCAACGGCGACACAACTCTTTTCCAAAACCCTCAATTTATCGTTTAGCACTTATAAACACGATTAGGATTTTAATTGAACCAAACCGAACCAAACAGCAATTAAAACAAATCGTAGCAAACCGGAAAACATGGTGTCGATCGATGCCCCAAGGGTGTCGATCGACACCCACACCAAAATTACAAAAATTGGTTCGCGGATATTACAATTCTCCCCCACCAATAAAGATTCGTCCTCGAATCCCGCAACCCGTCCATCCGTCAAGGACCTCCATGTCACCGTCAACACGGCTTGCATGTCCTCCGACCGGACTAACACCGTCAGCCAAGGTTTCCCGTGCATTGTCGCAACAGCCCGCACACCTCCGACTGAACCATGAGGTCCCCCTCTAGCCAATATACTCGCATCAAAGACACTATTTGCTCACAACTCAGTGCTCCCCCCGTCCGTGGTCGTAACCAACGAATCATGCCGGCTCGCTGTCAGGCCAACCGCCTTAAGCTACGGCATCCAGGAAGTCACTCACACACACTCCCCCCGCTCTCGGTCGCAACCCTCGAGACATACCGGCTCACTGCCGAGCCTCGGCTCACAGCTACGGTATCCAGGGAGTCCCAAATATCCCGCCCTTGGGTCGTCACCCTTGAGCGCGCTCTCGGATCGTCATCCGAGGCATCATACCACTCCCACTCTCTAGTCACAAAGTCCATCGAGCTATCTGTATCACATGAGTTGGGCCCACACGGCCTTGAGCAAAAAACAAATCTGATGCCATCGTGTATCTCCCGGCTAAATCTACCTCAACACTTCCCACAAAAATTCCCTTTTAGAAACTTTCTAATTCTGGAAACTTTCCTTTTGTGGAAACTTTCTATTTATGGAAACTTCCAAAAATAGAAACCCGAGTTATTTCTCTTTTCCCATGACATCAACAGTCAACACAAAGAAAAATACTCATCTTATTAATCTCAAAAATGTCATAATCGTTACAACCTCAACGAAAATACAACAGAAAAATAAGATACAACAATCCAATTCATCAACCCGCATCCCGAGCACCACCTCATCTTGGTACTTAGTCGCACAACCAACCACCCCTAAGCGACCAAGTATCAAGAGAGATGGGCTGGAATACTCCGTACCCGCTCCAGCCACGGACTACAACTCGGACCCGGCTAGACAAGCTCAAGTCGCGGCCTGCTTCTCGAACCACTTCTTAAACCTTGCCTTCATCCTCGCCTTGGGCTCCCAAGTCTGCTCCTCTACTCCATCACAGTCCCACATGACTCTCATGAAAGGAATCTTCTTCTTCCAAAGTTCCTTGACTCCCCTCCCGAGTACCCTCAAAGGTCTCGCCTCCAACGTCAAGTTGGGCTGAAGATCCTCAGGAATCTTAGGTAACAACCGATCACCCCCGTGAAGACACTTCCTCAGCATCGACACATGAAATACCTTGTGGAACGCACGCATAACCTCAGGCAACTCCAGCCGGTATGCCACTGGCCCCACACGCTCAACCACTCTGAACGGACCCATGTACCTCGGACTCAACTTAGTCTCTGTCAGTGACCTGTTCGGACCCCGGCAACATGGCCATCTTGAGATACACTCTATCCCCAACCTGAAACTCAAGATCCTTCCTCCTCCTATCAGCATAACTCTTCTGCCGATCCTAAGCCTCCTTCATGTTCAGCCTCAGAACCCGGATCTTCTCCGAGGTCTCCTGAACAAAATCTGCACCATATATGCTCCTCTCCCCCACCTGAGTCCAACATAACGGTGTACGACAAGACCTCCCATACAAAGCCTCATAAGGAGCCATCCCAATACTAGCGTGGTAGCTGTTGTTGTAAGCAAACTCCACCAAGCTCAAATGATCTGCCCAATGACCACCCCAGTCCAACACGCACATCCTCAATAAATCCTCCTGAATCTGGATCGTCCTCTCTGACTGACCGTCCGTATGAGGATGGTAGGCTGTACTCATATGCACCTTCGTGCCCATCTCTGCCTGAAACTCCCTCAAGAACAACGAAGTGAACTTGGAATCTCTATCAGACACAATACTAGCAGGCACACCATGCAATCTGACTATCTCCCTCACGTACTTCTTGGCCAAAACTGCTGCTCCATCAGTTTTCTTGATGGCCAGAAAATGCGCAGACTTAGTCAAGCGGTCCACAATGACCCAAATCGCATCAAACGTCCTCGACACAGGCAAACCCACCACAAAGTCCATCGTGATAAAATCCCACTTCCACTCCGGAATGGGCAAACTCTGTAATAATCCACCAGGAACCTGATGCTCCGCCTTCACCAGCTGGCAAGTATCACACTTCGCCACCCAGTTAGCTACGTCCTTCTTCATCCCGACCCAGTGATAATACCGCTTGAGGTCACGGTACATCTTGGTCGCCCTTGGATGAATAGAGAACTTGCTCGAATGAACCTCTCTCAGTATTTCCTGCCTCAAATCCTCTCCCTTGGGCACACAAACCCGACCATGCACAAGGATAGTACCATTAGCAGAAACCTGATACTCTGAACCCGCAGCCTTAGAGGCATTCACCAGCCCCTCATCGCTCTCCTGAGCTAACCGCACTCTACTCAACAAATCCGCTCGATCCGCTGCCTCCAAACCCAAAGGCTTCTGTGAGATAGCACACGAACTCAATGCACTAATCTCTCCTACTAACGCCTCCATATCCTGCTCCTGAGCCGAAGCCGCCCGCTTCCAACTCAAGGCATCTGCAACTAGGTTAGCTTTACCAGGATGGTAAGCTATGTCCAGATCATAATCCGCTACTAGCTCCATCCATCGCCTCTACCTCAAATTCAGCTCAGGCTGAGTATAAATGTACTTCAGACTCTTGTGATCTGTAAATACCTGTACCTTCCCACCATACTGATAAGATCTCGAAATCTTCAGAGCAAAAATCAATGCTGCCATCTCCAAATCATGAGTAGGATAATTAGCTTCGTGCTTCCGCAACTGCCACGAAGCATAGGCTATAACCTTCCCCTGCTGCATAACCACACAACCCAACCCCACTCCAGAAGCATCTGTATACACAACATAAGGCTCATTCTGCTCAGGTATTGCTAACACCGGCGTGGTAGTCAACATCTGCTTGAGGCTAGCAAAACTTGCCTCACACTCCGGTGACCATACAAATGGAACATCCTTCCCTGTAAGCTTAGTCATCGGCTGTGCCATACTCGCAAAACCACGAACGAACCTCCTATAGTAACCTGCTAACCCCAGAAAACTCCGAATCTCAGTGGCACTCTGCGGCCTCGGCCACTCCCTGATGGACTGAATCTTCTCTGGATCCACTGAAACTCCCTCAGCTGAAACAATGTGACCCAAGAACCCCATCTCACGCTGCAAGAAACTGCACTTACTCAGCTTAGCAAATAACCTCTGCTCCCGCAGCTTCTCCAGAACTGCTCTCAAATGTACTGCATGCTCCTCAGAACTCTTGGAAAAAACCAGAATGTCGTCGATGAAAATGATGACTGACACGTCCAGAAACTCCTAAAACACGCTGTTCATCAATCTCATAAACGCAGCTGGTGCATTAGTCAACCCGAAAGGCATCACCACAAACTCATAATGCCCATATCTCGTCCTGAAAGCCGTCTTCCTCACATCTGCCTCATGTATCGGAATCTGATGATAACCTGAAGCCAAGTCGATCTTGGAGAACCAAGTAGCACCCCTCAACTGATCCAACAACTCATCAATCCTCGGGAGAGGGTACTTGTTCTTCACAGTAACTCGGTTCAAACCCCGATAGTCGATACACAACCAAAAACTCCCGTCCTTCTTCTTAACAAACAGCACCGGAGCTCCCCACGGTGAACAACTCAACAAATCCTCCAGCTGCTTCTTCAGCTCTGCCATCTCTGCTGGAGCCATCCTGTAAGGAGCCTTGGATAACGGCATCGTCCCCGGTTCCAGCTCAATAGTAAAAGGATCCGACCGAGATGGTGGTAATCCCTGCAATGACTGAAACACATCCTCAAAGTCCTCCACTACCGGAATGCCGCTAACCGTAGACTTCCCCACTGACTCTGGCATAGATATTGTAACCAGATAAGCCTCACGGCCCTTCTCGATCATCTTCCCAGCCTGAACGGCTGAGATCACGAGACTCCCCGAAGTCGGTCTAATACCCTAAAAAACCAACTTCCCTCCTGGACGCTCAAACTCCACTCTACCCCGATAGCAATCCAAATGCACCTTATACCGATGCAACAAATCCATACCAAGAATGACATCATACAACTCAACTGGACTGATAAGCAAATCCGCTGGCCGCGACTCTCCTGCGATCTGAATATCAACTCCCCCAGCTCGTCCAATAACCCTCAGGAACTTGCCTCCCGCAACTCTGACAACTCCTGAACGCTCTCCAGAATCCCCTCTAATCCCCGCACTCTCGGCACACTCCGGAGTAATGAAGCTATGAGAAGCTCCAGAATCAAACATAACATGGGACTTAAACCCGCCCACCAACAAGGTCCCTACACAAATCTCATGTGTTGAGAACCTAACATTCGATCACAAGCAAAAACAAACATAATCTGAACTATTGAATTGACCAAGTTCGAATCTCAGAAGTTATACCTGTGATCGCTCCCGCACTAGTGCCACCGGTTTCCCTAGTCGAGTACACCTGAGACGTCGGCTCGATCCAACCCACCAGCTGCACTCCCTGCTGCGCACCTGACTGACCACCAGCCTACACCGCTGCTACTGCCATCTGCTGCAACTTGGGACAACGAGGCTTGATATGCCCCGTCTCTCTGTAGTAGTAACACACTCGAGTATCTGTCCGCGGCTCCGTCACCGCCCGCTGCTCTGTCACTGTCCGCTGCTCACCTCTCTGTGGACAGCTAGTCACCTTGTGGTCCCTGCTACCACACCCAAAGCATCTCGCACCCCCGTGCCTCGATCACTGCATATCATCAAACTTCCGCTTCTGCCCCTTTGCAGGCTTGCCGCCCTTGCCAGGAACAGAATGCGGCTGAGACCGATGTGGCTGCACTAAAGAACTGACCACAACCACCTGTGACCTCAAGTCATCCTCTATCCCAGCTGCAACCTCAACCAGCTCCGCTCTCGTAGCATAGCTCCTCACTCTGCATCGAGTCCTCAGATCATCCCGCAGAGCCAACAAGAACCTCCGCACCTGAGCCGACTCTGGCTCCCATGCCTGGCCTGCATACCCCACAAGCCGAGTGAACTCTGCATCCAGCTCCCGCACTGTACGGTCCCCCTGAGTCAACCCCAAGAACCGTGCCTCCATACGATCAAGAGCCTCCTGAGGAAAATACTTGGAGTTAAACTCCCTCACAAAATCTCCCCAAGACATACCCCCTGCACCCTCCGTGCTGTCACCGACCTCCACCACACACGTGCATCTCCTGACAAGTAAAACACTGCCAGATCCACCCTGAACTGGTCGGGACACCTAAGCGAAAGGAAAATATCCTCCATCCGCTCTCTCCACTCATCCGCTACACTCGGATTGGTACTTCTTGAGAAATACCCTGCTCCCACATGCCGCAGCTGCTCCATCATCCGCACATACTGCACATCCACTACCTCGGCCCCCGGCTGCACACCTGCATGCAAACCCGCCACAGGCTGCACCGCTGGAACCTGCCCACCAACCACTGGCGGCACTACTGGAACCTGCCCATCAACCACTGGCGGCACCACTGGATCCTGCCCACCAACCACTGGCGGCACTACTGCTGGAAGTCGCTGCAAAACCTGAGCTAGCAAGTCCATCAAGACATCCTCCCTGCCTGGAGCATCTCCTGCTGCAACCCCCACACCCGGGGCAACACCGTGACCAACACCGTCACCCAAACCAGCCTGGTCTCCAGACACACTAGGATCAGCCTCTGGCTCTGCTACCTCCTCACTGGCCATGCTCTGGGTCACACTCTCACTGGCCTCAGGAACCTGACCTCGTCCCCGACCACGACCACAACCACGACCACGTCCACGACCCCGACCACGACCACGCCCGCGACCAACAGCATCCTCACCTCTAACCATCTGTGTCATCCAAGAACAGAAGGCTAAGCAAGCAATAATTCTAATACACAAAAACATAACTTACCGTGGAATCACAAAACATGCTCGAAGAGGATGTTCTAGGACTTCATGCCACACACAATTGACCCACTCACACAATCAATCATAGCATGGAATCCTAAACATCAACCGCAAAAGCACAATGAACCCTAGACCTAGAACCGTAAGGGCTCTGATACCAAAATGAAACAACCGTTCCCGTTTTTTTTTTTCTAATACCTTAATTTACTAGTGGTCCCATACCCACTAACATCCTAACAACAATCAATAACCGCGGATATTCAAGTAAAACAAATTCCATTAAACCAAAAGAATACCAATAACAATAATCCAATAACCAATAACGAAATAGCAAAGTTCCAACATCCTACAATGCTCTATCAACTCAATACTAGCAACCTAACAATAGCTAGACCACAATCAATCAAGCCTCTAGAACATCCTCCTCCTCATCGCCTTTGATTCCACAATCACACTTTTCCTTTACCTGCACACCACAAACAACAATTGAGATGCGTAAGTATTATCATAAATACTTAGTGAGGCCGTCCTCCCATTTACTGGGTTATACACACAAGCATATGAGACTCCCAAGTCAACAAACAACAAGAACACAATCAATACATCAAACCAGGAAAAATAAGACTCGGCAGGTACTAGTGTCGACCGATGCTAAATCGGTGTCGACCGATGCTACAGGAACTGGTGCCGACCGATGCTGAAATCGGTGTCGATCGATGCTACTCAAGATGGTGCCGACCGATGCTCCTCAAAAGTGGTATCGATCGATGCCTCCTCTGCAGACACGACCTGCGCGAAACTCAGCGACGAACTCCGATTCCAATCAACGCAAATTCGACTCCAAACACGTCTAACCATCTCGGCATTCACAAGAAATCACAAATACAATGTACCCAAGCAAGCAAACACCACATACAACAAGGAATCACACAAAACAAAGGAGATCTCATGCTTAGATCAACCATGGTCAAGCAATCACCTCAAGAACAGAAGATTGGGGTTGAGAAACGATGGAATCAACACCTCCAGAAGCTTCTCCTTCGTTCCCAGCAATAGCTATCCCTTCTACAGCCTCAGATCTCTCCCAAAACACCAAGAACAAGCCCAGAAATTCACATAAACAATTTCTCTCCTTTTTCTCTCTTTTCTCACTCAACGGCGACACAACTCTTTTCCAAAACCCTCAATTTGTCGTTTAGCACTTATAAACACGATTAGGGATTTTAATTGAACCAAACTGAACCAAACAGCAATTAAAACAAACTGGACCAAACCGGAAAACATGGTGTCGATCGATGCCCCAAGGGTGTCGATCGACACCCACACCAAAATTACAAAAATTGGTTCGCGGATGTTTCAGTTGTACAGCATCAATGATTTGATGTTGATGCATCCTCCAACTGTTATCGTCGCACCAACCACAAGTGGAGAATTGTTTTCACAGAGAAAATATCTTTGGAGACTGTTAATAAACGACAATGCTCTATTGGTTTTGATTATTTTAGGTTCTCTACTTTTTCAGACTTGCTTGATATGGTAGACAAGGGTGAGGAGCTTCCAGGTAACAACCTATTTTGCACTGTTCATATTTCTGGTATCCTAGTTTCCACTTTGTTCTTCAGTATATGATTTATATCTACATTTACCCACTCACCAGATGTTGTTGGCAAAATATCCTCATCTCGAACATCTGGAAACAAAGATCAAAACCACCCTTCGAAGACAATTTTCAATTTAATACTGACTTGCATTTTAGAAAGGTTAGCTTACATTTCTACCAAAATATCAGTTTCAATGTTTAGTCATAAATTTATATTCCAATATCTTATTTCTCTTCATCTAAAATTCTATATTGTCCCATAAATTTTAAACGGCCAAATTCTGCTACTATAATGGCTGACTGGCTGGTTCCTTAAAATGTATATTTCATGTGACTGTATTCTTACTCAAATTATTATTATGATTTGAGGAAAGTTCTAATGTCTCTGAAGCATTTTTCCTTTAGATCATGTAAATGATTTGCTCATTGCACAGTTTATTTTAAATCCCATTATCGCCTTTAAAATCCCAATAAATTAGCTTACATTTATATCAAAAAATCAAATTCAATGTATAGTCATAAATTTATATATCAATCTCTTATTTCTCTTTATATAAAGATCTAAATTATCCTAGTTTTAAACGGCCAAATTCTGCTACTATAATGGTTGACTGGCTGGTTCCTTAATATGTATATTTCATGTGATTTTATTCTATTTCGTACTCAAATTTTTGTTATGATTCGAGGAATGTTCTAATGTCTTTGAAACATTTTTCCTTTAGATCACGTAAATGATTTGCTCATTGCACAATTCATTTTTAAATGAAAATGGAGTATTTAAGATCTCAGACAAGGAACTGAAGTTTATGCAAAAAAGTAAATTAGTAGTCTGGACTGGTGGTTAAGTGGAGGAGAAAACCTTTACGGAATGACCAAACAATCAAATAAAAAATTTAGTTACTCTTATTTTCTCCTTTAAGCTTTTTTCCTATTGTCATATTGAGTAAGCTGTAATAACATTTTCTGTTTTATCAACGAGTTTAAAAGGTTAATTACGGTATGGAGACACCATGAGCCTACGTGCATGTACACTACGACGTATTCATAAAGTCAAAACAATGCAACTTAGCCTAAGATATATATCACAAAACGGTATAATTGTGTTAGAAAATTATTTTTTTGAGTTTAAAATTTAATTATACATTCTTTTATTTATATATTATTCTGACTTGGATATTTGTTAAGATTACTACGGATAGGAAGACCTAAAGCTTAAAATAGATGATCAGATCTCTATTATATATATGTCGACAGGAAGACATTAGAAGAAACAACGTTTGATGAGGTGATTTGTAATTGATTTTAGTTAACTTGTGATATGGACTTAAATTTCAACTTTCGCTTAAAGATGATGAGGATTTGCCTTAAACAATGTCAAAGTGAATAAAACCACCAAAATGTGATCTTTATATTATTTTATTTTTGGTTTAAAGCCACTGAATAGGCTTTGAAGTTTGAAGGATTCATATCATTTTCCGTCTTTGTGTTGACAGGACAAAAAAGGTGCTTTTGATGTTAGGGGTTACCAACAATTAAAAGGAAATAAACTACACATTATCTGAATCTGAGGATGAAAAATGTGCAACATTAAGAAATATAATATTTATTTTATATCTCCAGACTTCATCATCTTTAATAAAAGATTACTCATGGGATAAATTCAAAACTCAAAAATGATGGTAGATCTCGGCTATTTCTGTAAGGCCACAACGGAAACAACGTCCAAACAAGTTATTAAGTGACATGTATTAATATGACTATATGAGTCTATCTTATATAATTTTTAGTTGACAAATTACGTCTTGACCCAACATAAAATACAAAGTCGATGATCATTTGCCCATACAGCTTACATCAAACATGTTATTATTCTTGAAGTTGTTTAAATATTGATTGACCATTTTGGTGTTAAATATCATTTCAACGTTTACAAATAGATTGCATAAATCATATATTTTGTGATCACAAAATTTGCCAAGAATGTATTGCGATGTGGTTACATCGCAAAACAGCATGTCCTAGAAGAGAATTAGTCTTAGCTTTTAAACATTTTGTTATTCAAAAAAGTAAACATGATTAATAAAATCCAATATACATGAGGGTGTAATTTAATTACTTAAGATACATACTCTTCCCCAAAAAATTAATATCATTTTTATCAATAAAAAAACCAATTAAGAAAACAAAATACAGAAAAATGTAAATCTAACAATAAAAAAAATTGCCAATAGAACAATATGATGATAAGCCCGTGTGTAGCACGGGACAACTCCTAGTATATAATAAATTCAGGATTTTGTTACTTTGGTTTAAGTGGGACTGAATGTATCTACCTACGTATCTTGCATCTTATGTTGGATTTGGATTGGAGAATCTGTAGCTAGCTTTATGTAACTTGTGTCTGAAGTTACCTTTTATAAATTCGTGTTTTCTTAATGCCAATTCGCCTCAGATCCTTTATACACACTTTAACTGAAAGATAAGTTAATTGATCGACCACCAAAATGATGACTTCAGATTCTGTGATATATTTTGGCATCACCCTGAAAGTAGCCATAATAGAAACTCAAATCTGTAAGAAATCTTTAGACCGGCCAGAAAAAAAAAAATAAATAAATAAATAAGAGTGACATAAATATCTGGAAAATGCTTGAAGATGTGAACTGAGAATAGATGAGCATTTATAAGTATGTTAAACTTTAATAAATGAACGATTCTTGCCAACACTTTTATATTTGCTCAATTGTGAATTGCATCATTTAATTATACATTTTCTCCGATATTATACATTCATTTAATTTTTGATATTATTAGAAAATTATATTGAAAACTTGTAAATGTGAGATTACGAACATTGAAACCCCATTTTGTTGGAGAGATATAAATGAAAAACAACAATAGATCAGGTCACACACCCGAATTATTCAGTCTAGAAATATGAAAAACAACAATAGATCAGGTCACACACCCGAATTATTCAGTCTTGACAAATGAAAAAACAACAATACATCAGGTCACACACCCGAATTATTCAGTGATCTTGAAATTCTTCAACCTTCCTTTAGTACAGATTGATAGACAAATTCGCCGAACTGGCCCTGAATTTTTCCCTCACAAAGTCGGCTTTTGCACGGATACGGTCAAGTCGATCCACGGCAAGTCCCATGGGTCCATACAAGTCCACCCGTTCCAGCACACGACCAACGCGAATCAGATTCTTCAGGAGCTGCAACTCATAAAATCCTCCCCAGAAGTTCCAGACTTCTAAATTTTTGAGTGTATTCTTGAAACACTGGTGAAAAATCCCAACCCTCCAATATTCGTTTGCATCGATCGGCACTCGCCCCATTCGGACAGCGGCTCTAACAACGAGCTGAAAAGTCAGCGTCTCCAGATATGGACAGCTGTTGATCATGAACCTGATTCCGACGAACTCACGTGGTTCGAGAGTCGTCTTCAGCACCAATCTCCTCGTTTGCATATCTGCTCTAAGCCGAAGCGGGTTGACATTATCCTGGATCACTTGAATGAGGAAAGGACAGACGGTTACTGACTTGGCAGTAACCAAACTGCAGAGGAGGTCACAAAAATGTGTTCCTAAGCCAGCTTGGAATTGGCTCAGCCTCCCAAAGTCGAGCGACACTTCATCCATATCTCTGTTTACGTTCCTCAACGTAAAGGAATGAACATTGCCAGCATACTTGAAGATGAGAATGCTTGGCAGGTCGAGTGAAGTACCTTGCACTGCGAAGACACAGTTCTTGAACACCAGTTTGATCAACCGGTTGTTAACTCCGGTTATTGCTCCGAGACCAACGTTCCAGCAATTTTTAATCTGCAGGCACTCCAGAAGAGGTGCCTTTGGTAACAAAGACGTGATCATGGCGAGCGGCATCCACCCAAAGTAGAGGAACTCTACCGAACCCGCTACTGCAAGCCTTGATGCGTCAAACCGGCATGCGAGTAACTTCAACTTCACCAGGCCGGTTAATCGGTAAAAGCTCTCCGGCATTTGAATCATGGTAGATTCAAATGATGCTTCAACTTCATCTCGGTTCACCCAAAGCCGGTCTGAGAAATCAAGAACGAGATTCTTGACTTTCTTAGCGGCTGCGAAATCTATGAGAGTCCTCATCTCCGCTTCATAACCAATCGGTCTATGAAAGGAGAGTTCGAACGTATCAACGATCCCACCCGTGAACCTGGAAACCCAATGCAAGGTGTAACCTACAAATTCCTCTCGTTTCGTATCTTCATCAAGCCACTCCGGATAGGTTTGAGTGATCACAGCCTCTTGAAATGAGACGTTTCTCGTCTCGCGACAAATATGCTTCCAGCGTTTAGATAAAACGCTGGTCCTGAGAGCTTCCTTGAACGTCAGATTGTATATAATGAGGACAAGAAGAACGTCTGGAAGATTCGAGATCATGTCGAGAGCACCTCCTGAAACCATTGTTAGCTAGAGATTTTTGAGAAAAATGATGAATGGAATCAAGAAAAGTGATTTGCTGTGAGTTTGCAGGAAAGAGTTTGCTGTATTCGGAGGTCAAAATATGTACTTTAATATATGCTTCTATTCTCTGATATTAACTTGGTAATTTCATCTCTAGTTCAATGTAGTTTTTTAATTACTCTCTTATACATGTAAAACAATTTAGTACAGATCGATTTCTTTCCGGACATTTGCTTGCCAGATGTCGATAATACCAAATGCATACTTTATCATAGGTGGGCAAATAAGAAGTACAACTATATTTCTACAAAAAGATTATGAAAGTCAAAAGATAAAATATAACTTTCCTAGCTTGCCCATTTAAAAACATGCATGTATTGATAAATAGATATGTGTGAAGTTATTGATTGGATTAGGGAATCAATTATAAAGTTTTTTCTGTGGTTAAATTATTAATATGACATTATTATTATTATTTTTTTTTTTTGGACTTTAATCGACATCTTCACTATCGATTTTAAGATTATAATTAATTAATTATGATTTACTCTGTATATGCGATTAACGAAGTCATATAATTTTTTGATTTCGTTATTTAACACAATTAATTAGATGAAGAACAGTATTTTTTTTCTTTTTGTATATACACTTCAATTATTTTTTTAAAAAATATCATACATATATATTCATAAGATCATATAAAATAAAATATATATATATATTTTTAATTTGCATTAATGTTTTTTTGAAAAGGCGCTCCTAGCTTGGGTAAATTAACTAGTACAAAAACCTAAATAACCTAGACAATAAGTACAATTAAAAAAAAAGAAGAAGAAGAAGATTAACAAAGACAGCCACCTTTTTTTTTTGTCTCTCCCTCTCTCCTCCATACAAAATTGTGGGCTTCTCAGACGTGTCTCTTGCCACGGTTCCCGTAACGGGACCGTGACACCGTATCGTCTCCGACTATTTCGTCGCCTTCTCCTCTGCCCAAAAAACATTCCTCTGGTGCGTATCCCAAAATTTTATTGCTTTGCTTCAGATTTCTTGTGTGTTCTGCTACCTTACTTATTGATCGAATCTAAATAAAAAATTGAGTCTTTGGACTCAATAATGACTCGAATGCAATAAAAAAATAATGAACCTTTAGATCTTAGTTTGATTAGTAAATTAGGTTATGGGGATTGTTATTTGACTCCAGTCTCTTCAATCTCTTTTGATTTCGTTAATTTTGATGTGAATGGTTTCTATGTTATTTTCTTGCAGGTTTTAGTATCTCTGCTTCTTGACAATAAGGAGTAGACAGAGAGGGTATCATGGACTCTCGAGGAAATGTATCTGAAGAGATCAACGTTTCGAGTAAAGGTTAATACTTTTTTACTCTTTGGTGAAAATTTTCTTAGATTGTTTTGTGTTTATTTCAGAGTTTCTCAATCATTCTTGTTTGGTTTTATGGATTGGATTGTCAGCGATACGAAGGAAGGTGAAGAACGCTTTGGACATAGCGTTAACGAAATATAAGATTGATAGTTATAACTTAGTTGACCTTGATAAGGTATTAAATGATGTCTACTGCTCTTTTCGACCCGTTTCTGCTGATTACGATATTAGGAAGGAATTGGTGAGAAGCCTTAATGTTATGGCTGTTGATATCTATGGTAAAATATAAGTTTTTCTATCTTATTTAGCTTTGCTAATAACGAACGAATGTTAGCAGAGAGGTTTTATTTATTTGTTTTGTTCATTAGGTGATTCAGAAGAGAAGAGCCCGGTTCTTGAGGCGTATGGGTCTTTTGTGATGGATATGTATACTTCTCAGAGTGATTTGGATGTGTCTATTAACTTTTTTAACGGAACATCTCAACTTACTCGTGAAAAGAAGATCCAGATACTTAAAAGATTTGCTCAAAAGCTCCGCTCTTTGGAGGGTATGATAATTTTGTTGTTCCATTCTTGTTGCTGATTCCATTATGAGAAATGAATTTATGATTATTACTTATTAGAAGCTAGCTGTTAAGGTATATGCCAACTCCCATTATTGTTTTTTTTTTTTATATAACCTAATCTTCTTTTGTAGGAGAAGGGCATGTTAGGAATGTTGAATCTATTGTCACTGCTAGGGTGCCAATTGTCAAATTCTTTGATCATGGGGCTGCTGTTGAATGTGATTTGTCAGTCGAAAATAAAGACGGCATTTTGAACTCGCAGATCATTCGCATCATATCTCAAATTGATGGCAGGTTTCAAAAACTTTGTATGCTGGTAAGATTTTAAGTTCTGTTCTAATGGCTTTTGTTATCCTTATAGTACTATTGACTCGCTTGTTTTTCAACAGAATTTAGTTCTTGTTTGCAAGTTAAAAATATAAAAGTTTCTTCAATGACTAGAAGTTGTTAGGGTTTTAGATTTCTTGTGAGCTGCCTATGGTTTGTTGCTGTAGTTTGTTAACTCAGTGCTGATGAAATTTTTCAGGACAAATTTCTCTTTACAATCTAAGTGAAGTAACCGCATGAAATTTAAAATGCTAGGGACTGTTTGGCTAACCATAGTTTTTAATTGATGAAGTATTCATATTTCAAAAGAAGCATATTGATGGTTTATTGTTAACTCAGCTAGATATGTGTAGTTGTGGTCAATATATTTACTAATGTGACTATTCTCATATGTCAGGTTAAGCATTGGGCCAAAGCACATGAAGTTAACAGTGCGCTACACAGAACCCTGAACTCTGTATCTGTAACAATGCTAGTCGCTCTTCATTTACAGGTATCAACTCAGTTACTCGTGTTGGATGTCCACTAGATTATGTACTCTTATTATTCCAGTTACATTGACTTTCAGGATGCCCAACTAGGTAGTTCGTCTGGCTGTTTAATGTGTTTCTTTTACTCTCTAAAATCAAGTTGGATAAATGTGTTAGTTTGTTTATTGTGTCATTTTAAGTTGCATGTGACTATCCAAATGATACTCTTCAGGCTTTGAATGTTCAATGAGACAATACTTCCGAGTCTAATTTGCTTCTCCTTTGGTCTTATGCGCAGACTCAGTATCCTCCCATTTTACCTCCATTCTCTATGCTATTTAAAGGTAACATTAAAGTTCGTAAAAGAGAACAGAACACTTGTGGATTGTCAAATTTCAGATTACGTTTTTGATACTCTCGTCTTTCATATTCCTTTGTTATCCTTGTTTTCTTGTTTTTGCTTATATGGTTGTCCGTTATGACATTAAGTGACCCTTTTCTTTTCCAGATGGAATGGATCCTCCTAATGTGGAGAAACGGACTCAAAAGTTCTTAAACTGGGGACAGCGTAATCAGGAATCTCTGGGTAGACTGTTTGCAACATTCTTTATTAAGGTGTAATAACTTTTACCTCTAGACCCAAAGATACCAATTAAAGAACTGCAGCGCATGCTTTTGTTATAACAAAAGCATTTATGTCTTTGCAGTTACAATCTGTAGAATTCCTTTGGAGGCAAGGGCTCTGCGTCAGTGTGCTGAATGGTCTTTGGATAGCCAAAAAGTGGAAAAAATTTGGCATTGCGTCCATCAGTGTAAACTCAATGAAAACTCTATTCAGTAATATACTATATTTGCATTCTTACCTTTTTTGTCTTATGTCATTAGTATTTTTCCGTGTATCTTAACAGGTTGAGGATTTTACAAATGTGTCTCAAAATGTTTCAAGGCGGGTTAATGGCGCAGGAGCCAAAAAGATATACCGCTCCATAGACAGAACCGTTGAAGACATCTTTGAATTCCTCAATGATAAGGTCACCGGGACAGATCTCAAACACAAGCTATTTGGCCAAATTCCTGTTGTGCATCCTCCTCCTGTGGCGCCACTCAATGGAAAGACTGGGGTGTTTGGTCAACAAGATGTTGTGGAGCCTCCTCCTGTGCCGCCATTGTTAAGCCAACAAGCTGTTCTGGATCCTCCTCCCCATGTGCTGCCACTTACTGGCGCTGGAAGGCATCTTAAACGCAGGAAGTTTGGCCAGCAAGCTGTTCAGCAGCCTCGTCCTTCTGTGCCGCCACCACTCAATGGCAAGAGAGCTGGAACACATCTTAAACGTAGTAGGGCGTTTGGCCAGCAAGCTGTTGTGCAGCCTCGTCCTCCGGTGCCGCCACTCAATGACCATATCGCTAGAACACATCTCAGAGATAGGTCGATTGGCCAACAAGCTATTGTGCAGCCTCTTCCTCCTGTGCCTTCACTCAGTAACAATATCACTGAAACACATCTCAGAGATAGGTATTTTGGCGAACAAGCAGTTGTGGAGCGTCATCCTTCTGTGCCGCCACTCAATGGCAATATCTCTGGAACATATCTTAGAGATAGGTTTTTTGGCCAGCAAGCAGTTGTGGAGCCTCGTCCTCCTGTGCCTTCACTCAATGGCCATATCTCTGGAACATATCTTAGAGATAGGTTTTTTGGCCAGCAAGAAGTTGTGGAGCCTCGTCCTTCTGTGCCTTCACTCAATGGCAATATCACTGGAACACATCTTAGTGATAGGTTTTTTGGCCAGCAATCAGTTGTGGAGCATCGTTCTCCTATGTCGTCACTCAATGTTTACCCACAGCAACCTCATAACAACTTTAGAAACGGGTTCAACGGTCTTCCTGAAATACATTACAACAAAAGAGTTTGCTTGGGAAACGGATACAGAGCTGTAGAAGAAACAGGTCACAGGAGAGAGGAAGAGAGTTACGATGATCTCAGAGAACTCCGATACAGGTATATTGGATACTGTACTGAAACTCTCCATAGGAATGATGATAGATATAGGGGTGAAGAACCAACGCCTGTGGGACAGTGTCATGACTATAGTTTAAGAACTGGTCCGCCGCAGCCACAGCCACCATATGGTAGAGATACTTATGAGAATTTTCGTTCTCCAAACCTTTCCCAACCACCTCCACCTTATGGTAGAGATAGCTATGGGAATTTTCGTCCTCAAAACCTTCCCCAACCTCATTCTGGTAGATCGTTTTACTAGTAGGGTTTTTGGTCAGCAAAGTTAAAAACCAATCACCAACCATTTTTAAAAAGATGAATATAGTAACTTCATGTTATATATATAATTGGCGGAGAGTACAGGTCTTGGTTACTTGTGGAGAAGTGGAACTACAGTTAGTTTTGGGTGATAAGAAAGTGTCATGAGTGTCTGTATATTTCTGTTTAGCTGGGATATCTGTTTAAAATTTTTATGCTGGATTCGGTTTAAATTTGGATAGGAGGACTTGTTACCAATTTTATGTAAGATTTAAGTTAAATTGCTATTATGAACTTCTGTCAAGATATATCCTTTGATTTTGTATTTTTCAATCTCTCTTTAGTTTATAATTTGAATGTTTTCTTTTTCTTTCAATTCTTTAAAAGAAAAAAAACAGGTTGTATTTGTGACTTTATGGTAAAGCAACAAAAATTCTTTAAAAGTTTTTGGATGGATTCAAATAAAACTTTAGTTGACTTATATCAATGTGAACAGTTATCAATTTAAATGGATTGGTTTAATTATTGATAACTGTTATACATACTAGAACTGAAATAATTTTTATGTATGAAAAAATATTATATGCTTTTCTTATTCAGAATTTGAGATTTTGTTCATCTTTAATAGTGTAGCTAGGTCATGCATGTGTTGGTGTCGTCATATATGAGGAGCTGCTTGTAACTTGTAAGAGAAGGACACAATAGTTTTTTTTATTTAAACAAGAACAAGTAGAAAAGATACACAACCTTCTACGCCGCAACCAACAACACATAGACAAACTGAATATTGTAAAACAACTAACCAGAAATAGTCCCATTAGCTAACACAAGAGTCTAGCTTTTTTTGTCATATAGAGTGACAATTATTGAAAACAGGGAAAACAACAATTTGAACACATGGATGTGGTATCTTCGCTTTGTGGATAGCCTCTCGTTTAGGCGGTTTCAAGTGCAGGCTTCACAAAGCCCTTGGTGCAGAAAATAGAACATGCCTTGGTACAATTTTCAACGGCTCCAGCCACAATTTCAGTACCATCTAGTCACCAAAATAAGATCATAATAAATGATTAATTAATCATTTTTCTATAACAACAAAAATAATAATAATATTCTTTGGGAGTCTATGTACCAGAGTTCCTGAGAGTAGTCATGGCACTGCACACTGACGAAGCACACCCTAGCTTGCAGTATTCATTTACAGCATCACCTTGAGTCACAAATCAAAATCCATGCAACTTGCATCAAAATTAGAATCCATCTATGCAACGAATAAGTAGCAAAACACTAGGAAAAAAAAAAAACAGTTTACCTGAGTTCTCGAGACGGCTGTAAATAGAGCCCGAAGGGCATCGACCATCATCATTAACTTTTTTGCAACCAGTGGACAATAAGCAAGCGAACTGAGGGATTTTTGGGGTATAATCGCAGATAGTATAGGCAGTTCTAGCATTCTGGGACGGGCAGCAGATCTTTGCTTCAACTTGAATTTGCACCATGAGGAGACTCATCATGAGCACAGTCATGAGCATAGCTGCAAATTTGCCTTCCATCTTACAATTGATGACTTGTTTGGTTACAGAATGTAAGTATAATTATAAACTTGTATTGATGAAATGATGATGAAACAAGACTTGTTTAAATACTATTTCTTCTACAATTTGCCACCACAAACGTCGTTTGAGACCATTATCACATGCTCTATAGTCTTCAACAAACTGGCTTAACCACCATGCAATCACATGATATTTTGTTGATTGAAGAGGAGAAGACAAAAGATGACACTGAGATCAAGTTGTTTATTTTGGTACCAACGTGTTTTAAGTTTCTTCGTTTTAACCAACTCTCTTGTGTCTGTGGAAGTTATGGGTGGGTTTCAATTTGAATATTTTGTTGGGACCAAAATGAACGTTATCTTCTGTCTCTCTTTCTTTATTTCTAGTTTTTTTCCTTGGGATCAATATATCTTCTCTAGTAAGAATTATGTTCATTACGTGGAAAAGTCAGTATGGATTGGATATTAGTTTGTGCATAATACGAAAATTACAAATATCCATCGGACAAAACATACAAACACTTTAGAAAGAAAAGAAAAATATAAGGCTGTAGAGAATGAGTGCAAGGATTTACCATTAGATTGATTAGCCCTAGGCACGACCCATCTTCCCTTGGCCTCCTCAGAAGGTTTGAGCAGTCGGCCTCTATTGGTTCTAATTTGTGTTTATGCGGATAAATTAATTATATCTTCACATGTCTCTTGCCTCTGAAACAGATACTTCTAAAGATTCCAATGGGACAAACCATAAACATTGGAAAATCGTATTACGAAGCTAACAGAATATAACGTATGTATTGAAAAAGGAAAATAATAATAATATAATGTATTAATTTTATCTTTTATAGCAACGTTGTTATTTACCATTTGATTTTCCCATTCAAAATTAACAATCCAAGTAGTAGACGACAAAGTATGTTAAAAGAGTATAAAGAGATCCAAATTTAAAGAGATGTTTAACTGTAAACCGTTTATTTACAAGAGTTAATTAAAAAAAAGGCATTAAAATTCCATTGCCCTTCGGATTTGGGGGGTTATTGGTTTGGGATTTAAAGAGACTTTTAATGATTTAAAAAGTTATGTAAAATATGTTGTTATTCAATCAAAAATTTTTAAGACTCTTTTAAAATTTGGTGTTATTAGTTGTGGATTTGTAAAAAGTTATCTAAAATCTTCATAAATCTAGTGTTATTGGATTAGGAGTTTTATCAAGTCATTAAAAGTTTTATGTTATTCAAATAAAACAAAAGAATCTTGGATTGTTAATGACTTCAACTATTATGTTATTGGTTTAGGATTCTATATTATTTTCTTCATGTAAACACTCTCTTCAAATAGAAAGATTGTGGAATCATAGTCCATGACTTTTTGAGAAGAAAGAGAGATTAAAAAAGAAGAGAGGGTAAACACTCAACTTTGACGCAAATTCTTCTTGACTCAACTTTGTACAGCGGAAACAAAATTCTGTAGGCATATAGGCGACACTCTTCTTGACTCAACTTTGACGCAAATCCTTTATACACGCTCAACACAATTATCACGGTTCTCGTATGAATCACGTCCATATCAAGAGCGAGCTTCCCCATTCTTTTGAGCAAACTTCCATCAACTTGAAAGTAAGAGCCAAGAAAGTAGACCTTACTTTCCCTGAATCATACAGTACAAAGGCTTCAAGGAACTCCGCTTGCTCATCCTTGTCAAGACTGGACCAGTACTCATGATCTGACTGTCCAATCCTTAGATGAAGACCAGAGACGGCAAAAACAATATTCTCTGTGACAATATCTTTTTCCGTAGCATCACTGTTTTGGTCGTTGCCTTTTCTGCAATGGCATTCATCTTTAACTGGAAGCAAGAGAATTGCAAGAGAATTTTTAATATATGTTACATACAATAATGGCAAGAGAATTTTTTTTTTCCACAAAAGCGTTGAATCAAAAAAATATTGTGCAATATTTTTTAAGAAAGAGTTTACAAGATTTTATGAGAGACTTTACAAGATTAGGAAAAACTAATCAGCAAGATTTTTAAAACTTTCTAAACAATCACCTAGAATCCTTCATTTTATACTTTCCATGATTTTATTTGAAGTCATTAAAATGATTTTAGGTACTTCTCTCTTGTAAGAAGACGCTTTCACCCTTCTGTTGATGATGTCATCTAAATCACAAAGAGACGAGAAACTAAAGGGGAAAACACAATCCTCTCTCACCCTTTCATCCAAGCGATCCTCTCCAAGCCTTGATTTCTCTATCATCCGACGGAAAGTTACGCTTTCTGTTGGTGAAGACGCGGTCTATCGAAGCTCTTGAGATTTCCGATGATGTCGCAGAGTTCTCAGAGATCTCGATTCTCGGAGAGACTGTTCATAATTAGGGTTCTATCACGCCGTTAGAATCTTCAATGTCTTCTTAATGGGGCTGATAGGAACCAAAGTGAGCCTAGATGTGAAAGATATGGACAAAGCAACGATTACGACGAAGTAATCATGCGAAAAGAGGTACTTAATTGAGATGATCTTTGGTTCTCTTTTCCTTCTTAGCAATATATTTGTTTTCAATCTCAAGTTTGTTTGCAGTTTCCTGTGACTTTTGATGGATGCTGAGTTAATGACCCTCTCCACGTAGGGGTGATTTTCAATTTTGCGGAAGTGAAGAAGGAGTGTTTATGGGATCAATGGCTCTGTCTTAAGAATGCGGCAATCGAAGAAGAAGCTTTTTTGGGGTTGATGACTTCACATATGTTTTGTGAAGTCATCAACGATTAGATATTCCAGTTGAAGGTAAGTAAGCCAATGTTGTGTTCTGATTTTGGCCTGACCATTGAAATGGAGCAATACATATATATGTTTATTCACTTTTAGATTGCTTGGAATCACCAAACTCCAATTTCGAAATTAGTTAGTACTTGTTTTGTGCAATTTATTGAACCTCTCTGATGTGTTTGACTCTCTAACCTCGTGCTTCTAACTTGTTTCAGTTTCAACAATCGCCGATGAATTAAACTCTTTCTGTCTGAATGTAAGGACATAATATTTGGTAATGTGCATTTTCTCAATGTGAGTTTAATTGGGTTTTCTTTGGTAATGTACATTCATTTGTCTTGAATTTACGGGATAGTTTAAATAAGCAAAGATAAATTGGTTTCATTTGCGTTTAATCACCTGTCTTGGTTTTAGGGTGGAGTTTTGAACACAAACATGTCGTTAAATTCTTTCCCTTGGGTTCTCATTCATCCATCTTGGCTTTAGGGTATAGTTTCGAACACCACCACATTGTTACATTGAATTCATGTGGGTTCATTCAACCATCTTGGCTTTAGGGTATATAGTTTTGAAGACAACCCCCAAAAAAGTGAACACGCATCATGTCGTCAACATGGCTAGAGAGACAAAATTTTTGATATGGTTTCCAAAGTTTTATACTCATAGTTAGGCTGATACGAATTTGTGGAGGTGACACACATGTTGAACTCCCTCTTTCTAAAGGTACACAATACACTAATTCACTTTCATGGTAGGTGTTCACTTTCTTCCTCTGCTTCTTTCTCATACACTCTCCTTTGTTTCAGCTCATTTGTAAAGATAAGTTCAAATAAGATGAGGATATGGACGTGGACGTACAAATCAAGAAGAATGGAGAGTTTCTATTTATCTCTCAACTAAGATATGGATTTTAATCCCAAAGGAGTAGTTAATATGGATTCCATCGATTTCTTTTGATGTACAAAAACATGTCAAATATCCTTTAAGCTTTCTGGATTTTGAAGCTTCTTTAGAAGAGTAGAGACACTGACGTCATGTCCAAAAAAAATTATTAACATGCAAAGGGCAAAAGAGTCGTCAATAGTGATCTTTATATGTAATGTTATACCTTTCACTATTCTAATGCCTAAATCTGAATCTCACTCCTAAATAATGCCTGTTTTTATAAATTTCCCTATTTACAAGCCTTCCATACATGTTTATTCTAGCTTCCCTACGAGCATCTTTCTTAGCTAGATTCAAGTCTTTGTATCCTTGCTCGAACTTGGCTTCATCCTCTGGAGTGAAGAAGGCTACTTCCATTTGACCTAGCTCTACATACCGTTGCTCCAGTAAAGAGATTAGAGACCTATCGGTATTAGTTGGATACAACGAACATAAACAAGGAAGAAGATGGTGAAGATGATGACTATTGAAGAAGAGAGGATAAGAATGAAATGTTTCTGTTATTCACACTTAATGCAGAGTACAAATGTTATATACAAGTAATGTGTATCCGGTACAAACCGGTTATGTACATAACCAAGACTAAACCATTCAAATATCTAATATTCCCCCTCAAGATGGAGTGTATATGTTAATAACACCCATCTTGCGAATTAGTCTCAAGAATTCAGTAGGAAATAATGGTTTAGTTAAGACATCAGCCAATTGATGTTTAGTCCCTACATGCATTGTCTTGATGATAACCAACTGAACCTTCTCTCGAACAATATGACAGTCCATCTCCAAGTGTTTGGTGCGCTCGTGAAATACAGAATTGTTGGCAATATGGAGAGCAGCTGTATTATCACAATAAAGAGCAGAAGCTTCAGAGGAATCAACCCACAAATCAACCATAAGCTTTCTCAACCAAAGAATCTCTTTCACTGCTGCAGCCATAGCTCTATACTCAGATTCTGCAGAAGACATGGATACTGTATCTTGTTTCGTTGACTTCCAAGAGACCAATGATGGTCCAAGAAACATACATAATCCCGAAACAGATCGTCTTGAATCACTACACCGACCCCAATCTGCATCCGCAAACCCTTTTAATTTGAGATCAGAATTTGCAGAATAAAACATACCTTGTACGATTGTGCCTTTGAGGTAGTGGAGAACCTTATAGACAGCATTCAAGTGAGGTTGTCGTGGAGCAGAGGTGAATTGGCACAACTTGTGAACCGCAAAAGTAATGTCAGGCCGAGTGAATTGTCCCACATTTTCCAAACGTCCCTGTCTCAGTGTTTAAGACATCACTAGGATCCATGGGAATAGGCAATGGTGCACACCCCAATAGTCCTGTCTCATCCAATAAGTCCAAAACATATTTACGTTGGCAAACAGATATACCAGCTGAGGTCCTTGCAACTTCAAGACCCAAAAAATATTTAAGTGGACCTAAATCTCTCAACTTAAAAGTCTCCTTCAGGGCCATGGTGAGAGAAACAGTAGCACTAGAGGAACTGCTTGCTATGATGATATCATCGACATATACCAACACTGCCATGTGCACATCTCCAGTCTTTCTTGTAAACAATGTATCATCACCAGTACCACCCTGAAAACCCAAAGAAACTAATGATTCAGAGAGCTTCAAGAACCATTGTCGAGAGGCTTGTTTAAGGCCATATAGGGACTTGCAAAGCTTGCAAACAGCGTTTGGAGGAAACGATTCTCCCTCTTTAGGACCATAGCCAGGAGGTAAACTCATATAAATCTCTTCTTTTAAATCTCCATTAAGAAATGCATTTGAAACATCAAGCTGATCAAGGAACCATTTTCTAGGCGCCGCAACTGCTAGTAAAAACTTAACAGTGGCCATTCGAGCAACGGGAGAGAAGGTTTCAACGTAGTCAAGACCCTCCTTTTGAGTATATCCCTTTGCCACTAGTCGAGCCTTATACTGTTCTAAACTCCCATCTGCATTCAACTTAACAGTGTATACCCATTTACAACCAATGACGGTCTTACCAAGAGGAAGAGAACAAACATCCCATCTGTGTGTTCGTTTTAAAGCCACTATCTCAACATCCATAGCATCACAAAACTCTTTGATTTTACTAGCTTGAGAGTAACTAGTTGGTGTAGGGTATTTGGTAAGAGCGTTGACATAAGCACAAAAAGAATTAGAGAGTTTGGAGTATGATAAGACCTGTGAAATAGGATGCATTGTAGATTCTTGCATAAAGTAACACTGATAGTCCTGAAGATAACCAGGAGGTCGAGAAGCTCTTTTAGGCACTATTGATATATCATGGTTTTTAGGTGTTTTTAGCCATGATATAAGTCTTGATTATAGAGTCTTTCTGGTATTTTTAGAGTCTTTTGAGTCTTTATAGGATTTAACATGGATGGGAGCATAATGGAGCTAAATAGGAGGATTTGGAGCAGAATCAAGCATTGAGGCTGAAGTTGCAAAGTTGGGAGACAAATATAGAGAGTGCATTGATCGACACAGTATATGCATCGATCGATGCTAGGCCAAATACGAAATCGGATGTTTTCCTCACAAGTTTTGAAGATTTACAAAGCTGCCCCAAAGTCTTCCATATTTGCATCATTAGTCCCTGGCCGTGTTTAGGAGTATAAATAGGATTTTTATGGTCATTGTTTAGACCTAAGCTTTATTTTTCCCTGCAACTTTTGAGAGCAAAACCCTGTGAGAGATTTTTAGAGAGCTTTTGGAGAGAAGAATCAAGACTCCTTCAGAGAAGATTCATAACTCCTTTATTTCTTCCTTTAATCTCTTATTGCAATTTATTCAGAAGATGTTTGGTGTTCTTACAATTATGTCTGAGTAGATCTGCTTGTTAGGTTTAGGGTTTCTCATTAGGGATTTCATGGATTGTTAGATCTATTAAATTAGGATTCATTATCTTTCTTGTTCTTCATCATAGGTTGTTCTTAATGCTAGATCTTTGATTAGTCATCTGGATTTAGATCTTAGGATTATTAATTGATATGAGAATATAATTGATTTTCCTGATAAAACCTTTTGATGAGCAAATTATTTCTTGCAAAGAGATTTGATTTAATAATTTTGTGAACAATTTAAACTTGTTTTTAAAGCTGATTTATTACCTAGAATTTTGCAAAGAGATTTGGATTTCTGGTTTTAAATTTAGATAATATTTGCAGTGAGAACTGATTTATTTTATAATTGTGTTTAGAGTTCAAGAACGGTGCTTAATTGTTGAATCCTGTTTCTTAATTAATTGATCAGATTTTCCATGATTTCCTGAGAATTTCCCTAGGCCTAGCGTTTATTCCATCTGAATTTACAACTCTTTTATTTTCTGTTTAATCTTGCAATTTAATTAAAATATTTCTGTTTAGCATAATTAAAAGATTATTAAATATATTGTGTGAATCTAGAGTTCTTGTGGATTCGATCCCTAAGTACTACAATTGACCACTTAATTTGAGAGAGTAGCTCTAGGGTAAATTTGAGCATATCAACTGTAACCGCAGGAGGAAGAACAAATGGTACTATCTCTGGAACTGATTCCCCCTGTCTACCAGACGCAAGTGGTTCCCCCTGATCAGAAAACCCAGATGATTCATCAATGTTTGAAACATGAGTGCAAATATGAGGGAAAAATTATAGTGCACCATCTTGATTCTTAGAATCCTGAAAAGGAAAAATATCCTCGAAGAACTTCACATTCCTAGAGATGAAAACAGTATTGCTCTCAATATCCATCAGTTTATAACCCTTATATCCTGCAAGATATCCCAAGAAGACGCATGCCTTGGCTCTATCTTCAAATTTAGTTCGCTGTTTTAGAGAAGTGCTTGCATAACATAAGCAACCAAATGTCCTCAAATCTTTATACTCTGGTGCTTTGTTAGTAAGCTTTTCATATGGAGTTTTATTTTCTAATAGTGGTGATGGTGTTCTGTTGATGAGGAAGACTGCAGTGAGTATGCAATCTCCCCATAAGGACAATGGCAAATGAGACTGGAACAAAAGAGCCCGAGCCACATTTAAGATGTGTTGATGCTTCCTCTCAACCACCAAGTTCTGCTCTGGAGTTTCTGGACATGAGTGATACGCAACAATTCCCAATCTCCGATAAAGATCAGAAAACTTCAGCTCCGAAGCATTACTGGATCGAACACATCTAACTCGTTTGTCAAACTGAGTCTCAACCATTTGTAAGAATTCTGGAAATATGTGCAGAACATCACTTTTAAGTTTTAGCAAGTAAACCCAAGTTACTCTGCTATGATCATCCACTATCGTTAGAAAATATCGAAAACCTTCTACTGTTGGCTCTGAGAATGGACCCCAAACATCAATATGAAGCAAGTCAAAGGGTGCAGAACAAATATTGCCTCTATTAGAAAATGGTAATTTCTTCTGTTTTGCTCTTTGACAAATATCACAATGTAAAACTCCTTTATTCCTTTGTTTAGAAATTCCAAGAACATCACTAAGCATATCAATCCGAGAAAAAGAAGTGTGACCAAGTCTCTTATGCCAAACAGCAGAATCTATTACAGCATTCAAACTACAAGAAGATAGTTGTCTTGAATCTGCAGGTTCTTCAACATCCAAGAGATAAAGATTTGTAATCCGTCTACCTCTTCCAATCGTCAATCCCTTGGTAGGATCCTGTATCAGACAAGAAACAGGATCAAAGATTACACGAGAGCCAAGATCTGTGGTCAGAGAGCTTATACTGAGAAGATTCAGCCTGAATTCCGGTATATACAAAACATTCTGTAGACTGATAGAACCATTGATGACTACTGTACCAACTCTTTTTACCATAACCAAACTGCCATTGGGAAGATTAACATGCTGACGAACAGATATATCAAGGTCATTAAACATACTCCGATCATGACTAACATGATGAGTAGCACCAGAATCAATGATCCAAGACCTTTTCTTTGTCACATACTGAGCAATAGTTAACACCCCAATAAAACAATAGGTAGAGTTAGAGAAGGTTATACCGGAAGCAGAAGCCTCAGTTGTTGGTGCTTGAGTCTGAGAAGTCTGAGAGCTAGCTTGAGGAGTGAGATGGGAACTAAAGTATGCAATGAAATTTTGCAACTGGTCCTTGGATAAATTCCCAATAAGACTCTCAAAACCATCAGATCTTTTAACGTTGAAATCAACAGAAGCAGAAACTTGAGCTGCAACAATGGGAGTAGGAGCAGACGATTGAGAGGGTGGATAGGCATTAAACTGTTGTTTCCTCGGTTTCCAGCCAGGTGGATAACCGTGTAACTTGTAGCAACGATCTACAACATGACCAGTGAAACCACAATGGGAACAAATCGGTTTCTCCTTTCGATGAGACTGATACGAAGCATTGATAGAACCAGCAGGGGTGGGAGCAACAGTGACATTCATCACTCCAGGATGTGGCACAACATTCCCAACCTGAAAAGCAGCTGGTGCAACACTCACTCCAAATTGCCTTTGACTATCATCATGGTCTAAAATGTTATAGACCTCAGCTATATCAGGCAGAGGCTTCTTCATGATGATCTAACCTCTGATAATAGAGTATAACTCATTTAAACCAGCAAGAAACTTAATGAGACGTCCTCGGTTGACCTTTTCCTGATAGTTGCGTTTACTTACGCAGTTGAAAGAACGATAGCAAAAGCAAGATTCAGTAGGTTCACTGCCATCAAGTTGGTCCCATAGAGTTTTCAAAGCTGTATAATAGCTAGAAAGATCCATAGAACCTTGACGCAGATCTTGAATTTGCTGAATCAAGTGGAAAGTTCTTGGCAAATTTGTCATATGAAATATATTGTGCAAATCTTTCCAAATCATAGTAACATCATCAAAATTCAAAATACTACCGTAGATTTGTTTAGAAACAGCGTTCAACATCCACGATTTGACCATACTGTTGCATCTAGACCAGATCCGAAAGATAGGATTACCTTCATCGGGACGAGGAAGAGAACCATCGATGAAAGCGAGTTTGTTCTTTGCATCAAGAGCGATCTTCATCGCTGAGCACCAATGGTTGTAGTTTGTTTCGTCTAACCGATCTGCAACAAGAGACAAGCCTGGATGATCGGCACTGTGAAGAAAAAATGGTGAGTGTGGGCTATCCACAGTATCGATCTCAGCAACGGAGCCGATCGGAACACCAATAGCTGGATCTGCCAAAATCTGAGAGGTAGAGCTCATCGAAGCTTTCGATTTTGAAGCAGAACTACTGACACCAGTAGATTTACCCAAACGACAAGTGGATTTGCGAATCGGAACCCCCATATCGACACAATCAAGCACACAACGAATCACCAAAAAGAAGAAAGATCAGAGTAGAGAAAAAAAAACGAAATCGGAGCTAAGCGTATAGCTCTGATACCATATTAGTTAGATACAACGAACAGAAAAAAGGAAGAAGATGGTGAAGATGATGACTGTTGAAGAAAAGAGGATAAGAATGAAATGTTTATGTTATTCACACTTAATGCAGAGTACAAATGTTATATACAGGTAATGTGTATCCGGTACAAACCGGTTATGTACATAACCAAGACTAAACCATTCAAATATCTAATAATCGGCCATCTCCGTGTCCATCTTTTGGTATGGAGTTTTCAGCAAGTAGTCGTCTATTCCCCCTGCTTTGTCGATGCATAGGAGAGCGTGTGTTGTTACTTTTACTTTTAATGTGACGGTCGTACATTTAACTAGCATTTGTGCCGACGTCCTTTTATGTAACCTATAAGATCACTTGGTTCACATTATCATTTTCTATTTGCTTTATTTAATTACTCCTCCAGATTTTTGACATTTAGCCTTTAAATTTTGCAGTTATCTCATAACTCCATTTTTAATTGTCGAATTTCCCATTAGCTATTAATTTCGTTCTATTTAAAATTTATAAAATCTTGTTGACAAAAATCCTTATACCTACCTATTCAAAAATTGTTATATTCGACCTAAAATCAGAAAACTATAACGGCTAAACCGTTGAGAAGGAAGTGACAAGAAGTAGAAAGTAAAGAATAAGTTTGGATTATATAGATAAGTTTCAAACCAGAAATTTCTGCCCACTGATGACATTATATATGAAAGATTAATCAATTTATATGCTTGAACATTTTCTTAATCAGAATCTAAGATTCGGTGTAGCTAAGTCAGGCATATGTTGTTATCGTCATGATATGAGCTGATTGTAAGAAAATAATTTTGTTAAAACAATAAAAATAAAAAGTGACGAGAAGAAGAACACAATAGTTTTTTTTATTTAGATGAGAACAAGTAGAAAGGATACACAACGTTTTACGACATAACCAACACATAGACAAAATGAAAATAGTAATAAACATAAAAAAACCAGAAATAGTAGGAGCTAACACAAGAGTCTAGCATTTTTTGTCATATAGACTGACAATTATTGAAAACAGGGAAAAGAACACTTTGAACATGAACGTATCACTCAGGTTAAAAGGAGATTTAAACACAGCTTACATCCATCGCATCACTCAGATTCGCAATGCCTTCAATGTCATCAGAGCCTTCTCCACGCCTGCAGGGAACTCAGTTGATGATCCAATAGAAATGAGCAGAATCGCGGTCAGCCACTTCCAGTCTCTGCTGGGACCAGTCTTCATGCAACCACTCTCAATTGGACCGGTTTGGATTCAAGCCATCATTTCATACCGCTGTCCACCTGAACTGAAATCTTCAATGGTGAGATCACCTACTATTGATGAAATCACAAGAGCAATGTTCAAACTAAATGCAAACAAGGCGCTAGGGCCAGATGGATTTACCTCTGTGTTTTATAAAGCCGCATGGGGTGTACTAGGGTCAGAGGTCACAATGAGCATCTTGAAATTCTTCCAAACTGGTTTCCTCCCTGCTGCGGTCAATGCCACTACACTTGCCTTGATCCCAAAGTTTTCAGGAGCATCTCTCATCTCGGATTTTAGGCCGATATCCTGCCTAAATACACTATACAAGGTTATCTCTAAGCTCCTGGTAGCAAGACTAAAACCGGCTCTTCCTGATCTTGTCCAGAGAAACCAGACTGTATTTATCAAGGTAGACTGTTAATGGAGAACACCTTGCTGGCTGTGAAACTTGTCAATGGTTATCAGAAGGAAAAAAGACCCAAAAGGATCACTATTAAGGTGGATATAGCAAAAGCATTTGAATTCATATTTACTTGTCTAAGAGCGATAGAAGTACCTTAACTTTATCTTCAATGGCTTAGAGCTTGCATTTGCACTCCTTCTTTCTCAGTGGGATTCAATGGTCATGTTCATGGCTACTTCAAAAGTAAGAGGGGGCTCCGACAAGACGACCCTCTCTTTCTTGACTTATTTGTTCTTGCTTTAAACTGCCTCTCTGCCATGTTAGATCAAGCTGCAGAAGAAGGAAAATTTCAGTATCATCACAACTGTCATGACCTAAAGCTAACACACCTATGTTTTGTTGATGATCTCCTTATTTTCATTGACGGATCCTTACCTTCTGTGCAATCAGTTCTTCGCATCCTTAAGGATTTTGAGGATACTTCTGGCCTGGCTATTAGTTTACCGAAGACAAGCTTTTTCTCCTCAGGACTATCTCCATCTGAAATAGAACAGATAACGGCAGTCACAGGGATTTCGCATGGTCAACTACCAATCCGCTACTTGGGAATCCCTCTATTCACGAAAAAACTTACCTTATTGGACTGTGCGCCACTGATTCAGAAGGTAAAAAGCAGTTTCAATGCTTGGTCCACAAAGACGCTCTCATTTGCGGGAAGGCTACAACTCATCAACATGGTGATAGCTGGACTTACAAACTTTTGGTGCTCTGCTTTTCTTCTGCCAAAGAAATGCATAACAATCCTGAACTCCTTAATTGGAGCTTTCTTGTGGAAGGGCACAACAGAAGGTCACCACTCGGCTCGCATGGCTTAGGATGTTGTCACAACTGCAAAATCAGAAGGAGGATTAGGCATTCGCAACTTGAACATATGGAATAAAGCGTGCGTGATAAAACTTATCTGGATGATTTTCCTTCGGTCAGGATCAGTGTGGGTCGCTTGGTTCAAAAAAGCGGTTCTCTCGAACAACCTTAGCAACTTCAGGACACGGAAGAGAAATGCAAAGTTCTCTTGGCTAGCGAACAAGCTTTTAAAGCTAAGAGAAAAGATTTACACATGGATTAAGGTGAAGGTGGGAAATGGACAAAACTGTCGTTTTTGGAGTGACCATTGGTGTAGTCTCAGTAGGATGTCGACCCATCTTAGTGCTGAAAGACCACTGGGAATCCCGATGCAATCAACCTTAGCTGATCTATGGAGACACGGTTCATGGAGGGTTCCACCTGCACGGTCAGAAAACCAGGTTAGTTACCTCATTGAACTATCAGCTTTACAACTAACAAACGAGGACGACAAATATATCTGGTGGATAAATGATCAACAAAAAGATTCTCGACAACCAAGCGAACCACTAGAATGTTGCTTAGGATTGTTGGTTCACTGGTTTATGTCGTTTGGATCATTGGTTTATGATTGGAATTATACTGGATATTATTAATATTGGCTATTTATATTTACTGGATATTAGTAATGTTTTCCGCTGATGATTGCGATTGTGGTTAGGTGGCTAGTGGATATGGGACCACTAGTTGTAATTTATTATTATATTACAATATTATATATTTATTATTTATTATTAAAAAAAAAGGTCGGTCTTTTCATTCAATTGGGAAGATCTACTCAGCTATGAAAGGAAACATACCTAAGGTTCCGTGACACAAGACTGTCTGGTATTCTAGAGGAATTCCAAAGCATAGCGTCCTCACCTGGCTTGTTGTGCTGAATAGATGTCCAACGCGTGATAGACTCCGATCGTGGGGTTTACAAACTAGCCCCACTTGTCTGCTCTGCAACTCTGCGGATGAGAGTCGAGATCACCTTTTCTTTGGCTGTCCATTCAGTTGGACCATCTGGAACACTATATCTAATCGATGCTCTCATACTCCACAACGTTCTTGGTCAGGATCTCTTCAGAGTCTCATCAACTTTAGGGGCACCCGCGAGGCCAAGATTCTACTTCTTACATCCTGGCAAGCTACGATCTACAATCTCTGGACTGAGCGAAACCATCGACTTCACCGGAATAGCTTCAAGACAGCGGATACTCTTCTCACCTTGATTGACTCTCTTGTGCAGAAAAGAGCCCTGAGTTTCCGCGACTCAAACCCGACTCTCTCTTCAAACATCCTCTTGCTCTGGTTTGCAGGATCTATCTAGATCACTCATATGAAAAAAAACCCTAATCGCCGCACAGCGTCTCTTCTGTTTCTCTCGACACCATTACACTCTCAATCAATGTCGTACAACGTTGGTGGTTTGAAGTGGTTATGATGCCTAACAGTTTTCCTGGTTCAACTCTAACTATTTGGTTCAAGTCTGGTTCTAAATCAACTATGGGTTCTATTTGGCTTTAACTTTACATTTTCTTGGGCTTCCAATATTGGGCTTCGGCTCTGTAAACTTTTTGGTCCTATGCTTTAAATTTGAATGCCTTTTAACAAAAAAAAAAATGTATCTTCGCTTTGTGGATATCCTCTCGTTTAGGCAGTTTCAAGTGGCTTCACAAAGCCTTTGGTGCATAGAATAGATCATGCTTTGGTACATTTTTGAACGACTCCACCCAATAATTCACTAGCATCGAATCATCAAAACAAGATCAGAATGAATTATTAATTAATCACTTAATTTTTCCAACAACAATAATCTTGGGGAATCTATTTACCAGAGTTCTTGAGAGTAGTCATGGCACTACACACAGAGGAAGCACACCCTAGCTTGCAGTATTCATTGACAGCATCACCTTAAGTCACAAATCAAAATCCATGCAACTTGCATCAAAATTAGAATATATCTTTGCAACGAATAGATAAAAGAATACATTAGAAGAAAAAAGAAAAAAAAACAATTTACGTGATTTCTCGAGACGGTTGTAAATAGAGCCCGAAGGGCATCGACCATCATTAGAAACTTTTGTGCATCCAGTGGAATATAAACAAATGAACTGGGGGATTTTTTTGGGAAAATCGCAGACAATATAGGCATCTCACTACAAGAAAACACGCATTTTGCGACTACACTATTAGTCACTTAATAGTCGCCAAATCAAGAGTTACGACTAATTAGCGACTATTTCATACAGTCGTTAATCGATAGTCGCTATTTGTTGTAGTCGTAAATTTAGTCACAATTTTGCGACTAATAGGCGACTATATACATGTTGTCACACAGTAGTCATCATTTAGTCGTAAATTATAGTGACTCCTTTGCGACTAAGTTACGAGACTATATTCATAGTAGTCATCATGTAGTCGTTATTTTTAGTGACTAGGTTGCGACTATTCTGTGATTAAGAAAACTGAACAAATGGGTTGTTAATTTGGTCGGTAGATAGTCGTATAAGTTTTGGTGACTATATAGTGACTAATATATGTAGTAGTCACTATATAGTCACTTTAGTTTTTAGCTATATTGTTAAAATTTGATGACTATTTGGCGACTAATGTTTTTTGAAACTGGATATAGAATATTTTAATTTCTCTTTTTTCTTTTTAACCCTGTCAACCAAACCAAAAAATGATTCTAAATTGGAAACCTAAAGAAACACATAATATTTATGCCAAAATACATTGTACTTAAAAGTTATCATAGTTTCCAAAAGGAAAAAAGATACTCAGCTACACGAAGTATTGTTCAATACATGACCACACATCTCAACTTTAAAAATATATTGCCAACTACGCGAAGTATATGTATTGCATGGTCACATATACCAACTATATGATGACATGTGCTCAACATCACAAACTTCTTATTCCGGTACACCGTTCATCAGAATCCGGTGTTGACCATTATTGACCAGCGTTGACCGATGTTGACCAATAAAAATATGCAATTGTTTTTAATATTAGAAACAAAAAAAAATTGTTAACATCTTTAATATATTCATTCTTATGATTAGTAATTTTAATTTTGAATCTAAACTAATAGTTAAACAAAAATTATTAATAATTATTTTGAATTAATATATATATATATATATATATATATTAATATTTCTACAGTCAAATATATTGTTTTGCAAACTCAATTTTTTGTATCTTCTATATATTAAAAATAAATTTTGTGTGTTTTTGTTGTTTACAATCAAATATATTTCTTTTATTAAATTACAAAAAATGTTGTATTTAAATAAATCAAATAATAAGTTGATGTTTATTATTGCAATAGAAAAAGAAACTAACTATTATAAGACTGGATGAATTAACAGATATATAATATATTTTATATTACAAAAATTAATAAAAGTGAAATGAAAAATCATTAATAATTTTTTCAGATATTAAAATTTTTATTTTACCATGAGTATAGAACATTTTTCAATAATTCTAATGATTTTGATATGTATTGGGTTTGGTTCTAAGTATTTTTTTTGTAGACATATTTGTTGTGGTTGAGAATATTAAATAATATTAATTTTAAATTTAGATAAATTAAGTAAGAAGTTGATGTTTTTAAATTAATAAGATTAAAATAAATAGTTTTCTTATTTGATTTATTATAACAAGATTATCTGGTTTGAATTTAAGTTTTAATATCTTATGAATGATTTTTATTTCAATTTTAGTTAAGTTTTGAAATTGAAAAAGATAACTATTACAAGGCTAAATTAATGGAATTATATACAATATATCTTTATTTTGGATCCATATATGTTTTACATTATAAAACACTATAAATGATTCCTAAATAATTCAACTAATTTTTTCTTTTTGGTTTCTAATATTAAAAACAAAAAAAATTACATATTTTTATTGGTTAAAATCAGTCAACGCCGGTCAATACCAGATTCTGATGAACGGTGTACCGGAATAAGATGGTTGTGATGTTGAGCACATGTCATCATATAGTTGGTATATGTGATCATGCAATACATATATTTCGTGTAGTTGGCAATACATTTGTAAAGTTGGGATGTTTAACCATGTATTGAACAATACTTCGTGTAGCTGAGTATCTTTTTTCCTTTCCAAAACACAAAGTACAACACATAGTGTTGCTATTGAGTTCATCAAAAAAGAGTTACTTAGTAGTAGGTAACACATAGAGTAACCTATGGAGTTGAAGTTGGATCTTCTTCTTGAAGAGGCTATGTCGTGGTTGTCTCTTTAGCTGAATGGGTTGTCAAGAACTCCTTGAACCGTGGATCACATTGCCGCAGAAACTTCCCCACCAAGTCCAACTCGTCAATCTTCTCCTTCTGCCCAGCAATAATTTCGGATTGTTGAGCAATTTCTGCATCACGCTTCAACATTTATGCATCACGCCTCAACATATTAGCAGCCTGCTCCTCTATCTTCCGTTGAGCTTCCTTCAACTGTTCTTGCATAGCCACAAAGGTAGAAGTGTCTCCTGCTTGCTTCCGCTTGCCATGGACAATGCAGTCATGGAGGCTTCCAACTCCAAAAGGTTTTCCTCTTGAATCCTTCTCAGTGGACTGCAAAGTAAGAGAAAATAAGATATTAGAGGATGTCAAATTAAACTCCAAGATAACATTTGTGTATTGTTAAAATAAAACGTAACCTGAAGAAAGATTTCTGTATATTCTTCAGTTGTTAGCTCCCGGGGCCGTGAATAACCATCTGAGATGGCAGAAGGATCTTCCTAGAGCTGAGACAACCTCTCTTGCACATTCTTCTCATATGTTTCTGCTATCTTCTCTGCCTTCCGATCAACATATGTCCCATCAGGCTTTGTATGTGTCTTGATGAAAACCTCACCAATACGTACTTCTCTTCCCAATTCCTCTTCCTGTAATGTTAAGAAACAGACAAGTAAATTTCTAATGTAACAGCTAGGTCAAAAATAAAAGTGACGAATGTGTAACAACAGAATTGGCTCACCATTTCGTTTTGAATCTGCACCATCAGATGCATCAGTGTAATTTTTACCTTTAACACATACACCATAGTTACATGTCTTCCGTCCTGCGCCGTGATTCTGCGTATGAAACACATAGCCTCTTGTAAAGTATATTGGCCAAGTTTTAACCTTGTGTAAAGGTCCATGCACTATCTCTTGAGCCCAAGTATGAAATGGATTTGTGGCATTCCAGTATATAACCTGCATATATATATAATAAAGTCAAACATTATTATATACATAGAAATATTATATATCAATGATATAATTAAATAAATGCATAATCAGAGTCGGTTACATGAGTTCGAGTATACTTACATAATCTTTCACCCACACATGATTTTTTTCCACTCTTTTCGTGGACAGTTCTTTTTCGGTTAATTCAGGATATTTGGTAGAAAGAAAATCCTCGAACATACTAAGAAAATTAAATATATTTAATATATATGAGAAATATTTGTGGAGTCTATATATTTTCGAGTCTATATTATATACCTCTCAATTGGTTGAAAATAGTCACAATTCCGTAAAACATATGCATGTGCGCACTGATAGTCTCTCTCTGAAAGCCATACTTCATGCATTTCCCCACTTGGGCGACCGACATGAGTAAATATATTAGGGACTCCAGGGACATGATATATTGGGACTTCACCTTCATAGAATCTTGTTAACCTGATCAAATAGGATAATTAAAAGTAATTCAAATTAAGTATAAATTAGAATTTCATTTAATTATACCTTGATTTTGTTTGTATATGATCGGCAAAGTAGTGCTCAGAGAAGTAAGCAATCTCGTCATTGATATACGACTCAACGATTGATCCAGCCGCATATCTTTTGTTCTTTGCTTTTCCTTTCAACTTTTTGAAAAATCTTTCAAAAGGATACATCCACCTATATTGGACAGGGCCTCCCAATTCTGCTTCATATGGGAGATGTATAGGCAAGTGCTCCATCACATCAAAAAATGATGGTGGAAATATCTTCTCTAAGTTGCATAAGATCAAAACAATGTTATGTTTAAGAATTTGAACGCGACTTTTTTGCAAAGTTCTTGAGCATAAGTCCCTGAAAAATGCTCCAATCCCTGAAAATATATTTAAAAATATATAGTACTAATTCAATTAAATAGGTAATCTGTAATACCTGATAATGCAAGGTGAACGTTCCGGTCTAGGAGTTCTGCGAAGATAAATGGAAGAAGTCGCTCCATAAAAACATGGCAATCATGACTCTTCATTCCTGAAAACTTGCCATTGATCAGATCAACACAACTAGCCAAGTCTGACGAATAACCATCTGGAAATTTCACCGCATGCTTGACACATTCCAATAAACTTGTTTTGGCTTCCTTTGTCAATGTATATGCTGGGAATGGAGCTTTACCCTTCCTATCAATATGTAAGTGTGGTCGAGAACAAAATTGTTCTATGTCCAATCTTGACATGATGTTATCTTCAGATTTATCCTGTACACTCATAACTATCATTTTGATGATAATTATCATCTAAACCCACATTATAACGAAATGCATCATTCACTATATCCACATATGGATATTCTACTATATTACCCATTTCTTCATGACTCCCATCATACGTTCTATCAGTGTAACTACTTCCTATATCCAAATTAATTTCTTCTCCGTGGTTATACCAAACATAATAATCTGGCATAAATCCATTACTAAACAGATGACTCATAACTCTTTTACCCGAGAGACATCTATTGTTTTTGCAAACACTACATGGACAGAGAAACTTACCCCCATTATTCTGAACTGTATCTTGGCTACTTGCAAACGTTAAGAATTGGTCCACCTTCACTTTGAATTCAGATGAAAAATTTCCCGTCACTTCATCGAACCTCTTTTACATCCACTCCCGATAATTACCGCCATTACCACCATAATTGTAATATCCTGCCATTATAATTATATATATATATATATATTTTTTTTTTTTGTTTTTTTGGGAGAAAATATAAAATTATAAAGTCAAACTTTTTTTTTTATTTAGAATTTTTTTTTAGAAGAGGAAAGTGTCTTGTTCGGAATGAAGAGAACAAATGAGTGCAACTCGTTTTTATAGACTTTCCTAGGTGACTAATAGGTGACTAATAGGCGACTACATAATAAAAGTTGGTACACCAACCCCCAATGGAAAACACGTTTTTTTTTAACTGTATTTTGCGACTATTTGGCGACTACACGATGACTATGTAATGACTCGCCGTAGGAGTCGCCGCACAGTCGCTAACTTTTACGACTACCTTATAACTCGCCGAATGAGTCACAACGTAGTCGCCAAAGTTTACGACTATTTGACGTGGTCGTACTGTAGTCGTTAATTTAGCGACTAAGTTGCGACTACATAATTCCATCAACAATATAGTCGCCTCGTAGTCGTTAAAATACGACCACCTTACCGACTGCATGAATTAGTCGCTATAGAGTGACTCAGTAGCGACTAATTCCATGTAGTCACAGAATAGTCGCTAAATCGTCAATATGTAGTCGTTATTTTTGGCGACTACATATGTGGTCGCTATTTGTAGTCGCTAATCACCTGTTTTCTTGTAGTGCTCTAGCAAGTTGGGAAGGGCAGCAAATCTTTGCTTCAACTTGAATTTGCGCTATGACCAGACTCATCATGAGCACAGTTAAAACTACAATTTTGCCTTCCATCTTACAATTGATGACTTGTTTGGTTACAAAATGTAAGTAGAGAAAACACTAACAATTATAATTAAGCTTTTATTGATGAAATGATGATGAAACAAGACTTGCATAAATACTAGTTCTTCTACAATTTGCCACCACAAACTTCGTTTGAGACCATTATCACATGTTCTATAGTCTTCAACAAACTGGATTGACCACGCAATCACATGATATTTTCTTGATTGAAGAGGAGAAGACAAATAATTAGATAGAGCTAGATCCAGTTAGTTATTTTTGGTGCAAACGTGTTTTAACTTTGAAGTTTCTTTGTTTTAACCAACTCTCTTGTGGCTGTGGTCTGTGGAGGTTGTGTTTGAATATTTTGTTGGGACAAACATGAACGTTACGTTATTTTCTCTCTTTCTTTTTTTTGGGGATCAATCTATCTTCTCTAGTAAGAATTATGCCCATTACGTGGAAAAATCCATATGGATTGGATGTTTGTTTGTGCATATATAATACGAAAATTACCATCTTAGAAAAACATACACTTAGAAAAACATAAGGCTATAGAGAAGGAGGCCAAGGATTTGTAATTAGATTTGAGCAGCCCTAATGATCGGTGGACGAAATCAGCCAACTCCACATCTTTCTCGACCACCACGACCCATCTTCCCGTGGCCTCCTTGGACAAGGATGGTCAACTCCATCTCTTGTTGAGCCTTTTCAGAAGGTTTGAGGAGTCGATCAGCCTCGCCTCTTTGGGTTCTTTGTGTTGATGCGGTTGGTTAAATCCAAGCTAACAGAAAGTATTTAAATGGTATAAAAAGAATAATGTATATTTTCTTTAATAATAATGTTGTTTTGTAATCACAAATGCAGTTCTGTGTAAGATTCAACCAAATTTTATGCAAGATATGGTCAGAGGTTTATCATTTGAAAATAAATATTGTTAAATCAGTGAAGAGATACAATAATCAGGGCCTTAGGTACCAACTTAATACCAACATAATGACTTTTCGATTTAGTAACGTAATCACTCACTATCGTGAAGACCACAATATGTTAAAAGTTGAATAAAATCTTAAAACAGTCGAGAAACCATAGTGCAAAATAATGACTTCTCGATTCAATAATGTTCACTACTTTGGCCAATATGTTAAAAATTGAATAAAATCTTTAAGCTGACAATAAATACTTGGGACTGGCCAGAAGAAATGAGAGTGACCTAACTCATCAAAGTAAGCTTTGCTTCTTGGACTCTCTTGTCAAAATGAAATCAACTGCTTCCTCGACGGTGTCAACTACCTGAAGAAGGTTAAACAGTTTCGCATGAACATTAACTCGGGGAATAATAATAAACTTCTTGTAAAGGTTAAGTGATGATGTTACTTACCAGATCAGCAGGAAATTCAGGATGGTTATCTTTCCCTTTGAAAACTCCTGTTCTTGTTAAGATTGAGAACCAAGGACTCCCGGCCTGTCACACAGAGTTACGTTTACCAGATTACTAATGGTTCAAGGTAAAGATCAGAGTAATGTTTTATGGCGAGATGACCAACTCTAGTCTTGAGAGAAAGAGCACAAAACCTGCCGTGCGCCTCTGATGTCGATTTTAGGGTTGTCCCCGATCATATATAGTGTCCTGAAGTGGTGACTTCCTTCAGTTGAAGAATTAGGGGATACAGCTATTTCTTTCAGAACATCTTCAGCATTCTTAAACACAAACGGATTTGGTTTGCCAAAAGATGTGTACTCCAGAGGGTTATCATGGATTCTGCAAGTATGTATCCAAACTCAATCATGCAAAACTGAATTGGACAAATGAGGAAAAATATCACATGTATTAAGCCTTTAAAGACTAGTCTCGTGTTTCCTTTCATATGGAAGGCGTGTGCTTGATTGGGTATTTTTACCTGTTGAAGATTGATTCTAATGCGATTCTAAAAGCTCCCATGCCAAGACGTTCAGTAGGAAACGCAGTCTGCCTTTGTTTCACAATGTATTAATATCCCATATAGTAATATTTCAAAAGAATGGAGACACAAGAACAGATTCACCAGAACCTGGTAGTCTAAATCGTCACTGGCAAAGTACAAATGAGGTTGAGGTCCAATTTCTTTCCCAGGAAGCCCTCCAGTTCGTAAAATGTCACAAAGAACCTGACCAAAAGCATCAATCAGAGTATTTTATAACTGTGAGCACCAAAACTTCTAACGTATGTCTGCATGCCCCAACCAAAACTATGAGAATCTACCGCCACGAACCATTTACAATGTGTTTTATATCTTTTGCTCCACATAACCGTGAAGCCAATGATATGAAACTACAAACCTCTCTACTTGGCCATATTTATTACGATGTGTGCTTATGATATTTTTTTTCAACCAAAAGAATGAAAATATGAAGAAAAAATTAATGTAATTTGAACCGCAAAGGGGGAATGAGAAACCTGGATGTCTCGGCTCCAATCGACTGGATCACTAACTATAAATGCTGCCTGAACTCTTTGGGATAGAACATTTTCTCTTGATCTAATCTCCTTGTGACCATCATCATGTCCGATCATCAATTTCTTATATGGCGCCAAGGGATCAATGTTGTCAAAGTAAGAGGCATATTCGTCCATCGAAATGACGTTTCTGAAAAACACATGCACATATATAAATCACCTGAATAGTAAACCACAAACAAACGAAAAATCAGAAAACTCAAGAAAAATCCCTAAGCTTACTTGAAACCATAATTAGACATCACGGCCGCAGGTTCCCCTTTTCCAGCTGCAACAACGAGCTCATTTCCAAACCTGGTCCAAGCAAAATCATTAACCAACTTTCTGACAAAACCAAGGAATATAGAAGTGATAATATTTCTTATAGTATGGTTTGCAAAGTCCTGTTCCTTATGTAAAAATTGATTATTCATGTTGTAACTGATTAACCCTTTTTAATTACTCGAGGTTAAAATGTAAGGCCAGATGTTGCAATACGGTTTAATCTATGTAGGGACTTTACCTGTTCACTAGCTTCCGAAAAGGTGAATGTCCTTGTAACATCTGCAACATGAACGTGTCGACGAAATTTACATCAAAAGCGTTACAATTTACTCAAACTAGCTTGCTTATTACTGTAACACCTACAGAAAGATAATAGAAATGAAGTGATGTGACAAGGTTTCAACCTGCAACGGAGAAACATTAACACCTAACAAATGACTCATCTCAGAGGCCCGTTTAGATTCAGGCAAGCCACCTCCTGCCATAACCAATGAAAACTTGTAGATGAGAAAAAACTAAGAAGGGTATCTTCAAAAATCTATCATATAGTTAAAGGCTCTCACCATTAGTCAAGAATAAGAAAGGTATCTTTAAAGCACCTGCAAAAGAACCATAAAGAAACCCTCAAAACTCATCAAAGGCAGATACAACTCTACACAAAAATCTATCACAGTTCCAAAAGCTTGATTGCAAAATAGAACTAAGCAATAGCAACTTCTATAAATCAATCACGCAAGAGAGAGTGTAAACCGGAATCATCGTAGAGTCGTCGGAGAGCACCAGGAGAGCCACCGACGGGAGAAGAACCGAGAAGAATAACTCCATCGATATCGAACGCAATGCCAAAAGACGAGCTGTGTTTTTTTTTCTTTTTTTTTTTTTTGTTGGGGTTAGAATCAGGAGAAGAGAGGCAATTATGGAATAATGCAGCAGCGGGAGAGGATAAGAGAACTCACCGAGTCGATTCCGGTGAGATGATGTTAGAGAAGAAACGAGACTGTGATCGGAGATTAAAATCTCGCCGCCGCAGCGAGTTTCTAGCTAAGATTCGGAGATGATTCATTTTTTTTTTTTTTACCGAATCTAAAACGCCGGCGGCGAATAGTAATAAAACATTTGGGAGACCCTCTCTTTAAAAATAACAGTTTAAGCCATATACTTATATCTATTACTACATTCTATTTCAAATTCTTATTCTATTCAATTTCACCCCTCATTTTACATCAGATTTGTTTGACATTCATCAAAATCATATATTTACATATCCAAATTAAAATTAAATAAAATCAAAACAGTAATTTTTTTTTAATAAGCATCTGTATTTTACAAATATACAAAAGTATTTACATTCACCCCCCCCCTCCCATACTTTATACAACACAGTACATTAAAATTCTCATTTATTTACTCCTAAAAAGTTTATATATACAGTAGCAATTACATTACATTAATACATTGTATACAAGATTCTCAAATTAATTTTGAAGATCTGACGATAAGAAATTTTATGGAAGATGAATCTGACATAAAGATCAGACAGTACTGCAGTTCAAGTTGCGGCTTAGTTACTAGTTAGCCTCCTCTCTTCTTGTTGTTGTTGTTGCTCTGTGTCCATGATCCGACCAGATCGCGAGCAATCATGATCTTGATTTGGCCTCTCTTTGGAAGCGGTGTGATGGAGGTCGTTGAACCGATTAGATCGCGAGCGATCATAATCTTGATTTGGCCTCTTTTTGGAGGAACGGTTTGTTCCCCTCTTCTAGAGCTGCAAGAATATAGAAGCTCCATGGTCGTAATAGTATCTAAGATATATAAATATGTGTGCAAAAAGAAAAGATATCAAAAGAGTGAAGCAGAGAAGAAGCCAATCCCAACGCGATGAAACTAGAGAGACTGAGGCTTAGTTAAATAGTCCCACATGACTCCTAGAGTCACAGACCAGTTCTTTTCATGACCAATTCTTTTAACTTGCAGAGCAAGCTACATAGGGTTAATTTTGGTATAATTAACTCATTAGCATGTGTGATCTAGGTGGCAATGAAAGGTTTTATTATTGGTTAATAGATGTGGCAATGGAGAGATACGTCTGAATGTATATGGTGGTCACTTTCGTAAACGCGCTACTACAATCGTTGTCGTTGACTTACTGTTCATAAGACCGTGGGTTGTAGAATTAATCCTTAAGATGTAAACAATTTTTCTCCTTAAAGATGAAATATCCTTAAAGTTTTCTCCTAACTTTGCATAACACAACGATATTTGGCAGCGTATATTTTTGACACATGTTCTCACTTCTCAATTATTAAATACTTTTTAATTCATTTTTCTCAAAATTACATACATTATTTTTCATATTTAATAAATTTAAATGATATTCCTGTACTAAAAAAATATATTGACATTTATGCAATGTCTTTTTAATAATTATATATAGATATCATTTATCAATATTTATATAATTACCATAACATTATAATTTCGCAGAGGTATCATTTATTTATCAATATTTTATATAATTATAATAACATTATAGTTTTGCATATCAGAAAAAATTAAATATTAATAATATAATTTTGGACAAAATAAATTTCCGATAATTAAAGACTTAAATATGAATATCATAATTTTGGAAAAATATAATGTGATGGTTATTAAATTCTTTACTAATTTCAAGCTATAAAAATATGATAATATTATAATAATTATTAGTTAACAAAAAAATTATAATATTTGCTTCACAGTTTTTGTGCCAAAAGATCAACTCAATTTATTCTAAAATAATTTCAAGACATCAAACAATATGATATTTTATTTTATTTTTAATTTTTTCTTTTTGACAACATGGTACAAGATTGGCTCAAACAAGCCAATACGAAGGAACATTATTTACATAGGTAACTAAGTGCAGAACTGTGCGAACTCGTCGCGCTAGATTATCCGCTTTACCATTCTGAGAGCAAGGGACGTAGACTAAAGAAAAAGAAACAAACTCCTCTTTATCTGCATGTATGTCCTCCAGATAAGGCGTAAAAGCTGGCCACTCGGAAGGTGAAGACACCATCTTCACTAAGTTGGAGCAGTTGGTAAGGAAGACGACAAATTGGTTATCCGCTCCAATCATACAACGCATAACCCAGATAAGGGCTTCAATCTCAGCATGAATAGGTGAAAGATTACGGTGAAGGTTGGCAGCTCCGATAGCCCAGATAGCCCAGATAGGGGCTTCACCACTGGGCGATGTACAAAACCATCCTCTTCCCGCGTATCGATCTGTCGCTTTCCAAGAACCATCTACAAAACACATATGACTCAACAAAGACCTAGGAACCCCTAATCCCCCAATTCCATAGGGTCCAACCGTAGTGTTAATATCTTATGCTAATACCATATCCTCAGTCTGGGCCAGAACCCAGGCTTTTGCTTCATATTATGCTAACCGCAAAATTGCAAGGGGGTTTGAATCCAGGTTACTGAAAAGTTTATCATTGCGTGCTTTCGAGATATACCACAGGATCCAGGGAAAGATGTCCTGTGTGGGAACATCTGTAAACCGCCAAAAGAGGAAATCCATGTTTGTGAAAATTGATTCCAAAGAGAAAACACCCGGGACCGTAGGGAACTGCGACAAAGCCCAAACCTTACTAGCTGGCGGACATTCAAAAAGGGTATGATTAATCGTCTCCTCCTGAAAACCACACAGACCACACGTGGCATCACAACTCACACAACCCGAAAGCACTTGACACATAAAGTGACGAAGTTTTGGTGGACACCGAATGTTCCACACAAAACCATGTAAAGATACAAAGTCCGGCCTAAATACTTTCGGCTCAGCGGGAGCCGTCATATTTGATCGAAGTATATGGTACCCTGATTTTACTGAATATTTACCAGTCTTAGTAAAATTCCATACCAACAAATCCGGTTTATCCGGTTGTCGCAACAGTAAGGCAGAAATTATAGCTACATCTTCTGGAACAAACGTAACCGTAAGCTGAGCCATATCCCAGGAATTAGAACTCCTATCAATAAGATTTGTAACGTGGAGCAAATGATCAGATGGCGACCCTGTGCTCAGTGCTGGTCTCGGGATTGAGCAGGAATCCATGGGTCAGTCCATACAGAAATGGAAGCACCATATCCTACTCTTTTAATAAGTCCTTTATTAACCAGAGAGCAAGCAGAAACTATATTTCGCCATCCATAAGATGGCGAGTAAGATTTAATTGAATCCAAAAGATCGAGATACCAATAGTATCGACCTATAAACACCCGTGCAAAAAGTGAATCCGGGACTGTGATCAAGCGCCAAAGCTGCTTCGCCAGCAGGGCAGTATTATAATATTATATTTTTCTTTAATAGTAGTCGCTAACATAATTTATTGCATATTAATTCCTTAAAATGTAACTCCCATGATGTTTGAAAATTTTTAAAAACAAATATTTCATCTTATGAATACACTTTAATGTATTAGTTGCAATTCTATTTGTGCTTTACAAGAAAAAAAACCTAGACAAATTTATTATTTGATATGTAATTATAACTCCCATGATGTTTGACCAAAAAAAACTGAATTATCTCTCAAACTGAATTACCTCTAAATTTATTCCTTAAACTGAATTAACTCCTAGGTTATATTCCGCACATGCACGGATTGATATATATATATAATAAATTATGTTAATTAATTTAATTTTATTTCATAATCATAAAAAGCAAAAAAATCATATAAATTCATAATATATAACTAATTTAAATATAATCACACATAAATATCTCTTGATTTTCTTTGTCTTATTATTATTTAACTTTGATAATAATTTTTATTAGTTTATCTGGGGATTTGAGGTTAAAAAGCAAAATGATAAAATGAAAATTAACTATGATATTCAAATACAAAGTCTTCATCAAACATAATATTCTACCTCTCACATAATTTTCTAAATTATGTTATATTTGTAGGTTTTGAAATAAATAAGTTGAGTCGAAATTTTGGAGCATATATAGAAGTGAACATGTGAAATGTGGTTATTTATTAGAAAGAGTTAGATGAAGAAGGTCTTAGAAATATAACACATTCTCACTTGTAAATGTTGTTTTGAATGCCTATTTTTATATCAATATTGTAATTTGTTTTCTTTTGATCCATTTGATAAATTTTTAATATATAGCATAATTCATAAACCCTAATAGTTATTATATCTTAGTCACAATACTTATGCTTCTTATTACCCATGCTGTATTTATACAAGTGTGTCTGTATGTATTACCCATGAAAATGAGTTTAAATAAGTATTAACTATTTCAAATACTATTACTTTAAATTTGTTCATTAACGTTACAACTGTGTTTGTATGTATTTATTAACTTTCTTTCTGATAATTATTTTCATAGTCCTTTATTTTATTTATAGGTTATGATTTCTGATGAGAAAGGTTTTGTGATGGTTTAGAGTTTAGGGTCGACGAAGATTTGGATGTCTAGGTGATATATATCTCATGATATGGGTTTCCAAAGCCATGTGATTCTTCCAAATTTAGTTTTTATTTTCTAACACAATTTAGTCTTAATTATTTTCTTAAAATATAATTAACATCTATTTTTTTTTAACAACATTATGGTTTGGGTTATACTATGTATGCACTTATTTTCTTCACATATGTTCCATTATTTTTCCTAGCCATGATCGATTGTTGATGATGTGTTGATAGTGCTTATCCGCAAGCAGAGCAAGGCAATGGGATTTGACCATGTGTGCAAGTTTCATCAATACGCATTTAACAAGACTCACCTCTACCACATATTTATCAAGTCGAAAGATCCAAAGATCACCCTAAGCTAATCCCAATTGCATTCTAGAGAGAAAACAATATCTTGGAGAAGTAGGAAGATTTGAGTTATCTCTTCTTCCAGTTATCTCTTCTTCCATCCATCACATGATTTTACAAATAAAAACATAAAAGGAAAAAAAAGATTATCTGGTGAACAATTATTTTAGGTTCTCTTAGGTTATGCAGTTAACACTAAAAAAAGTAACTCGATAATACAGATGGTATATTTTTACTCTTTTTCGTTGGTCATTTTGAGTATAATACAACATATATATATATACATATATATATACATATATATATATTGTTTTAAAACAGAAAAGTATAACACAAAAAAGCAATTTTTATTTGATAAAATAATATATCAATATATATTAATAACTTTTTTTTACTCAATTTTAAACCAAAATTCAGTTTGCATTTAATTAGTATGTTCAATAGATATAAAGTACGTGATAAAAATATAGAAATATCTAACAGAGAACTTTCTTTTCCAAATGCAATTAATCAAGAAACACATAGAATTCTACTTCTAAAATACAAATGCATTTGAAGTCATTTGTTAAATCCTTATAATTTCATTCAAATTATAATAATAAAACTTTTAAGCATGTGTGAAACATGCTGGTAGTATATAAGTGTCAAAATTATTTATCCTACCTTTAGTTATCTAATTAATGAAATTAATGACACAGAGAATGAAGGAAGAGCATGAGTTTCGGCTCAACAAGAGCTTATTCGAGAAATTCAAGCTACTGTCTCGCCCTTCTTGGAGGTGTTTGGTTTTAGAAGATATTGATGTTTTATAGATTATGTTAAAAGCGGACAAACTAACATATAATGTTCATGCTCAGCTGCATTTTATTTTATACGTAATCAATGTTTTTTTCCTAATGTAAAAAATGTTTGTAAATCTTGATTGTGCATCAAAACATGAAGAGTTTTATATTGATGGGATACAGATTAAATATTTTAAAGTAACCTTTCATATTAACAAAAAAAATCAGTTTAATGCTTAACTAATCAATAGTCATTCATTTTAAGTGACTGAGAATACATATTTAAAAACAAAACAAATAACAAACATAAGATAATTTATTGAAACATAATATAAAATTTTAAATATTTTAATAAATCTAAAATATATTAAAATAATTATAAATTTATCTCGCGCTTCGCGCGAATCTACTTCTAATTTTACAATAATTAAAGCCACTATGTCTAGACAATATTGAGATTCATAAGCAGACATGACACAGTATTCGTAACTCTCCATATGTATATTATTATTACAACAAATATTTTACAAGCCAACCAAAACTTTTTACAAACTAAATGATGATCTCAGATTACAATAATGCATCTTACAAAGTACTATGTACATAAGTAACATTAAAAACAATCCAAAAAAAAAAGCTATGTTACATAATTATTAACAATCTTGCTGCCTCTTCCAAAGTGAAACGATCGAAGCCGTGGATTTGAAGAGTTTGCGCACAATCATACTCTTGACCTGTCCTCTTCTCGGACGAAGCCATTGCTTGGTTCTCCTAGAGCTGTAGTTGGGAGACAATAACTCCATTATTTTACATATATGTCGAAAGAGAGACTAGAGGGAGTGAGGTGATCTGAAAGTGAGAAAGTGTTATTTATAAGAGAGTCGAGAGAGAAGAGAAAAAGTTTTGGTTTGGTTTTCCCTTGGTCGTTATAGTATTTAAGATATATAAATATGTGCAAAAAGAAAGAGAAGAAGCCAATTCCAATGCGATGAAACTAGAGAGACTGAGGCTTAGTTAAATAGCCCCACATGACCAATTCTTTAACTTGCAGAGTAAGCTACGTAGAGTTAATTTTGGTAATTAACTCATGAGAATTTGTTAAAAATGCCCCTTTTGATATATACTTTTTCAAAAATACTCTCTTTTCTGGCCATTTTTATTTTTGCCCTCTTTTAATTTTTAATGACTATTTTACCCTTAGATGAAAAATTATTTTATTCAATAAAAAGAAAAACAAAATTTTCCCGCCAAAAAATTTCGAACATATTTTCCCGCCAAAATTTTTTCGAAAAAAATTTCCCGCCAAAATTTTTTTGACAAAAAAAATTTTGATAAAAAATTTCGACAAAAAAATTTTCCCGCCAAAATTTTTCCCGCCAAAAAAAATTTACAAGGTTTTTAAAAGGTTTTATAAGGTTTCTATCTTATAAAAGCCTTATAAACACCTTGTAAAGGCTTTTACAAGATTTTTTAAAGAGTTTTAAAAGGTTTTTTAAACAACTTGTAAACGCTTTTACAAGAGTTTTAAAAGGTTTTTTAAACAACTTGTAAACGCTTTTACAAGATTTTTAAAGGTTTTTAAAAGGTTTTAAAAGGTTTTTAAAAGGTTTTCGAATGATTTTTAAAAAGATTTTTAAAAGGTTTTTAAACACCTTGTAAACGCTTTTACAATGTTTTTAAAAACCTTGTAAAAGTTTTTATAAGATTTTTAAAAGGGTTTTAAAAGGTTTTTAAACACCTTGTAAATGCTTTTAAAAAGTTTTAAAAAGCGTTTACAATTTGTTTAAAAACCTTTTAAAAGCTTAAAAGCATTTACAAGGTTTTTAAAAGCGTTTACAATGTGTTTAAAAACCTTTTAAAAACCTTGTAAACGCTTTTAAAAGTTTTTTAAAAGCGTTTAAAATGTTTTTAAAAGGTATATATTTCAATATTTTTGGCGGGAAAAAAAATTTGGCGGGAAATTTTTTTGGCGGGAAAATATTTTCGATTTTGGATGACTGTACATTCTTGCTGTCACTCAAAAAGGGTAATTTGGTCATTTTGTATATAAAGAAAGATAGTTTTAAAAATGGTCAACATAAAAGGGTATTTTTAAAAAGGGGTATGGAAAAAGGCGCATTTGAGAATGCCCCTTTAACTCATTAACATGTGTGATCTAGAAGGTAATGAAACTTTTTATTGAATATATGTGGCAATGGAGAGACACGTTTTATATACTATACATCTTACTCCAAAATCCAAACTCTATATTTGGAGTAAAATAATCTCCAATTGTATTCGATTTCTAGAATAAAATTTTTTATTAACAAAGTAATCTCTCAATTATCATATCTTACCATTTTATACTTAAATAAAATTATATTTATATAATTTTATATTAAAAGAAATTTATGAAATTAATTTAAAATTTAATATACAGCAATAACATATATTTAATTTATAAAATATGATGACATAACAAACAATAAATATAAAATACATAATTAGTGCCACAAGTTTAATTTTAATGATATTTTAATTTTATTAATTTTTGTTAAAATGAAATAAGTGGACATGATAATTTGTAGATTTTAAAACTAAAAGATTATTTTAGAAATGAAAATAAAATAAAAATATAAAATAAATTTAAAATACTTGTTTTAGAGTAAGAAATAGAGCAAGTATTGGAATAAACTCATACTTTATTTTTAAAATCTTTATATTTGAATTAAAATATAGAGACAACCATTAGAGTATGTGATTACTTTCGTAAACGCGTTACTACAGTCGTTGTCTGACTTACTCTTCATAAGACCTTAGTTACATGTAAACAATTTTTAATTAAAATATTTTACAATAATTAAAAGTCAATATGTCTAGACAAAGATAATATTGAGATTCATAAGCAGACATGAGACATGTAAATTCGTAACTCTCTATATGTATTATTATTACAGCAAATATTTTACAAGCCCACCAAAACTTTTTACATACATGATGATTTCAGATTACATGCATCTTAACAAAGTAACATTAAAAACAGTCCCAAAAAAAAAAAGCCTATGTACATAATTATTTATAATCTTGTCTCTTCCATAGTGAAACGATCGAAGCCGTCGATTTGAGGAGTTTGCGCACGATCATAGTCTTGACCAGTCCTCTTCTCGGAGGAAGCAATTGCTTAGTTCTCCTAGAGCTGTTGTTGGGAGACAATAACTCCATTATTATAAATATATGTCAAAAGTGAGAATTGTGAAAGAGAGACTAGAGGGAGTGAGGTGATCTGAAAGTGAGAAAGTGTTATATATAGAGACAGAAGAGAAAGAGTTTTGGTTTGGGTTTCCCTTGGTCGCCAAGCAACATTTTTTATGGTCAGGGAATATTTTTGGTTATTATAAGAGAACGTGTGGGAGAAGCATATTTGATAATATAAATATATATTCTCGTAAGATACATACACAGCAACAATAAACAGAGTTTATCTGATACTATAATTTAGTTACTACAGATTCGTAACGAATAATGTTTGTAAACAATTAAACTGATGTGAGATATTGTTGTAAAACACTTGATGGACTCGACCTGACCGGTCCATTACTAGTCCTTATTACGGTCCATTGTACTTAGGCCCATTCGGCCATAGCTTATTACTTAGTCGGTTTTGTACTTGTTCCTTAGGGAACCTATATATATATGTTGTAACCTCATTCGAACATCAATAATAAGAACAAGAGATTTCCCTAACTCTCTAGTTTCACAACACGTTATCAGCACGATAGTCTCAAAACCCTAAAACCCTAAAGGCAGCCGCCACTTTCTCTCTTCTTCCCTAAACCCTAAACCACCTTCTTCTCTTCGAGATCTATCCTCTTAAATCTCGAAGATCTCCTACTGATTCACGAGCATCCTTAGCTCGTGATCAAGTTCTTAAACAAACTTGATCGAGGTTCTTGGTTCGTGGTCTCGGGGGTGAGTTCGTGAGGAGCTGTTCGTGGGAAGCAGTTCGTGAGCAAGGAGGAGAGAGTTACCGAGGTCTTTAGCTCCCGGTCCATACCAATCAGAATCCCAAACGGTGAAGGTAAAGAAATTCGAAAACCTTCTCTAAAACCCTATGGATCGAATTTAAACATAAAAACTATTGAACCCTAAAAGATAAACAAGTAAACAACCAACATAGATTAAGATCTCTAAATCCTAAAACTTTAAAATCAGATCATGTTTTAGGTTGTTAGATTTCTTGAGAATTAAAACCAATTATATTCAAAGATTAAAATTTGGTTGATTGCTTGTGTGATGCATAAGAACCTAGAGATATTGTTGATTAAATTGTTCTAGGATATTAAACTGATCATGCATCATATAGAATTTGAATCATGTAAATTTGGCTGCATGAATTAAAGAATTCTAGGGTTGAATCCGAAAATTAAACCTTGTGTTCTAGGATTGAAAAATTCCTAGAATTAAAACTTTAGATAAGAAACTTAAGAAACTAAATTAAAATTTTGGATCAAAATTCATAGGATTGTTCTTAGGATTGAAAAATTTCGAGTATGATCAAAAGAAAAATTTGTAAAATTTCCATAAATTAAAACATTAAAATCGGAATTAAAACTTAATTAGGATAAGTCCCTAATTAAAATATAGTAATTATCCTAAGAATTCATATAAATATTTAAGAGTAAATCCGATTAAGAATAAAATTTTGTTAATATTCTATAAATTAAAACATTAGAATTTCGGATTAAAATTTAATTAGGATTGTTTCCTAAAACTCTTAAATCATAAACCTAGAATGAAAAGGAAAACATAGAAAAAGGAAATACTATCTAGGATTGTTGCATGCATTTGATTTTGTTGTCTTGCATGCATAAGGAATTAAACCAACGAAAATATACATAAGGCATGGCATGTTTGGTCTCAAATACCACATGACCTAAGGCATGGTTTGGTCTCAAATACCGCATGACCTAAATACTAATTGCATGGTTCGATCTCAAATATCGCATGCTAATACTCGGATGTCTTGTTTCTGTTGTACGCAGATGGCAAGTGTTAAGATCCCAAGTTATGCTATCCTGCAAAGAAACGGTGACAACTACTTGCAATGGGCAGTAGACACCGAGATGAACCTGGAAGCAAGAGATCTTTTTAGATGCATTGAGAGTGCGAATGAGTGTTCCGAAAGGAGTAAGGCTACGGCGACCTTCTATATGCGCCGCCATATGGATGAAGACCTCATACTGCAGTACCTCCATGTCGAAGATCCTCTTGAACTTTGGACAGACTTAAATTAAAAGACAGATTTGGGTATAAAGAAGTTGTACTACCAAAGGTTCAAGAGGATTGGGAAGCAATAAGGATCGATGATTTCGACTCCTTGTATGAGTACCACTTAGAGCTATTTAAGATAGCAACAAACTTAAAGATATGTGGTATCGAGGTTACTGAGGAGGACTTGATAGAGAAGACACTCTCAACCTTTCACACTGATGATGAACTGCTCCAGCAGCAAATTCGTGAAAGGAGCTTCAAAACATATGTGGGTATGTTTGAATGGCTTTCGGTGATACTAAAGATGAATGCAGAAACAAATGTGGTGCATCTCGATGATGAAAATCATGAGAATGATGACTCCAAGGAGAGCCTAAGCAGCCTACCGAGACCAACCATGTCTACAGAGAAAGACACTACGGCCGTGGCCGTGGTGGCAGAAGACATGGTGGTGGAAGAGGCTAGGCCAACCTTGTCCACAGAAAAAAACACTACGGCCGTGGCCGTGGTGGCAGAGGACATGGTGGTCAATGGTGCCAGGCCAGCCGAGGAGGCCACGGATGTGGTGGAAAGGGCCGTGAGTTCTCTAAACCACACACCAAGGCCAAATCAGCACTAAGGTAGAACCCTAAGCCAAGCATGAGACTTCCGACTGCCTTAAAAGACTTGATTAAATTTCGTTTTGGTTTTGGTTTAATTTCTATGCTTTCTATGATTTAGTTTCTATGTAATGGATAATTTATTTAATTTAAACTCAATGGATTTTATTTTATAAAATTTGTGTTATTAAAATCCAAAATTATTGTCCTCTTTATAGAAATGGCCGAGGACTTGAGTGAACTAGTGGTGGACAGTGGTTCCAGCCACACTATATTAAGAGACAAAAGATATTTTATTAATCTCCAAATGAAAAGTGCAAATGTTAGTACAATTGCGGGTATAGCAAATATGATTGAAGGCTACGGCCAGGCTCACATCTTGTTGCCTAAGGGTACACATATTGAGATAAGTGATGCCTTATATTCACCCAACTCAAAGAGAAATCTATTGAGTTTTAAAGATATAAGATTAAATGGTTTTCATGTTGAAACCAAGGGTGAAGGATCTAAAGAGTTCCTATACATTACAGAAAATGTACAAGGACAAAAGAAGGTCCTAGAGACTATACCTGCTCTAGCTACTGGTTTATACCATGCTAAAATAAATATGATAGAAGCTAACTTGGCAAAGCACAAAATGTTCAATGAACAATTCACTCTATGGCATGACCGGCTTGGCCATCCGGGTTCGAACATGATGCGAAAATTAATCAAAAGTTCAAAAGGGCACAACCTCAAAGAAAGAAAAGTTTTCCCTAAAAATGCAACTTGTGTAGCATGTGCTCAAGGGAAACTTATTGTAAGACCCTCACCAGTAAAAGTCACAAAAGAAACTTTAAATTTTCTGGAAAGGATACAAGGTGACATATGTGGACCAATACACCCACCTAGTAGGACATTCAGGTATTTCATGGTAATGATAGATGCCTCGACAAGATGGTCTCATGTATGCTTGTTATCAACAAGAAACTTAGCATTTGCTAAGCTCTTGGCTCAAATCATTCGATTAAGAGCACATTTTCCGGACTTTCCACTTAAGACTATACGTCTAGATAATGCTGGTGAGTTTACATCCCAAGCGTTTAATGATTACTGTATGTCCATGGGGGTGAGTGTGGAACATCTTGTGGCACATGTCCATACACAAAACGGATTAGCTGAATCCTTCATTAAACGTATACAAATGATTGCTCGACCTTTGTTAATGCGATCGCAGCTTCCTGTGTCAGCTTGGGGACACGCAGTCTTACATGCATCAGAACTTATTCGCATCAGGCCATCTAGTGAACATAAATATTCACCATCCCAACTATTAACGGGTCTAGAGCCAGACTTGTCCCATATCAAAACATTTGGTTGTGCCGTTTACATACCAATTGCTCCACCACAGAGAACTAAAATGGGACCTCAAAGGAGGATGGGAATATATGTTGGATATGAGTCTCCCACAATTATAAAGTATCTTGAGCCATTGACAGGAGATTTATTAAAGGCCAGATACGCGGACTGTCAATTCGTTGAGTCCGAATTCCCTAAGATAGGTGGAGAGACTAGCAAGCAGGTCAAGGAATTAACATGGAATCAAACATCCTTAAATTGGCAAGATCCTCGAACTCTAGCATGTGATGCAGAGGTTCAAAAGATAATTCATTTACAGCAGCTAGCTATACAATTGCCAGATTCCTTTGCTGACCCAAAGAGAGTAACAAAATCGTACATACCTGCTTGCAATGCACCAGTACGAATTGATGTTCACAAGGAACACAATAATCAAGTTGCTACAGAGTCTAAACCTCGTGCAAAGAGAGGAAGACCATTAGGATCCAAAGATAAGAATCCTCGGAAAAGTAAGAAAGGTGCAAATCAAACCGAGACTATAGGGAATATAGAACAACCAGACATTGTCATAGAAAATCCTAAGGTATCAAATGAGGCTCAGGACGCTGAGACTCTAGAACCTGAAGGAATTGACAACAATGAGATCTCGATAAACTACATTATGTCTGGTGCACAATGGAATCGAAAAGATGTCGACATTGATGATATATTTGCATACAAGGTAGCACTTGAGATAAATGAGGATCTAGAACCCACATCTATATTAGAGTGTACACAAAGTAAAGATTGGCATAAATGGAAAGAAGCCATTGATGTGGAGTTAAACTCTTTAAGGAAGAGAAGTGTGTTTGGTCCAATAATGAGGACAACACCTGAAATTAAACCAGTTGGACATAAGTGGGTCTTTGTAAGAAAGAGAAATGAGAAGAATGAAATTGTAAGATACAAAGCACGGCTTGTAGCACAAGGATTCTCTCAAAGACCAGGAATAGATTATGAGGAGACATACTCCCCTGTGATGGATGCAACGACTTTTAGGTATCTAATAAGTCTGGCAGTAAGAGAAAATTTAGATTTGCGGTTAATGGATGTTGTAACTGCATATTTGTATGGTCCACTGGATAATGAAATTTATATGAGATTACCAGAGGGTATAGAACACAAGAAAGGTGGTTCTCGAGAACAGTACTGCATAAGGCTAGACAAATCCCTATATGGACTGAAACAGAGTGGTCGAATGTGGTATAATCGGTTAAGTGACTATTTAGTCAAGGAAGGTTATAAGAATGACCCAATCAGTCCATGTATATTCATAAGGAAGTTTGCAAACAAAGGATTTGTAATAATAGCAGTCTATGTGGATGATTTAAACATCCTTGGAACCTCTGGGGAAATCGCCCAAACTGTAGAATATCTTAAGAAAGAATTTGAGATGAAAGACCTAGGTAAAACAAGATTTTGTTTGGGGTTACAGCTTGAGTACATAAACAATGGGATCCTTGTGCATCAAAAGGCATATACAGAAAAGGTACTCAAGAGATTTAATATGGAGAAAGCTCACTCATTGACTAGCCCAATGGTTGTGAGAAGTGTAGAAGTGGATAAAGATCCATTTGCTCCTAAGAAGGCCGATGAAGAAATTCTCGGACCTGAAGTGCCTTACCTCAGTGCTATAGGAGCGTTAATGTTCTTGGCTAGTCACACTAGGCCAGATATCAGCTTTGCCGTGAACCTCCTAGCAAGATATAGTTCTTGTCCGACCAAAAGGCACTGGAATGGTATTAAACATGTTCTGCGTTACCTTCAGGGAACGACAGACTTTGGTCTTTACTATACTAACTATAACAAAGATGGTTTAGTTGGTTTTGCTGATGCAGGTTATCTATCCGATCCACACAATGGTAAGTCACAAACAGGTTATGTGTTTACACACGGTGGTACGGCGATCTCTTGGCGTTTCATGAAGCAGACTTTGGTGTCAACATCCTCAAATCACGCGGAGATCCTAGCCATACATGAAGCCGGCCGTGAGTGTGTTTGGTTGCGGTCTATGACTCAGCATATACGGACGGATAGCGGTTTAGAAGACAGCAAGGAAGCAACAATCATCTATGAAGACAATACAGCCTGCATCGCTCAACTCAAAGATGGTTACATCAAGGGAGATCGGACGAAGCACATACTGCCAAAGTTCTTCCACACACATGAACTACAAAAGGCCGGAGAAGTTCAAGTGGTGAAAGTTCAATCATGCGACAACTCAGCCGATCTCTTCACAAAGGCATTACCGACAACAACATTCAGGAAGCTCACGCACCAGATTGAAATGCGGAGGCTCAAGGACTTATAGTGTTGCTTGGAACAGGGGGAGCAATGTGTGCTGTACTCTTTTTCCTTCACTAAGGTTTTATCCCATTGGGTTTTCCTGGTAAGGTTTTAATGAGGCAGCATCCCCTTAGCACATTGCTGCGATCCCATCCTCGCATTGGTACGGTCATCTCGTCCAAGGGGGAGTGTTGTAAAACACTTGATGGACTCGACCTGACCGGTCCATTACTAGTCCTTATTACGGTCCATTGTACTTAGGCCCATTCGGCCATAGCTTATTACTTAGTCGGTTTTGTACTTGTTCCTTAGGGAACCTATATATATATGTTGTAACCTCATTCGAACATCAATAATAAGAACAAGAGATTTCCCTAACTCTCTAGTTTCACAACAGATATGATTTTTAAAAAGTAACTTGCAGTAGAGTTTAAGTGGTATTAATTAAAAGTACATGAATAATTCGGCTTTTTGGTTTATAAATAAATTTATCCGAACGAATTCATTCATCAAAACGAAAAACATCTTACATATATGTTATTTTTTTTTGTTAACCATTGGACCACAACTGGCCGGCCTATTAGCCAAATTCCTATATTCGTAGGAGCCGAGATTCAATCCCGGATGTGATGGTACCTTATAAAAATATATCTTACGTATATGTTATATATTTACAGAAACAAATATTTTATAAGCTGCAAAATAAAACATGTTAGTCTAGTTTATTCAGTGATACAAATTTAGTGACATTATTTTGTAGATTTGTAATCTCAATATCAACTATTGTAATGTGAACATATTCAACTTGAGTGCTGTGGTCATTTTCAGATATGGGACAACTGACCCAACATGTTGGCTTTGGTTCAACAATTGCATAAAGGTGTGAAAGATACATGCCATATGAAAACGCTGCAGTTATCTTCACAATTAAGGGCATGACTGGTTCAAACGTTGCGGTTGCAGTTGTGGGAGATTGCGGAAGCGGGCGATTGCGGTTTCAAGCGTTATTAAGCATTTTGAACGACTGGTTTAGCGGTTTAAAATTGGTGCGTTTGCGGGAGGGTTACGACTGGTTGACCAGCGGGTGCAATAGCGGTTGGAACATAACAAATATGATATATAATATGTAAATGTTTAAAAACACCAAATTTTTTATTAAACTTGATTTATAATTAAAATTTATTAAAAAAATACAAAAATAATTATTTAAAAAACAAATAAATTTCATATTGAAATACTTATTCCTTTATGCATTTGGCTTTTCACCAAAAATTTAATCAAGTAATTTGATAAATGACAAAACATATGCTTAAATCGTAGATCTTTTCTCTTTTCTCTTAGATCGTGAATCAGTAGTTGCATCGGTAGGAATGGTCAAGTGAGACTGAGAAGAGTCACTGGTGATTTGTTTTCATTTTTTCACAAATAATCTTATTTTCTTAAATTGCTGATGAAATATTATATTTATTTAGATTTTTTTGAACTTATGTGTGATATGCCATTAAATTTACATCAATTTTCCGGGTTATTGTTAATTGGAATATTATTTTCTTCTAATTGTTTATTTTATAATCTCTGCAATCGTACATACTTCATTTTCTCTCATCCTTAATGAGTAAAATGGTTAGATAAAAGATATAACAACAAAAATTTCATTATCATTGATTTATTTTAAGTTTTTTTACAAAAAAGAAAAAAAAAATCCCAACCGCAATCGTCCGCAACCGCAAACGCTTGCGGAAGCAGCTTTTGGAATTCAGTGGTTTGGAGCGGTTGGAAGCGATTAGGAGTGATTAGAAGCGTTTTATGTGATTGGTTCCAATCGCTAGCAACAGCTACCACCCGCAAACGCAGCGTTTGCGGGAGGTAGCGGGAAAACCAGTCAACACTTAAAACATGTTTATAATTTTGGAATACATCACCAAGAGACCTATGATGATGATCATTTGAGAAGGAACTTACATAATTATACTTTTTATAGTATTAGTACACAGAGTCGGCCCATAGGCCAAGCCAATAAAGCATTAGCTTGCGGCCGTATATATTATATACAAAATTCGGCCTTATTTTCTTGAAAGTTTCTTTGGTCTAGTGGCGTTAGGAGCATGAGGATTGACTCTCATGTCGCGAATTCAAATTCCTAGTCTCTTAAATTCAGCCTATTTTTTTTATTTGATTGTGGCCATCAAAAAACTAGCGACGGCTCTGTTAGTACAATTTTATTTACTAGAATATTCTACATATATTTTTAACTAAAAACTATTAATTGCATTTGTATTTGAATGGAAATGGAAACACGGAGATAAAAAAACCCAAAAGGTACAAATTCTACAGTAATGAGTTTATGTGAGATGAATTTTTCATATTTTTTTTCACTTAAAACTAATCTAGTCGCCGGCTAAGAATTAGATTTCGAAGATTTTTTTTTTTTAAACCCTCTCTTTTAAAAAGGTTAACTACAGTTTTAGCCATATGCTTATATATTTGTTACATATTTGACCTAAAGTTTTAAGTGTTTTCAATTTCACCCCTTAATTCAAATCATATTTTTATTTTTATTTTCATACTTTTCCACTATATCGAAGTAAAGAGAGATTTACGCATTTCACATGAAGTAGTACATCCAAAACAAAAAACATAACAAGAATACAAGATACAACACTATATTGGATGATATTAATCTGTAGCTTCCAATGATTAAATAATTAAATTTGTACCCTTATTTATTTTTTAATTAGTTCTCTTTCCTCTGACTCAATTAATGACAGAATTACCTCTGTTACATATATTTGTTAACTTGTATGATAATGTATAAGTTAACTGTAATAACTAAATTATCAAAGTAACCAATAAGTTAATATATAAGTTAGTTGTTATCAATTGTATAATAACAAGTTAATATGAGTTTACCATATAGTTTTAAAGTTATCGTGATATAATTTGGTTTATTTGATGATAATAGTGTTATCAACGATGAATGAACAATGTTAATTTTTTCTAGTTGGATCTAAACTATTATCTCGTTATTATTTTTGTTAACAAATATATATAGCAGAGGGTAATTTTGGTATTAATTAAGTCAGAAGAAAGAGAACTAATTAAAAAATAAACAAGGCTACAGATTTAATTATTCAATCTTTGGAAGGTACAGATTAGTATTATCCTACTATATTTTACATTTGTATTTTACAAAGATACAAAAGTATCACCCCCAAACTCTTTATATATGACAGAGAGTAAATTTCCTTTAATTTACCCCCAAAATATCACATCTATAAACAAAGCAAACAAAAGTCAACAATTATATATTTATATTACATTTTTACACAGGAGATGAATTTTGAAGATCGGATCAATTTTCTCAGGGGAAGGGCCATATATAGAAGCCAGCTTTGCAATCGAAGTGGTTGCTTAAGTAACTAGCCTTCTCTAGAGCCGTCTCCACCGTAGTTGTTCTGTGTAGATGATCCGACTAGATCGCGAGCAATCATGATCTTGATTCGACCCCTCCTCGGAGGAGGCGTGACCGAGGTTGCTGCTGATCTAACTAGATCACGAACGATCATGGTCTTGATTCGACCTCGCTTCGGAGGAACGGTTTGTTCCTCCCTTCCTGAACAGTAAGGAGATGGAAACTCCATGGCCGTAACTCGTAATAATATCTAAGATCTGTGTGAGGAAAAAAAAAATGAAGTAGAAAATAAATTAAAAGAGTGAAGCAGAGAAGCCAATTTGGATATGATTTAATATGAGAGCGAGGCTAATTAAATAGGCCCACAAGTCACACACAGACCTGTTCTTCTCAAGACCAATTCTTTCACTTGCGGAGCAAGCTACCTAGGGTTAATTTGGTAAATCGAAGATAAATTACGTAATTAATTTCGTTAACATGTCTGATCTAGAAAGGTAATGAAGGTTTTCAATGGAGACATGTGTGAACGCGCTACTACGTACACTCGTTCGTTGTCGCTGACTAGGTGGTTCTAAAGTAGAAAATAAGGAATCTTGTTTTGGACCCTATTTTAGTAGATAAGGTTTTTAACTCACACAATAAACATTGATAAATAGAAACTTAAAACATCACTACAAGAAAACAAGTTGATTACTGACAGAAATTACTGACGGCACTAATCTGTCGGTAATTACCGATGGTTTACCGACGAATATCTGACAAGAGATTAGTTTGTCGGTTGTTCGTCAGAAATTTACTGACGGATAAAATCCATCAGTAATCCGTTAGTTTTTCTGACGGATTACTGACGGATATATAATTTTTTCGCGTATGTCAAATTTGGGTTGGTGATTTTGATCTGTCGGTAATCTGTCAGAAATAACCGACGAAAAACTGACGGATATTAACTTTTCGTCGGATATGTCAAAATTTGGTCTGTTTTTTCGATCTGTCGGTAATCCGTCAGTAATAACCGACGGATAACTGACGGTTTATATGTCGATAGTGTAAAATCTTTCTAACTTAGCTCCATAATGCATTATTTTATAAGCAATGTATAAAAGATGAGTTTTCAATGCCTAACTAATCTTCTTTTAAACAACATTCTTCAAAATTTGTGTTTTTATAGAAAAATAAGTTGTTTATTTAAAAGACTTATGGTGTGGTATTACATATTATGGGGATTATGGGTAAGTATTTGCCATTTTTGTTTGAAATTATTTTTTTCTCTAATTTAATCATATAGATGTTTATTTTCACAAATGATTTCATGGTTAGTATATAGTACATATTATATACATATTTTTCAATAAAAATTATGAAATTAAGAGTTTTAATCTTAAATCCGTCAGTAATCTATCAGTAATCCGACAAATATAATATTGACAAAATTTTGGTATCTGTCGGTAATCTGTCGGAAATAACTGACGGATATCAAATTTTTTGTCCGCGAGCTAAATAAAGTCAAATTTTCGAGACGCGGGAAATGAAAAAATTAAGACATCCGTCAGTTATTCCGTCAGTACCGTCGATATTACCAAAGCACTTCATCTTCTTTTCCTCATATTGTTTTTATGTTTCTGAAAATCTTTCTCAAATCCTCTCTCCATGGCTGACCTCCATAGATTACTTCCTTCCAATATGGCTAGTCTCTCCTACCATTCTCTCCAACTTCTTATAAGATAAGTTCTCTTTTTATCTGTTTAAAATTTTTGCTTAGTTCTCTTAGATTTCTTAGGAATAAGATAGATTTGTTAGATTTGATAGTTTGTTCTATTTGGGTGTTATTGATTTGATGAATTGGTTTGTAAGAGATGTGTGTTAGATTTGTTAGAATTGGGGTTTATTGGATTTGATGATTTGGTTTTGATTAATTGGATTTGATGAATTTGTTTAGTTTTTTAAGGGATGGGTATAAGATTTTTATACATTTTATAATTTTTGATATATTTTGTTAGTTTTTTACATTGGTTTCTAATATTGTTAGTATTTATTTTATACATTTTATTAACTTTGCTTTTATTTATTTTCAGTTAAGTATATATTGTATATTATGAATTTTTAATATTGTTAAGTATATATTGTTATTTTTTGGAATAATTTTTAGTGTTTTTTAACAATTTCTTGTTATGGGTTTTTAGAATATATTATCTAAAACTTTTAAACTTCTGAATTTAAATATTTAAGCATTTAGATAATAAATATTTTTAGTATTTAATTAAAATTGTATAATTATGCTAATTTTATTTTTCTAAAATTTTAATTTTTTTTTAATATTATATATATAATCCGTCGGTAATTCCGTCGGTATAATGAGAAATTTACGAATCGTTAGCCGTCAGAAATCCATCAGTAAAATGACTGTCAGAAATCCGTTTATAAAATTTCTGTCAGAAATCCGTCGGTTAAACTTCTGTCGGAAATCCGTCAGTAATTTCTGACGGATTTCTGACAGAATAATTTTTCCGACAATCTAGATCCGACGGACGTTTCTGTCAGTTTTTGGTCGGTATGCGTGTTTCCGACGGCTATCTGACAGATATGCCTGTCAGGTCTACGCTGTTTTCTTGTAGTGCATGTAATTATATAAATTATTCACTTTTGCAGTATGGAATTAAAAAAAAAAAGGAGCAAATACTTATCTGACACTATATATAACCTTGATGCTCAAACGCTAGAGTTAACAGGAGCAAATAAAGATATCAATCTTGAATAAATGGTAGAGAAAACTGAAACAAAAACATGTTGTGTCTTAGGTTGTAACATCTTTAGGAACTTGTCTCTTTATCATCTTGGAAATTTCTGAATGTGAAACACCAAGAACAGATAAGGAAATAGCCAAAGTTTAGAACACCACCAAGGACCAAAACCCAGTACACGTTGTCCAGTCTCCTGTGGTTAATGTCGTCTGGTAACCATGCAGTGGTCCTCTGTATCAAGTCAATTAGAGCTGTACTTAAGTAAAATGAGATTCCAAATGCCACCGAGGTTACGGAGGTTGCTGTGTTCCTCAGAGACTCAGGGAATTCTCCATAGAATACTGCAACATTCGCCATATAATGGAAGGCATCGCCAATTCCAACTATCACGAGAGGAGGGAATAACCATAAAACTGACATGGGATGCTCATTTTCAACTGCTTTCAGCCTTTTTGCTTCAACGATGACGGAGATTGCCATGCTCAAGATGTTGAAAACTTGACATGTACCTATTTGTTGAAGTGGTGTCAGCTGCTTATGGGTGATCTTTTGGTACATGGGATAGATAGTCCAATTGTTGAGCACAAGAAAGACGCATGAAGCACTACAAGAAAAACGTACATTGTTAGCTCAGAAAATATGCTATCATATGTAATACATAGCGATTTCATAAATGCTATGATATCGACAGCTATGGTAGATATCCCATCTACGATATCGTTATTTTTCTGAGCTATAATAAGTTCATATACAATAGCGTTAGTTAAATGTTTTAATTTAGTGTTTTCGTAGCAATATCTGAATGCAGTTATTTATTTTTTCCATAACAATTTATAAAAAGTTTCGATAGCAGTTTTGAAATTCGTGCTATTACGAGGTGCTATCAATGTATATATTTTTTGTAGTGAAGATATGAGTACTATGACCTGCAGAGATCCAGCCGGGACTTTGAATTTAGAGCCGAGTTCTCGGTCCGTAACCAGAGCTTGGAGGACCGTCATACTTGCTTGAACACCAATGGAAGTTCCAACGAATAGGATGGCTAACCATAGAGGGACAACTCGGAGAACAGATTTAAAATCTTCTACTTCCTCAACAGAACATAGCCTCCCGGTGTTGTGACCCAAACCGTCTTCTTGATTCAAGTCCTCGTCAGTCTTCAATGTTGCATGGTTCAAGAACCTGCACATATAAAGCTCTTTTCAGTTCAGGTTCTAAATTTCAAGAAAACATGCACAAGCTTTTTATATTCACCTGAAGCTCTTGGAGGGCATTCCAACAGAAGCCTTGGAATATTTTCTGACTTCCCGGTGATAATCTTCTTTGGAAGAAGTCACTATAAAGGAGAGAAGGATACAAATGTAATTAGTGCTTATGGAAACCCTATTGTATGAGACTATATATATTGTACATTCCCTAATGAATAAGATATGCTCAGTCTTATTATGGTATCAGAGCCATAGAAGGTTAAAACCCTAAAAAAATTTTCTCTCAACCGCCGCTTCTTTCAAATTCTCTCTTCTCTCTTCCTCTTCTTTCTCGTTCCTCTGTCGATCATGTCTGCAACTTCTGAAGTCGTTGCCCCCGCCGATGCATCATCCCTCGTTAACGTTAATATGTCTAACATTACGAAGCTCACCTCCACTAACTTCCTGATGTGGAAACGACAAGTTCATGCCTTATGCAATGGCTATGATCTTGCCGGTTATCTTGATGGTTCAACGATCGCCCCTGATGCCACTCTTACCACCGACGGCACCACCACCGTTAATCCTGCCTACAAACATTGGCAAAGGCAGGATCAGCTACTACTCTCGAGTCTTCTCGGTGCTATCTCCTTATCGGTGCAGCCTCTTTGCTTTGAGATCTGGAGTACTCTTACCAATACCTATGCTCAACCGAGTAGAGGTCACATTCTTCAGATCCGTGAGCAGCTGAAACAATGGAAGAAGGGTACTAAATCCATTGAAGATTACTTCAATGGCTTTACCACACGTTTTGATCAACTAGCGTTACTTGCAGGTCCGATCCCGCATGAAGACCAGATTGACTACATACTTGGTGGTCTTCCTGATGAGTACAAACAAGTTACAGATCAGATCGCCGGACGTGACACACCACCGTCACTTATGGTTCTCCATGAGAAACTCATCAACCAAGAGCTAAAGATTCAAACGTTGCTCACTGGCATCCTCGTCAATTCCGGCTTCTGCGAACATTGCTTCTCATAAAGGTCACAACACTCGGGGTCATCCGCAATCACGTGGAAACAATACCATGTCCCAAAAACGTAACCAGTTTCAGTCCCGTTCTGTCTCGCGTGGTCGTGGTTACCAAGGGCGTTGTCAGATTTGTGGCGTACACGGTCATAGTGCAAGATGGTGTTCTCAGCTGCAATACTCTGGTCGTGGTTACTCTAACTCTGGCGGCGGATATCAAGCTAGTTCACCACCTCCGTGGCAGCCACAAGCCAACTTTGCGGCGACTCCATCCTACAACCCGAGTCCGTGGATCCTTGATAGTGGAGCAACACACCATTTGACTTATGATCTCTCCAACCTATCTATACATCAGCCGTATAATGGTGGTGAAGAGGTCAAAATAGCTGATGGTTCGGGTATTCCCATAACACAAATGGGTTCTGGTTTGCTTCCTACTCCATCTCGCTCTCTTAAGCTTCAAGATATCTTATATGTCCCTGATGTCTGCAAAAATTTAATTTCGGTATATGCTTGTGCAATAATTATCAAAAGTCTGTGCACTTCTATCCTGCGTACTTTCAGGTGAAGGATCTCAGCACGGGGGTCCAGTTACTCCAAGGTAGGACTAGAAATGAGTTACATGAGTGGCTGGTTACACGCACTACCAGTTCCGCTTTCTCGGCTCACCATCACCAAAAATCGACCTCTCATCATGGCATTTCCGACTTGGGCATCCTACTATCTCTACTTTGAAAGCTATTGTTTCAAATTTTTCTTTACCACTTTCAAACACTTCTCAAAAACAATTGTCGTGTACCGACTGTTTGATCAATAAAAGCCACAAACTCCCTTTTTCTACAAACACAATCAAATCATCACACCCTCTTGAATATCTTTATTCTGATGTGTGGACATCACCAATTTTCTCTATTGATCAGTTCAAATACTATCTTGTGATTGTGGATCATTACACAAGATATACGTGGTTATATCCCTTGAAACAGAAATCTCAAGTCAAGGAGGTTTTTATAGCTTTCAAAGCTTTGGTGGAAAATCGCTTTTAAAGTCGAATCCGAACGTTGTATACGGATAATGGCGGTGAATTCATTGCATTACGTTCTTTTTTGGCGGCTAGTGGTATATCACATTTGACAACACCGCCCCACACACCGGAACACAACGGTCTCGCAGAAAAAAAACATCGTCACATAGTTGAGACGGGTTTATCTCTCCTGAGTCATGCATCGGTACCGAAGACATATTGGTCCTATGCGTTTGCTACAGCCACTTATCTTATCAACCGCATGCCTACGTACATGTTGCATGGTATGTCTCCGTATGCTAAATTATTCAACCAGTCACCAAATTATCTGAAGCTGCGTGTGTTTGGCTGTACGTGTTTTCCATGGCTCAGCCCGTATCAGACGAACAAACTTGATGACCCTTCTACTCCGTGTGTTTTTATTGGGTACTCTCTCACCCAAAGTGCTTATTTATGCATGGAGCTCACAACCGGTAGAGTGTATACGTCTCGTCACGTTCAGTTCATTGAGACGAGCTTTCCGTTTCGCTTGTTGACACAACCGCCACCGTCGACTGACTCGGCTACGTCACCACCACCGCATGCCCCCGTTAGTACAACCTTTATTTTCAGTATAGCAGCGACTAAGACGCGGATAAGTGATACAAGTCTCGGAATCCACCAAGACAAGACTCACGGACTCAAAGACTTAGAAGCTTGGGCGGAAGCGATATGATGGAGAGTAACCGGGTTGATGCTGATTCCACAACACCAAGGGCTAGAGAATATGATTCAAGGGCTATTCCTCGCGAGGATCAGAGACTCTACACGAAACCTAAGTTGTTTGATTCCACAAACTACCTAGAACTCGCAGGAACAAGGATTTGATTCAAGACACAAAGTGTTGAAGCTAACTGAAATTTCTTATTATGCAAAAACGTGTCTTCAAAGGTAAAACGTGATAGAGCTTATATAGAGGCTCAATTACAACATCTATATGCTGAAATAAGGAAAGAAATCTCCACAATTAATGATAATTATGGTCGTTGAAAATTGAATGAGAATATCGGCCAAATCTGGAAAGTTGTGATGCACCTTGAGTCTTGATAACTTGGGGCCGAATTTGTGGCTTCTTGGGACGTCTAGATACATTCTAGGAAGCTTCTGGATGGTCTTGAAAGTCTCACAAAGGCGCAACACTGAATAAGGAAAAGGCCGCTGTGTCATAAAGACAAACAGATCCAAATAAGGAAAGTTGCACTTTGGCTTTGTCAAGTGAGGTGGGGTGCATCCTAAGATGTGTGGTGAAGTCTCCAAATGATATAGAAGCTCTCCAGGACGCCAAGGGATGCGTTGGTTTGAGCCATTTATGGAAAGATCCATTTTGAGTGATGATTGACTTGCAGAAAGGCTCCATGAACCATGTCTTGAACTAGCTCGAAACAAGGGTGGCTTTCTTTGATCATCTTCCATAGAATATATGTAGGAAGGTATGTGGAAGGATGTTGCCTCATTAAAAACCTTTCTAGGTAAACCCATTGGGACAAACCCTAGATAAGGGAAAAAGAGTGCAACGGTCCCATTCCAACGATATGATCTTTCAGCCCGTTGAAGGTCCGCATCACTTCTAGTTCCAGTGGTCAGCTCCAAAGTATGTTTGTTTCTGATTCTTGCACATATCGGAAGGATATCATAGTTCTCCTCAACTGGTACAAGCTGGTTCTCTCCAAAAAGTACTTCAGGCAGTTTATCGGGAAGTTCTTCAGGTTGTACATCAAGAAGTCTGTCATGTAGTACTTCAGCTACTGCTACAGCCGGTAATTCAGCTCGTTCTTACATCAATAAGGCTTGTGAAGGGACTTCCCATTGGTTTGTCATGCTTGTAAAACCTCTTCCCGGAGATGAAAAAAATGAAACTGATCAAATTAGCAGCTGCGCAGAGACCAAACCCGAGTTCCCAGCTAGCATTCTCCTGTGTGTATACAATTGCTGTCGAGCTAATAATCGCGCCTGTATTTGTGAGGAAGTACCAGTTGAAGAAGCTTCCATTGTCTTTAGGTTTCTCATATTGGTATGCACCAGCAGATGCCAAAGCCACCCATGTCCCAGCAGTTCCAATGGTCACTAGAGCTAAGGCTGCATACAAGATCCCAAACTGGAGTGTTGTTGGCGATTGACATAGGAATGAACCTGTTTCACACAGCTGGGGTCTCAAGTTGTCGAAAAATGCAATTAGAGTCAACAGAACGATACCCCAATAAACAAACGTTGCAAAACTTGTGAGTTTTTGTGTATAAGAACATGAAGAAGAACTGATGAAACAGAATTGAGTCTTGGACTTACAAGAAGAGAAATGAAAGCAGAGGTCGTGATAACTGGAATGTTTCCAAAGAAAGAATCAGCTAGAATGGCTGTAACAGCAGGCAACATGCTGAGACATCCATTGACAATATTTGAAATCTGAGCGGCAGCGATGTTCTTGATGTTGAATTCCTCGATCAAGAAGACGATTAAGTTCAGTACCCATCTATAAGAAGTCACTGAAATGCCTAATAACGTAGCTGCACCTCATCATAGAACCCCCACAATAATCAACATTTGAAGATAATTTTTAGCAACATATAACAAAAACACCAACAAAACTCTGTGCTAACCCTACGTAGTATCTAAATCTCACATAGAAAGATAAGAAAAAAGAAAAACCATAACACACAACTAACCTATCATGAACGGAAAAGTACTCCAGCCACCGCGGTTGCAATCATCAGAAACTGAATCAGCCATGATAGAGCAGAGTAACTGTGTGTAAGCTGAGAAATGACTTTGATGAAAAAATGTGTATGCGTCCATTGGTCTTTGTTTATCCATGAAAATCAGTTTCTAACAGCTATGTGAATATAAAAAAGACTGATCATTCGATAGTCACATGCATTAATCTTCAACAGTTGCGTCCACTAGTTATAATTAAATATTAAAACACGTTTTAAGAATCATGTTGTCAATTCACAAAAGAAACGATCCATTGCATGTATCCACACAAATTGAAAGATTGAAAATTGTTCTTTGATACTAAACTTCATGAATTTTATTAATTTCTTCATGATTTTGAGGTGAACCAGGAAAAAGCATGAAGGTTTGGGACCATTTTGACTGCAGCACAAGTATACCATCAAAGCATTCTCTTCTGGCTTCTGATAGAACCTCAACCATTCTAAATTCCACTAGAACCTCATTATAATGTAAACTTAAAAATACGAATATCAGTTTTAATTTCAAAGTAACGATAAATTAGTTAAATTAAAACGTATATGCTACTCGGTCACTTCTAATCCAAGATTCAATATAACTAAGTCTAGTGCATACCAATATAGTTTTTAGAAGTTCCATGTACAGAGTGGGTTATATGAAAAGAAAACACAACTGTAAAGTGGTAAATAGAAGCACAAACGACAAAGAAAGAGTTTGCAGAACATTTTGTGTCTTCCTTAATTAGGTTGCAACATCTTTAAGATCTTGTTTCTGATCATCATCCTTCAGGTTTCTGTACTTGTAAAGCCAAGAGCAGACAAGAAAATAACCAAAATTCAAGGCTCCTCCTATAACTAAGACCCAATAAACATTATCAACTCTTCCATGGTTAATGTCATCTGGTAACCACGCGGTAGTTCTTTGGATCACATCAATAAGAGCTGTGCTCAAATAGAAAGAGATTCCAATCACCACCGAAGTCAATGAAGTCGCGGTGTTCTTCAAAGACTCGGGAATTCTCCATAGAACACTGCAACGTTCGCTGGAAAATGAAATGCTTCGCCTACTCCAACTAGCACGAGACCAGGAACCAGCCATAGCACTGACATTGGATGACCATTATCATCAACTGTTTTCAGCCTCTTTGCTTCCACAAGAGCTTATACCGCCATGCTTAAGATGGTGAAAACATGGCCTATTCCAACTTGTTGAAGCGGTGTGAGCGGCTTGCGGATTAGCCTCTGGTACACGGGATAGATAGTCCAGTTGTTGAGCATGATAAAGACACATCCAGATAAGAATACTATGACTTGTAGAGACCCAGCAGAGACTTTGAAGTGAGGGCTAAGTTCGCGGTCCATGACTAAAGCTTGGAGGACCGTCATGCCCATTTGCACCCCTACGGGAGTGGCGAGGAACATTTCGGCTGACCAGAGAGGGAGAAGTCGGAGAACGGTTTTGAAATCTTCTACTTCTTGAACAGAGCATAACCTCCACTTGTTACTAACCGAGTCTTCATCGGTCTTCAGTGCTCCACGGTTCAAGAACCTGCACATGTAAAGCTCCTTTTAGTTCTGGTTTTAACTTTCAAGAAATATATCATACAAGGTTTTGGTCTTCACCTGAAGCTATTGGATGGGATTGAAGCAGAAGTCTTGGACTCTTCTCCGAGATCAGAGTGATGATAGTCTTCTTCTTTGGATGTAATCACAGCGTTTCTTTTCAACGTAGCAGCGACTAAAACGCGGATCAGACTTGTATAGGGACTTCCCAAGGATTTGTCATTCTTGTAGAATCTCTTCCCGGCGATGAAAACGATGAAACTGATCAAATTAGCAACAGCACAGAGACCGAATCCAAGTTTCCAGCTAACATTGTCCTGTGTATATACAATTGCTGCTGTGCCAGTAATAGCTCCGGTATATAGTGCGACGAAGAAATAGTTGAAGAAGCTTCCTTGTTCTTTAGGTTTCTTATATTGGTTTGCACCTGCTGATGCCAAGGTGAACCGCGTCCCAGCTGAACCAATGATCACTAGAGCTAAGGCTGCATACAAGATCCCCAGTTGTGGTTTTGATGGCGATTGGCATAGGATTGAGCCCGTTTCACACGGTCTAGGTCTCAAGTAGTCCAAAGATGAGATCAACGTCAAGAGAGAGATTCCCTGAAAACATGTTCCAAAACTTGTAAACTTTTGTATTTCAAGAAAACGAAACAGAAATAGTGAGCGTTAGACTTACGATCAGAGAAATGAAAGTGGAAGCCGCGATAATGGAAACGTTCCCGAAAAAGGAATCGGCTAAGATGGCTGCAACAACAGGCAACATGTTGACAACTCCACTGACAACGTTTGAAATTTGAGCAGCAGCGATGTTCTCGATGTTGAATTCGTCAATCAAGAAGACGATCAAGTTCATTATCCATCCAAAAGAAGTGATGGACATACCTAACAGTGTAACTGCACCACATATAACCTCACAATCATTAGCATATATATATGTTTTGGTTCCAAAAATATATTAAAAAAAAAATTCAAAAAAACACAAACCGAGTATGAACGGTAAAGTGATCCAGCCACCACGCTTTCCATTTGGATCGCTAGAGCGATGCGCTTCTGTATCACCAGAGTTTGAATCAGCCATGGTAGAGAACAAGAAAGCAGGAGGTACACGTTGACTTGTGTTTGTGTGTGCTGTTATTATAATGCAGTTAGATAAAAGCCTTAAACTATATATAACCAAATCAATATAACAATTATTATCTTGGTGCAATGATTTTGTAACTATCTTGTTTTGTCACGAAAAGTTGTAATCAGATTCTGACAGTCCATCTACTGTTATTGTTTGCAAAATGACAAGTCGGTGAATGTAATAAACAACTATAAAAGTATTTGACCGAATCTTAAGTAGTAGTAGAATTTTAATGACTTTATGTTTTTAAAAATCTTGATGATTTTTAAAATCATTGAAAATTAGAAAGTAGAAAATGAAGGATTCTAAAAGATTGTTTAGAATGTTTTTTAAAATCTTGCTGTTTTTTTTTTCCTAATTTTGTAAAATCTTTCATAAATTCTTTCAAACTTTCTCAAAAAATATTGCACAATATTCTCTTGTTTATTTGAGGCTTTTATCAAAAAAGAAAAAAATATATCCCCTGTATAATAAAACGGAAGTACATAATTTTTTTTTAAATTATATAATTTTTATAAGTTGGTTACAAAATAGGTTATATATTAAATATAGGTTGGTTATAAAATAAGTTATATATTAAATATAGGTTGGTTGCAAAAAAAGTTTATAGATTAATTAGTCAATCCGTGAGCTATATAAATACACTTAAGAATATTCCAAAGAATCTTATTAAAGAAAATATTTCAATATTTTATACAATTTTTAAAATAAAATATTTAGTATTCAATGTATTGTTACAAAATATATACTGTTAGGCATTAAAATATATTGTTAGGCGTAAAAGGAATAAAATCTTGACAATTTATCATACTTAATCGTGATTTCTGAGATCCTATTATGCAGTTGAAAATAAAATCTTACCTAAGCACGAGTCATATTAAAAAAACTTTCACCAAACAAATTCAAAAATAAAATTAAAAAACAAAAAACAAACATAACCATTTCTCATATAGAAAATTACAAAATTAACAATATAAAACTTACAATATATGTGTTTTTTTTCCAGCCATCATATTTAGCATATGATTTTATTGCATAATGTTTTATCTAAAAAAACTTTTAAAAACAATCACATAAATTATATTTTTATTCTCAAAATTATAATGTAAATAAAAGGAATTTCAACCTGTGTTATAGTACGGGTCCTAGTCTAGTATAAAAAGAAAGAGAGAGACTAACCTCGAGCAATACCTCACAATATATAAAATGAACCTGTTTGATGCCATCTTCGACGGATAGGCTGAGAACAGTCGTGTCGGGTGGTGGAGATATGGAGACGTTAAAACTGATGGTGGAGACGGCTCATTACATCAAGTGTCTTAGCATGCAAGTAAACATCATGCAAAGCATAGTTTTTGTGTGGGCAATGGTGAAAGAGGGAGTGATGGATTTACCAATGGCGGTGGCTCTTCTTCTCCTCCTCCCAAACTCCTCTCCGATGCCCAGAAGACCCACTTTCATTTTCAACAAAAAAAAAAAAAAAGTCATGAACTCTGATTCACATTCTCTTTATTTGATGAAAGTGTTTTCATGACTTTTGTTATGAAGGAAATAATATAAAATCTTAAACCAATAACATAATATTTGAATTCATTAACAATCCAAAATTTTTTTGTTTTACTTGAATAACATAAAACTTTTATTGACTTTATAAAACTCTTAATCCAATAACACTAGATTTATCAAGATTTTAGATAACTTTTTACAAATCCACAACTAATAACACCAAATTGGTAACGAGTTTTAAAATTTTTTGATTGAATAACAACATATTTTACATAACTTTTAAAGTCATTAAGATTTTATTTAACTCTCAAACCAATAATTCCCCCTTAATCTTTCAAAACTATAAATAGTAAGAAAGTTTGAATATTCATTATAAAAAGTATTAATATACTCACGATCGTTAGTGACTTGTGTATGATATATAAATTAACAAAAAAAACTCATGTATCAGCAAATATAAAAAAATCTGACCACGTTATCTCACATACTAAACTCTATTTTCATTCCAAGATATTTGGTTCTCTGAAAGAGACTGATGAATCCTTCTGAAGCCTAATCTTGAGGTCAAACATATCACAAGACCATGCTACCAACGCCGTCGTATACTATTTTCATCTATTAGTTGTCTAGGTCGTTTAGGATTTGTTTTTCTTTCGTTTACTACAACCCCATTCAATAGTTAAAACGGACAGATCCAAAATATTACATCTCTTTAATAGAAAGAGAAAAAAATAAATTTGGACCATTTCAAGATTTGTGCATGTCATCCTTGCGCCGTGCTAATCTTCTCTGTATCGTTCCAATTTTATCGGATGTCTCCGAAGGGACAAACCTTGTACCTTATGTTGATGTATATAATTTGATTAGAAGTAAGTTAATGCAACTGATGTGGGATTCATGAGAAAAGGAGCGTCGATCATAGATGATTAAAACTAATGATCTCTTGCTGAGCTAGGATACATAATCATGCACTACGTACTAATTTGTGTTATCTCTAGTTGTTATTATTGGAATCCTATGTTGTAATTAAAAATCTGTAGCAACTTTGTTTTTTTTGGTGTAAAGGCCGTAGTAACTTAATTAGAACTTTGACAAGAATCAGCTGATTACTTTGTTCCATCAGTTTGAAAGTATCATTTTCTGAATGTAGTCTCATGTGTAAAGTGGTGAAATGCAAAAACATACTTCACTTGGTAAAAATTGCAAACAACAGAAACAAAGAGCATGTAAGATATTTGACTGAAGATACGTAGACAATTATTGTAGAGAAAACTGAAACAGAACATTTTTGTGTTCTTTAGGTCATAACATCTTTTGGATCTTGTTCATAATTATCATTTTTCAGGTTTCTGTATTTGTAAAACCAAGCGCAGACAAGGAAATAGCCAAAATTAAAGACTCCTACCATGACTAATACCCAGTAAACGTTGTCAACTCTTCCGTGGTTAATGTCGTTTGGTAACCACTTGGTGGTCCTCTGGATAAGATCGATGAGAGCAGTGCTGATATAGAAAGAAATTCCAATCACCACCGAGGTCAATGAAGTCGCGGTGTTTCTTAAAGACTCGGGGAATTCTCCATAGAAGAATTCAATATTGGCTGGAAACTGGAAGGCCTCACCTATTCCTACTACTACGAGGGGAGGAAACAGCCATAGCACTGACATGAGATGCTCAGTTTCAATTTTTTTCAGCCTCTTTGCTTCCACAACCGCAGAGACTGCCATGCTGAGGATGGTGAGTACGTGACCTATGCCGACTTTTTGAAGCGGTGTAAGCGGCTTATGAGTTAGTTTCTGGTACATTGGATAGACTAGCCAATTGTTCATCATGATAAAGACGCATGCAGAGATGAGTACTATGACTTGAAGTGACCCGGCAGGGACTTTGAAATGAGGGCCAAGCCCACGGTCTGTGACTAAAGCTTGGAGTACAATCAAGCTTGACTGCATCACCATGGGAACACTAACGAAAATTATGGCTAGCCACAAAGGAAGAACGCGGAGAACGGCTTTCAAATCTTCTACTTCTTGCACAGAACATAGCCTCCAAATGCTATTAACTGAGCCGTTACTGTTAGTTACATCATCTTTGGTAATCAAAGCGGCACGGTTCAAGAACCTACACATGTACATATATTTCAGCTATGTGTTTTTAGTGTCATGAATCAAGCAAGCTTTTTTTGTTTTCTCACCTAAAGCTTTTGGAGGGCATGGCAGCAAAAGTATTGGCCTCTGTTCCGAGCCCACGGTGATACTGGTCTTCTCTGGATAAAATCACTACTTTTCTCTTTGCTGTAGCAGCGACTACAACGCGGATCAGGCTTGTGAAGGGACTTACCATAGGTTTTTCATGCTTGTAGAATCTCTTACCAGAGACGAAAACAATGAAACTGATCAAATTAGCAGCTGCGCAGATACCAAACCCAAGTTTCCAGCTAGCATTGTCCTGTGTATATACAATAGCTGTTGCGCTAATAATAGCTCCAACGTATAGTGTGAGGAAGTACCAGTTGAAAAAGCTTCCTTTATCTTTAAGTTTCTTATATTGGTTTGCACCCGCGGATGCTAAGGTGAACCGCGTCCCTCCTGATCCAGTTGTCAGTAGAACTAAAGCTGTATATAAGATCCCGAGCTGTAGTTTCGATGGTGATTGGCATAGGATTGAGCCTGTCTCACACGGTCGGGGTCTCAACCAGTCTAATGATGCAATCAGAGTCAAGAGAAGGATTCCCTGAAAACGTTTATGAACTGGTAAAGCTTTGTGTATCAGAGAACACATGAGAGAAGAGAATCAATGAGTCTTGGACTTACAAGTAGTGATATGAAGGCAGAGACCGAGATGACGGGAATGTTACCGAAGAAAGAATCAGCTAGAATGGCTGCAACAACAGGCAACATGCTTAGACATCCATTGGCAATATTTGAAATCTGAGCAGCAGCGATCTTCTTGATGTTGAATTCTTCTATCAAGAATACGATCAAGTTAGTTACCCATCCGAATGAAGTTATGGACATGCCTAGAAACGTAGCTGCACCACAACAGACACCCCACACTTATTATCATTTTGTCTATGTTTTAGATTCTTAAAAAAAACACAGAACAGAAACTCCTATTAAAACACAAACCGATCATGAAGGGAAAAGCGATCCAGCCACCGCGCTTGCTGCTTGGATCGCAAGAGCTTTGAGCTTCTGTGTCAGCAGAGACTGAATCGACCATGATAAAGAACAGAGGAAGCAGAGGAGTTACTTACACTTGTGTTGTTTTTTATTATGCAATGAGATCAAAATCCTCAAACACTATACTTATTATTTGTTAATGATATTTTATAGTCCATCTTACCGCATTTAGACAACTTGTCAACAAAACAAAAATATACTAAAAACAAAAACTTTGACTAACTTGATGTACATTCTCATAATCTACAAAAGTATCCTTAGAGTGATCTACTCTAGATTCAACGCTAAATGTTGTTATGGTTATGTACGCTTTATATATAAGTTGGGGTTAGCGCAACCCCAATGGGAGGTTATATTTTTTGGGTTGTTAAAATTTTTAATTAATATATTATGTACTTTTAGTAGAATAAGAACTTTGGGAATCCTAATTAAAATTTTTCCCTCCAATGGTGGATTATAATTTTGAGTCTCTTAATTTGGATTTTTTTTTAAAGATAATTTTTTTTTTTTTTTTTTTGAATGAATGTAAAATTTTATTCATAAAAAAAACCAGTCTCTCTTTACATCAAGTGTAAACTAGTTTATAAAACATTCTAAGAAAAAACATACAACAACAGCTATGTTCTAGTAGTGGACCAGAGGATGAGAATATCATCATATGACCAATTTCCTGAGCCTTGAATGAGCAGAAGCTTGTTCCTAATGGTTCTGTCAATCCATTGCAGAAGAACAGTTGCATAAACGGAGATTCACATGTCAGCGGTTATTGCGTTTATGCCATATGAAGTGGAGAGCTACCTGAAGGGAACATCGCAGTAACAACCGGTGATGTTCATTGAGTGTTGACTCTGAGATGAGGGACTTGATGGCCTCCCAGTCGGAGGTCGAGTGTGCCCCAAGAAAACCAGAGGTGAGCATATGCCAAATCTGTTGCGAGTAAGAGCATTGGAAGAAGAGGTGAGAACGTGTTTCCAAGGGTGATGAGCAGAGTGAGCAGGAGGGATCTACCGTCTGATTCAGATATATGTTTAAATTATTGCATTTCAGATATATGTTTATAAATTTTGACTAGTATAAATTTTTATTGCATTTGAGTAAAAGTTTTGATTAGTATAAATGTTTAAACATTTCAGATTTTATAAGAAAGAGAAATTATTGCATTTTATATTTTTTTTTAACATAGAAAACATAAAAACATATTAACAGTTTTGTTTGCTTTCTAAAATGTAAAGTCTCAAACAAATTTCTACTTGGAGAATGTGTGTGACACTGTGACCTCTCAAAGCTAATATTGCAGCAGGATGTGAAGATGTCTTATACCACCAATAGTTGCAACAAGCAATACAGAGCTTTTCTCTTCTTCCTGACGTCTCTGCAATACATCCGCTGCCTTTGCAAGAATAGCATCAGCATGGAAAATTAACTTCCCACTGTTTAAACATTTCTGATGTGCTTGGCTAAATGATCAAAGTGTTAAGGAAACAAACATGAGAGTTCTTATGTGTCATTGATTACCTGGTACCCAAGCAGAGTACAAGATCAGCCATTTTGCAGTGCTTCTCTTGCAAGATCAATTTCTTTTGGAGACAAAGCATCCTGCAGCATAAGAGTCACACAAAGATTCATTTACAAAGCATCCGAGCCACTTATCACTCTCGTTTACAAAAGTAGTTTATAAGACATTATTTTCTCTTGGGGAAAATTCCCAAAAAAAACCTCAACTATTTTAATTTGAAATAGTGTTATTAGTCTTTGCTTCTATTGGGTATTAAACTTCCAAACTAAAATTAGCTGAGATTTTTTTTTGGGAATTTTCTTTTTTCTCTTGATTACCCAAATTCAAAATACATAACTCACAGACTTTCAATCAATAGAATTAGTCAATAGTGATTAAGATTAATAACACTATTTCACTATTTTAAAACAAAGACTCTACAAATGTTTGTTATTTTGAAAAGTCTTAAGAACATAAATACATATATTTTAAATTTTGATTTTGTACGCATTGAATTAAGGGAGCTTTAGTAAAGTAGGTATAGTAATTTTTACAATGCCTAAGAAATATGTGGTTTTAAAGTTATAACTAGGGGAGGCCCCATGCTACAGCACGAGATTATATATTTTGTTAGTTACTTTTTTTTTGTAATTTGTATTTTTGTAATGTAGTTTTTTATTTTGACTTATTTTCTTTGTTTATATAGTGTTTATTTGTATATTTGGGGTTATATGGTAAATTGGAAATCCTAATAGATTAAGTAGTTTGCAGAATATAGTTTTTTACGGAAACAGACACACAGCAATATTGGATAGTAGTTTTGTAAAAGAATAGACACTCCGCAATATCGGATAGTAGTTTTGTAAGAGAATAGACACACCGCAATATCGGATAATAGTTTTGTAAGAGGATGTGTTTTTCTTAATTTTGGTTTGTCGTCAAAAGATGAGAAGTTGCTTGTTAAATTTTAGGGTGAGTTATTTCAAAGGTTAGGAAACCATTGTATTTATTGTGAGATTAGGTATATTTAGGTTATCATTTAAAAGTTAATATTTGATATATCAAATCTCAGCAAAATATATCTTGTTTCTTGTTTTGTTATAACTAAAAGATAAATATTCCATGTGTAAGATTATCCCAAAAGATTGTTTTAGATCTTCAGTTAAAAAACAATCTCGGCAATCAAACAATTTTGTAAGATTTGGAAATCAAAATACAGTAAAACCTCTATAAATTAATACTCTATAAACTAATAAACACTATAAATTAATAAATTTTGCAGGTCCCAAGTCGGGCCAGTGTAAAAAATAACGAAATTTGATAAGATAATAAGATAATATTTTTTTTGAAATTTCAGTGTAAAATATAGTCCCAATAATATCATAAATTAATAATTATGTAAATTATATATATATATATATATATATATGTTGATGCTGAATAATAATGTATGCTTCTCTAAAATTCATATCTATAAAACAATTGTTGTGTTGTATTGTTAAACTATAATGATATAAAATACTCTATAACATTTCATAAAAATAGCTAATTTTTTTAGAAGTTTTAAATTTGTAGATATGTATCATTTTGATAGACAATTAAAATACGACAAATGATATTTTCATATATATATATGTTATGTGGATAAGTGAGTTTGTCTATAGTATTTGTAGTTTTTTGTCAATAATGTTTTTTAGATATTAAAAATTCAATTTCAAAACTATAAATTTACAATATTTGAAAACTTAATTTTATTTTGCTAAAACTGTCACAATTAAAAAATTTAAACAATTAAAGTTATATCTATAAATTAATAATTATTAATTTACACTATAAAATAATAATTATTTACTATAAATTAATAAAATGTCATGGTACCAACATTATTAATTTATAGAGGTTTTACTGTATATGGTTTTAATTAAAACCACTGAAAAAATATGTGGTCAAGATAAAATTTTATTTTGAGAATCAACGGATAATGTTTGATGAGAAAATCGGATCAAATAACCGGGTACTAAATGACCCGCGCGAGATCCGACTTAATCTGGATGGTTAGAGAATTTTAATGCTATAATTTATAAGACATTATTTTCTCTTAATTACCCAATTAAAAATCCATAACTCACAGACTTTCCAATCAATATAATTAGTCAATAGTGATTAAGACTAATAACACTATTTCACTATTTTAAAACAAAGACATAACTCTACAAATGTTTTTTTTTTTTGTCAACAAAAGAAATTAGCTCAAACGAGCCAATTTGGTGGGAAATTACAAACAAAATATGGTGCGGACTTGCACGCGCTTGGCGTGCCAAGGAATCCGCCCTAACATTAGCGTTACGAGAAACATAAATTAAAGAGAAAGAAGAAAACTCCTCCCTGTCCATCTTTATGTCGTCTAAATACGGTGCAAAGACCGGCCAGTCTTGAGGGGAAGACACCATCTTCACCAAGTCGGAACAGTCCGTAATGAAAGTCACGTCCCGGAAATCATGACCAATCATACATCGCATAGCCCACATAAAAGCTTCAACTTCGGCATGTAGCGGGGAAAGACTGCGCCTGTAATTGGTAGCTTCGAGCAAAGGGGACTCTCTCTGTACAGAAGTACAACACCATCTTGCACCTGAAAAACTAGCCGACTCTTTCCAAGAGCCGTCAACAAAGCATCGATACCCCAAATAAACCAAATGAAGGGAAAGATTACTCCCCCGAGACATCGGAGGAAAGAAGGAAATAGTGGATGAGCACACCAAATCCTCGACTTCCGTCTGAGCCTGAAGCCAAGAGGACGCCTCCCCTTCTGCCAACCTCACCACTTCATCAGGATGTTCGACCTGGTTCTCAAAAATCCTAGCATTTCGTGCTTTCCAAATGTACCACATGAGCCAAGGGAAAAATTCAACCTGTGAACCCGGATTATTACGCCCTAGAAAATGATCGACATTAGCGTAGATCGAGTCTGTCGGGAAATTCTGCGGGCCCACCGGTACATGGGCCAGAGCCCAGGCCTGACGTGCTGGCGGACAGGCAAAAAGAGCATGATTAATAGTTTCTTCCTCCGCCCCACACCTCGAGCAACCAACATCACAAGCAAAACCACGGCGTTTCAGATTCGCCGAAACAGAAATACAACCAGTTAGGACTTGCCACATGAAATGTTTTATTTTAGGTAGACACCAAACTTGCCAAACCCCGACGAGTAGGGTGATATCTGGTCCCGACCCAATAGCTTTGAAGGTGCTTGGAATACCCAACCGTGCTGTGTCGTACCCTGATTTAATCGTATATTTGCCAGACTTTGTAAAGTGCCACCCAAAGGAATCCACTTGCGGAAAACTACTCAACGTAATAGCCTGAATCAAGGAAACATCCACAGGATCGAAATGCTCAAGGAGCCGATCCCGACACCAAGTACGCGTGGAAGGATCAATAAAATGAAATTAACGAATATTAGGATTTGTAGCAGACCCGTTTGATAATGCTGGTCTTGGGGATTGGGCTGGAACCCAGGGATCAGACCATATATCAATGGTATCCCCCGAGCCAACCCGTTTAATAAGTCATGTATTCACCAAAGAGCGAGCAGAGACAATACTCCTCCAGCCATAGGAAGGAGAGTAGGACCGAAGTGGTTCCATCGGATTAGAATTCTGGTAGTACCGACTTTTAAAAACCCTGGCAAACAGAGAGTCTAGGAACTCAATCATACGCCATAACTGTTTAGCCAATAAAGCCGTGTTAAAATCATCAACATTCCTAAAACCCAATCCACCCGTCTGTTTGCTACTACAGAGTTTGTCCCAAGCTAACTAATGCATGCCCCCACCCTGACCCGAAGAACTCCACCAAAAATTGGCAATTGCACTCATTAATTTGGATGTGATTGTTTTCGGTAATCGATAACAAGACATTACAAAACTCGGAACTGCAGTCGCAACGGACTTAACCATTACTTCTTTACCCCCTTTGGACAACAGTCTAGCCGTCCAACTAGTTGTTAGGCTCTGGAGCCTACTCCGAACAAAGGAGAAGACCTTCGTCTTGGACCCCCCCCCCAAACTTTCTGGAATCCCTAAATATTATCCCATCCCGCCCAGAGTGGAAATCCCAAGGACCCCCTGCATCTCCAATCTAGTCGGTTCATCGACCGTGTGACCAAACTGGATAGAGGATTTCTCAAATTTATCTGCTGTCCCGATGCAGCCTCATACTGCGTTAGAATATCCAAAACAACCCCACACTCATCCTTATCCACCTTGCAGAAGAAGAGACTTTCATCCGCAAACAACAAATGTGTGATAGGGGGCACTTATTGGCCATCTTAATCCCCGTGATCCGCTTATCCGCTTCCGCCTTCTGAATATTTGCAATCAAAACCTCCGTGCATAGAATAAACAGATAAGAGGATAAGGGATCCCTCTGTCGTAATCCTCTCTCAGGTACAATCTGACCATGTGGTTGTCCATTAATAAGAACTTGATACTGAACCGAAGAAACGCAGAACATTATCCATGAAATCCATTTTTCCGCAAAACCCATCCGGCGAAATAAAGCCGCAAGAAAACCCCACTCCACCCTGTCATATTTCTTACTCATATCCGTCTTAATTGCCATAAACTTCCCTTTATAGGACTTATTGGTCCGCAAACCATGAAACATTTCTTGAGCAATCAGAATATTGTCCGAGATCAAATGACCTGGAACAAAAGCAGACTGAGTTTCTGAGATTAAACCAGGTAGAATCGTCTTTAGAAGATTGCACAAAACTTTAGAGAGGACCTTGTATCCCACATTGCATAAACTAATCGGACGCAACTCCGCCATCCGGGTCGGTTTAGTCACCTTAGGAATCAGACATATGTGTGTCTTGTTCAAATCAGACTCAAAAGTGTTGTCCTCAAAAAAACTGTTTACCAAAGATACCAGATCCACCTTGACAATATCCATGCCTTCTAGAAAAACAAAGCTGTCATCCCGTCAGGACCTGGAGCTTTATCCTGATGCATCATAAATAACGCCTTTCTGACTTCTGCCTCCGTGGCCAGGGCCGTTAACCTATCATTATCCACCGCCGTAATAACCGATTTAACCTCCTTCAAAACTTCGTCAAAACTAGACGGATGAATAGAGGAAAACTGTTCCGCAAAATATGACACTGCTGTTTCCCTAACCGTCACATCATCCGTGGACCAAACATCCTGCTTGTCGTAAAGGCCGACTATCCGATTGCGGGCCCGCCTTTGCTTGGTTTGCGCATGGAAATACTTAGTATTCTTATCGCCCACCCGCATCCACCGGTTCCTAATTTTCAAGTACCAATGTACCTCCTCGTCCTTATACGCCTCTCTTAGACGGCCAGTTAACTCGAAAATAACCTCAGGAGGCGTTGCATCATTGGCCTGAGCCTCCTCTAATTCCTTTTTAATATCCTCTATTACGACCCTACCATACGGAGCCTGTTCTTTCCGCCAGCGAGAAATCGCTCTCCTACAACTAACCACCCTAACCACAAAACCGGAGGACCCCTAAACCGGTGATCCACGCCACCCTGAGTAGATCGCCTCCATAAGCCCGTCTTTACCAACCCAACGACGATCGAACATAAAGTTCCTGCATCCCCTTGGCCGTTTGGCCCCAATACAGCCTAATAAAGGCATATGATCTGAAGCGATCCTGGGCAGATATTCCGTAAATGTATCTGGAAATAAATCATGTCAATCTTCATTTCCCAGAGCCCTGTCCAAACGACACCTTATCGGTTTTTTATCCCGCCACCCACGCCATGATAGACAATCCCCCAAATAGGAAAACTCTAAGAATCCACAATCCCGGATCATCCCATTAAAAGAGAGAAAATAGGAAGCATGACGGAGTCTCCCCCCTCGTTTCTCATGATTACCAGTAATTTCATTAAGATCACCAATAATAAACCAAGGAGTAGTCCGAGAAGAACTAATACGTAACAGCCGTTCCCACACCAAATCCCGGTTCTTGGGAACCGGATCACCATATACAAATGTTAAATTAATAGTTTTTCCTTTATAAACCGCTTCAACATCAATCATCCTATTAGACTCCATTAAAATCTCAACATTAAAAATATCTTTATTATAAAATAGAGCCAATCCTCCACTACAACCAATTGGTTCCACAGTTTTTAAATTATTATAGCCAAAATGGCCTACAAATTGTTCCAAAAAAGAAAAAGATTGTTTGATTTCCATAAGAAATAAAAATATTTCTGGTCTATGCTGAAACCATAAATCCCTAAGGTTCCCTATAATGGCTTTATTCCCCAGACCTTGACAATTCCAGCTTAATACATTCATTTAACAGGCTTTGGCTTTGGTGGCTTTCCCCCACTTGGGCCTCCTTTGACCCCTTCCTGGGCCTTAGAGGCATGGTCGCCGGTACCAGAAACAGACCCCTGTGGAGGACGTGTCCTCGGGGACAGCAACATCGCAGCATTACGTTTCTTTGCAGAAACGCCTCACAACACTAAAGATTTTCCCTTCCGTCCCTTATCGCCCATGGTAGGCTTGATCGGACCATTTTGACCATTCTGAAGACCCTCTGCACCCTCGCTTCCCAAATCGTCCTCCGAAACCTCTCCCATGTCTTGGTCGATATCCACCTCCCCACCAGTATCCTCCACCTCCTGCCCTGCATCCACACCTATCTCTTCCAACTCTCCCGAAACCGAAACTCCCCCTGCCGCCACCAAAGGACTAGCAATAATGCTCTGTGAACCTATCTGTCCCACTAGATCGTGAGATCCAGCCCCAGTGAGAGCACCACCCAAAACAGAAGCAGCTATACCCAGATTAGAAACCCCACCCGACAGCACCATATCAAGCTCTTGGTTCCTGTCCTGTGAACTCATCGGAGATGAACCCTGAGTCACTATCTGCTCACCAGAACTCATTGCGGTAGTAGCCATGACATCTCCAGGAACCTGCACCACCAAACCAACTTGCAATGTCTCCCGACCCTCTTCGCTGCCTATGAGAAGAGGAGACAGGATCTGTCCTTCCTCAGCAACCACATCCCCGCCTGCAGAGGAATCCATCGAAACCACCGCATCACCCCCATCCTGAAATAAGGCTTTCTTTACAGCCTTCGTCTGTTTACTTGGCGCCTCAGACAAGCCTACACCTGCCAGAACTGTGTCTGTGCCAGTGTCAACACGCTGTTTCCCTGTCCCCGAGAAACTCTTTGCTTGCCCTGCACATCCTGCTGTAAACCAGAGCCAGAAGGACCCTTACTACGCGAGGAAGAACCAGACACAGGCTTTGTACGAGCCTTCGTACCACCATAATTTGGACTCCGATGGCCCCCCTTACCATGACCCCCTCCCCGTATGGGCTCAGCCTGAACCGCTCCCTTGTAACTTAGAGCTGTCCCGTGAGCTTGTCCCACCCCAGAATCCATTCGACCACCATGAACTGGCACCTTCTTCAGCAGGGGACAAACAGATACATCATGGCACAGGCTAAAGCAGTGATCGCACGAACCATACAAACACTCATAATCCAACTTGAGAATTGTAATCTCACCATTAAAGAACTCAATATCCACCTCGAAACAGAGCGGCTTGAGTCCATCAATGGTTACCTGCACCCTCCCTCGATCAATATCGACTCGCTCAATAATCCCCAGACCATAACCTATGTCGCGAAATGTAGGTTCTGCCCAGAATTGAATGGGCACATCCGACACTTGAACCCAAAACGTGAGTGCCGATGGATAAGCTGGATCCACCACTGGTGTCCAACGGACCAAAGAGACCATCCAAGAGTCGAAGTGGTAAGGCCCCATCTTCAACACTTCAACGAGATCAGTCTCTTCCTCAAAATCAAACTGGAACTTCCCCGAACCCATATCAGCTCCAACAACCCTACCTTCGACCTGCCAGATCCTTGGCATAATGATAAGCAGTGACTTCATGTCCTGCAATTTAGGGTTGAAGCAGCGACCCACCACAGTCTTCGAATATCCAGCAATAAGGTCAGAGTTATCAAAGTATGATATCTTGATCTTCTGTCGAGGTCTCACCACCTCCGCCGTTTGATCGACCAAACCATTTCCCACAAGCACACTCTGCGACATGACGACAAGCACAAACCTCACCAGTGAAACAGAAAGATTGTCGAGAAGAAGAAAGACAAATGAGATATGCGGTTTTCCCAAATCTGTCACAACCTCTATATAGACCGCCTAGACCCCGTAATCAGATCGAATCAGAGAAATCAAATCTCTCAAAACAGAACCGCACCCTCGACAAGGAAAATCGTAACTCAACCTTCCAAAATCAACCCGACAAATCCCTATCAGATCTCGCTCCACCTCGTCCACCAGCGAATTCGTATCTTTCCCACAGTAACACCAATAAAACAAACCGAAAATATGACAGATCCCAGGGATATGATAGATTGCATCCCCCAACCATATAGCAAACTTGGTAACAAGATATCCCCGAAGATCCCCAAAATTGAAAGCCAAATTCGAAACCGACCATCGCAACCCACCGAGGAAAGAGCAATCACCGAAATCCAACAGATCCCGTGATTGACGCCGCTCAAACGCATCCAAATCAACATCCAAGATCACCAAAATAACCCACGAAACATCCAGCAAAACCCCCAGAATCATAGGGGAATCAGACCAGAATCAAACCCTAATTGCGCCGTCACCATTCCTTTCGTCTTCGAGAGCGTTTTTTCCTTTTTTTAATTTTCTTAACTTCTTCTTCTACAAATGTTTGTTATTTTGAAAAGTCTTAAAAACATAAATACATATATTTTAAATTTTGATTTTGTATGTATTGAATTAAGGGAGCTTTAGTAAAGTAGTATAGTAATTTTTACAATGCCTCAGAAATATGTGGTTTAAAAGGTTATAATACATCATATATTGTCTACTAAAACTACCTACTACACCCACCTTACACCAAATATTGTTTTAGATAATCATTTATCCTCCAATATTTTTAAAAAATATATTGCTAATTATTAATTCTAGGAAAACCTGAAGATTGTTTATGTCACAAGTTACTGACAGCCTGACAGGGCGCACGGAGGAAGCAAGAGTTACTTTCACCTAATTCTTTTGACTTCAAACTTTAATAAGAAGCAGCTGCTGATTACTCTGTTGCATCAGTTTGAACGTATCATTTTCTAATCCTAGTAAACATAGAAAAACACACTTACTAAAAATTTCATACAAATAAAGTTAACAGGAGAATGTAAGGTACTAATTCAAGACATGGAGACAATTGTGATGTATAGAGAAAACTGAAACAACAAGTTGTATCTTTAGTTTGTAACATCTTTTTGATCTTGTTCCTGATCATTATCCTGGAGGTTTCTGTATCTGTAAAACCAAGAGCATACAAGGAAGTAGCCAAAATTCAAGACACCTAAAATGACTAAAACCCAGTAAACATTGTCAACTCTTCCGTGGTTAATGTCATCTGGTAACCACGCCGTAGTTCTTCGGATAACATCGATAAGAGCTGTGCTCAGATAGAAAGAGATTCCAATCACTAGTGAAGTCAAGGAAGTCGCAGTGTTCCTCAAAGACTCGGGGAATTCACCATAGAATAATTCAATATTCGCCGGAAACTGGAAGGCTTCCCCTATACCTACTATCACAAGGGGAGGAAACAACCATAACACTGACATAGGATGCTCATTTTCAACTGTTTTCAGCCTCTTTGATTCGACAAAGGCAGAGAGTGCCATGCTTAGTATGGTAAGAACCTGGCCTACACCGACCTTTTGAAGCGGTGTCAGCGACTTATGAGTTAGCTTCTGGTACGTGGGATAGACAAGCCAATTGTTCATCATGATAACAATGCATGCAGTGAAGATTATTATGACTTGGAGGGACCCTGCTGGGACTTGGAAGTGAGGGCCGAGCCCACGGTCAGTGACTAGAGCTTGGAGTACAACCAAGCTTGTTTGCATGACCATGGGAGTACTAACGAAGATGATTGATAGCCAAAGAGGAAGAACTCGGAGAATGGCTTTGAAATCTTCTACTTCTTGCACAGAGCATAGCCTCCAAACGTTATCATCTTCGGTCTTTAACGCTGCACGGTTCAAGAACCTGCACATGTAAATATCTTTCAGTTTTCGTTTTAGTTTCATGCACAAGGTTCACTACAAGGTTTTTTATTATCTTTTACCTAAAGCTCTTAGAGGGCACTGCAGCCAAAGTCTTGCCCTCTTTTTCCAGCCCACTGTGATAGTCTTCTTCTTTGTATGTGATCACAGCTTTTCTTTTTGCTATAGCAGCGACCACAACACGGATCAGACTCGTGAAGGGACTTCCCATGGGTTTGTCATGCTTGTAGAGTCTCTTCCCAGAGACGAAAACGATGAAACTGATCAAATTAGCGATAGCGCAGAGACCAAACCCTAGTTTCCAGCTAGCATTGTCTTGTGTATATACAATTGCTGTTGCGCCAGTAATAGCTCCAGCATATAGTGTGAGGAAGTACCAGTTGAAGAAGCTTCCTTGTTCTTTAGGTTTCTCATATTGGTTTGCACCCGCGGAAGCTAAGGTGAACCGCGTCCCACCTGCTCCAGTGGTCACTAGAGCTAAAGCTGTATACAGAATCCCGAGCTGGAGCTTTGACGGAGACTGGCATAGGATAGACCCCGTTTCACACGGTCTAGGTCTCAAGTAGTCCAAAGATGAGATCAAGGTCAAGAGAATGATGCCCTGAAAACGTTTATGAACAACTATTAAGCTTTATATATTAAACACACATGAGAGAACCAATGAGTCTTGGACTTACAAGGAGAGAAATGAAAGCTGAGGCCGAGATGACTGGAATGTTTCCAAAGAATGAATCAGCTAGAATGGCTGCAACAACAGGCAACATGCTGAGACATCCATTAGCAACGTTTGAAATCTGCGCAGCAGCGATGCTCTTGATGTTGAACTCTTCGATTAGGAAGACGATCAAGTTCATTACCCATCCGAAAGAAGTCACGGATAGGCCTAACAACGTGGCTGCACCACGTAGAACCCAACAAACAATCATCAACGTTTGTCATTGTCTTTGGTTTCAAAAACATAGACCAAAAATAATAATAATCACTATAGCTAACCAATCATGAAGGGAAAAGTGATCCAGCCACCGCGCTTGCTGATTGCATCATCGCCAGAGCTCTGAGCTTCTGTGTCAGAAGAGACTGAATCAGCCATTGACAGAGGAAGCAGAGGAGTCACGTACGTCCAATAATATGTTTGTGTGTTATGATGCAACTAGATAAGAAAAAGAAAAGAAGAAAAAAAACACTTTAAGGAGTATCTATAAACAAGAACAGAATAATTTATATGTTGTGCAATGATTTTGTTAATGATCCCTTGTTGTTGGTCCAATTATATAATATCAAATACCTACTCAGATTTTGACCTGTCATCAACTGTTGTCGTGTTCCAAAATCACGTGGTTGAATCTAGTAATAATTAACAACTAAAAAGCATTTCCACTTTCCTCAGTATCCACTTATCATTAATAATGGCCAGAGAGCATGCTTCACAAAAATGGGCATAAGATCAATATTTGTCTTTACACATTCTGTTTCATTGATCCGAGAGAAGAAGCATAGTATTATTTACAGTAAATGCTCTTTGGTCTCAAGTTCTCTAATGGTCGACCTCAATTGGAAGTGGTTGGGATAACTAACGAGAAAAGGTAGAGATCAAATGGAGCCACCACTAATATTTAGTGGATGTGTCAAGAAAACATAATATGGAAAATGTTTTCTTATTTATTATGAATGGTCATAAGGCTCTATATATACACAAAGATATATCTTTAAATGATATATGTAAATCTACTTAAATATATGCAATCAAATCACATATTAAGTGCTTAAGATTTCTCCTTGATACCCAAGGTAAGAGATATGATTTGATTACCAAATCATATATCCTTCAATATACTAACAGACTGCATCATCAGTCGATGATAACAATTACAACTCATATAACCCTGTTTCTTTTATCTCGTCAAGTCACCACCACGTACCACTCACCACAACTCTAAAATCCGTTTGTAATTTGTTTCATGATATATATGTGAATTCTAGGAGCTTTAGTTTGCAGAAATTTTGTAGTAAAGATTTATAGATTAAAAGGTATACTTCAATTTACGATGCTATTGTCTCGTATATTAAAAGTAAAGATGGAGAGAAAAAGTTAGATTGCAAAAAGTGATGTTACTGAAAAACAACAAAGTAGTTGCACCAAATAGAACACCTAATATATAGATATATCAATATTTTTCTGTGGTTTGGTTTCAATAACATAACACAATATTTTGCAAAAAATTATTAGATACAGTATTACGAGCCATGAAAAGAACAAGAGGGAGCGTTTGTGTTGTGTGAGATGAACTGATGGTGAAGTCAGATAAAAAGCCTTAAACAAAAAAATAATATAAAAAAAAGAAGCAAAAATTTAGCAATTATGTAACTTATGTTGGTGAAATGATTTGGTAAAATGATATTGTTCTGACCAATTAGATTAATACCTACCCAACTCTGACATTCATCTACTGTTGTCACTTTCCAATATAATACACAACTAACAAAGGAAATGGCCAGAGATTTTTCAATATCATTATTAGATCAATACATTGACTAGTTGCAAAATCATTATTAGATCAATACATTATTAGATCAATACATTGACATTCATCTAATGTTTTATGTATCTTTAGAATGGTTTGATAGAATTTGAGACTGTTGCAAAATCAAGAGAGGTATCTTTTGGAAGTACAAAAGTAGCAATAAACTTAGGTGACAGATGAAGATGATAGATAGTAAATGACATTTTCTTGATTCGATTACTCTGTTTCATCAGACTGGAAAGAATTATTTTCAGAATGTGGTATATATACAAAATCACATTTCACATAATTGCAAAGAAACAAAAAAACACACGAAAGGAGCATGTAAGATATTTTGATTCACGACATGGAGACACTTAAAATATAGAGAAAGTGAAACGAAACATGTTGTGTCGTCTTATGTTGCAACATATTATGGATCTTGTTCCTGATCATCATTCTTGAGGTTTCTGTATTTGTAAAGCCAACAACACACTAGAAAATAGCCAAGATTCAAGACTCCTCCAATGACTAGAACCCAGTAAACATTGTCAACTCTTCCATGATTAATGTCATCTGGTAACCATGCAGTGGTTCTTTGGATCACATCGATGAGAGCTGTGCTAAGATAGAAAGAGATTCCAATCACCACCGAGGTCAATGAAGTGGCAGTGTTCCTCAGAGACTCAGGGAATTCTCCATAGAATAATTCAGTATTTGCCGGTAATTGGAAAGCCTCACCTACGCCTACTATCACGAGAGGAGAACATAGCACAGACAGGGGATGCTCATTCCCAAATCTTTTCAACCTCTTTGCTTCCACAACCGCAGAGATGGCCATGCTTAGGATGGTGAAAACTTGGCCTATACCAACTTTTTGAAGTGGTGTCAGCGGCTTGTTGGTTAGCTTCTGGTACGTAGGAGGATAGACAAGCCAGTTGTTCATTATGATGACGATACATGCGGAGATGATTGTTATGACTTGGAGAGACCCAGCCGGGACTTTGAAGTGAGGCCCAAGCCCACGGTCTGTGACTAGACCTTGGAGTACCATCATGCTTGCTTGCACCACAATGGGGGTACTAACCAACATGATGGCTAGCCACAGAGGAATAAGTAGAAGAACCGCTTTGAAATCTTCTACTTCTTTGAACAGAACATAACCTCCAAATGTTATTAACTGAGTCATCATCACTAAGTTTTAAGTCCCCTTCGACCTTTAATGCTGCCCGGTTTAAAAACCTGCAAATGTGAAGATCTTTCAGCTCTGTGTTTTAAGTTTTATGAATCAGTCAAGGTATTTTTGTTTCACCTGAAGCTCTTGGAGGGCATTACAGCAGAATTATTGGTCTCTTCTATGAGCTCATTGTGATGATAGTCTTCCTCTTTAGATGAAATCAGAGCCTTTCTTTTCACTGTAGCAGCAACTACAACGCGGACAAGACTTGTGAAGGGACTTTTCATGGGTTTGTCATGCTTGTAGTATCTCTTCCCGGATATGAAAACAAAGAAACTGATCAAATTAGCAGCAGCACAGACTCCAAACCCGAGTTTCCAGCTAGCATTTTCCTGTGTATATACAATTGTTGTCGCGCTAATAATGGCGCCTGTATTTACTGTGAGGAAGTACCAGTTGAAGAAGCTTCCTTTGTCTTTAGGTTTCTCATACTAGTTTGCACCAGCAGATGCCAAAGTCACTCTTGTCCCAGCTGTTCCAGTAGTTACAAGGATTGAGCATACAATATCCCGAGCTGGAGTTTTGATGGCGACTGGCATAGGATTGAGCCTGTTTCACACGGTTTAGGTCTCAAGTAGTCGAAAGACGTAATAAGAGTCAAGAGAAAGATGCCCTGGAAAGGATGTTCTAATACTAGTAAGCTTTGTGTAAGTAACTTAAGAGATAGTAGAGAGATCAACAAGTTCTTGACTTACGAGAAGAGAAATGAACGCTGAGGTCGAGATGACGGGAATGTTACCAAAGAAAGAATCAGCTAGAATCGCTGTAACAACAGGCAACAGGTGATAAGTTGCATCAAGTGTATGTGATCGAAGGGAAAAGGCATCACGTGCGGAGTAAAGAGTTAACACATGCGAATAACAATTGTATATAAAGAGAGAATAATGATTAGAGAGAATTATGTTTGTTGTGAGGAAAACAGATTGACCCATGTGTCATCTGAGAGGGAGAGAGATATGTCTAGCTGCGCCTAGAGTCTCTTGTTAACACTTGTATCGTTCATTCAGATAATAAAAGAGGGTTCTTTTCTTATCAATTGGTGAGTCGTGATCTCGGATTGAATCAATCGCTAAAGAGTGAAGTTAGGGTTCGAGCAATTGGGAAATTTTTTAATGCAACTCACAAAGAAGCTTTTCTTGAAGATGGTTATGGAGTTAGGGTTATCACCGATTCACGAATTGTCTGCAACAGAACAACAAGAAGCATCACTATCCGAAGTATACGATCAATTGGACAAGGTGCACAGCTCAGAAGCGAAGATGGCGACAAAAATCGATTCATTGGGTTCTCAGATGAGCTCCAAGTTTGAGTCGTTGGCGAACGTTATGAACACTCGCGATCAGAGATTGGAAGATCTCGGAAGGAAGCTGGATCTAGTCCTCAGTTCTTTACCCAGAATTGAAACGGTTTGCAAAGTGGGCGCTTCAAGCCAGTCTAAGCCACCACAATCGCAAGATTGCCGCAATCAGGTACGTTTCCCAGTCTTGGAACCTTGCCATAGCAACATTAGGCCTGGTCTTAGAGAAAACTTGATCAAAAATGTAGAAATGGCAGTTTTTGATGGTATTGGGGTTTATGCTTGGGTTGCTCGAGTGGAGCGATTCTTTCGTATTGGTGGATACAATGATGCGGAGAAGCTAGCATTGGTATCTGTGAGTTTAAGTGGAGAAGCTTTGAGCTGGTACAATTGGGTGGTTAATACGAGACAGTTTGAGAGTTGGATGCAGTTTAAGTCGAGTTTGATGCTGAGATTTGGGAATTTGAAAATGCGAGGTCCAAGTCAAAGCTTATTTTGCATCAAACAAACGGGAATAATAGCGGACTACATACAAAGATTCGAGGACCTTTCATCACAAGTATCAGGCTTAGACGAACAAAAGCTGGAAGGGATATTTCTCAATGGTTTATCGCAGGAAATGCAAGAACTTGTCCACATGCAGAAACCGCGCAACTTACCAGAGATGGTGGCTGAAGCAAGAGCCATGGAATCAAGTATTATGCGTAGTGTTGTGCGGAAGGAACTGATGATGGCCAACAAGGAGAATGAGGAGAATTTTAAACCTGAGCACAAAGGGACTGCTCACTACAACTCTAATAATTGGAAGACAAAATCTATTGGGACTGAAATCATACAAAGTTTGGAGAAACCAGTCAGCCGAGTAGAATCTAGACCAAGAAGAAACAACACGAGTGCTAAGTTAGACGAAAAGAGAAGAAAAGGGATATGTTTTAAGTGTGATGGTCCTTAGTCGAAGGAACACATATATCCAAACAAGGAACTGAGAATCATGACAGTGCTCAATGGCTATGAGGTAGAAGTATTGGATGTGAACAATGAAGCAGAGCCAATGGAGGAGACTATAGGTGAATGTATGGCATTAACCTTTGCATCATTCAGAGGTATTACTGGCCCAACAACTACAAAAGTATGAGGCTCAATGGGCAGAGAGGACATCGTGATAACGTTAGACAGTGGTGCATCGCACAATTACACATCACCACCTGCAGTGAAGAAACTGAGACTGAAATGCAAAGAGGATCCGAATTTGAATATTAAGCTGGGAACATGTACCATGGTGAATGGCCTAGGAGTATGTGAAAAGGTGACATTTTTGACTCAAAATTTGGAATTTACCACAGATTTCATTGTCCTTGAATTGGGTCAAATCGATGTCATTTTGGGAATCTACTAGCTAAGAACATTGGGAGATTGTAGAGTAAATTGGGAGAAGAATGAGATGTCATTTCTTTACAATGGCAAAACAGTATATCTCAGAGGAGAATCTGACTTGGAGAATTTGAAGATGTCTTTGAAGTCGTTGTCGAGTGGTTTTAAAGTAAACAACAAGGGAGTAGATGTGGAGTTGTGTAATCAACAGTTGATTCAAACCGAGATACAACCCTTAGACAGTGAGATTCAGACAGTGTTATCACAGTTTGACGGTGTATTTGAGATCCCTACAGCACTACCACCCATTTGAGGAAGAGAGCATTCAATCAATCTGACTCTAGGAACTACAACAATGAGTGTCAGACCATATCGTTATCCTCACGCTCAAAAGGAAATAATGGAAAGAATGGTGAAAGAGATGTTAGACTCAGGCATAATCAGGCCAAGCCAGAGTCCATTTTCCAGTCCAGTACTCTTGGTTAAAAACAAAGACAACAGTTGGAGATTTTGTGTCGACTACAGAGCACTTAACCGTGTAACAGTTCATGACAAATTTTCAATACCAATGATTGACCAACTACTAGATGAGCTTAAGGGATCGGTTTTGTTTTTGAAATTAGATCTGAGAGCCAGTTATCATCAGATACGAATGAGGGAAGAAGATGTACCGAAAACTGCTTTCAGAACTCACGATGGACATTACGAGTTCCTGGTGATGCCAATTGGACTCACAAACGCACCAGCAACATTCCAAGCGTTAATGAACGAATTGTTCAGACCATTCCTCTGAAAGTTCATCTTAGTATTCTTCGATGATATTTTGATATATAGTTCGACAATGAAGCAACATGTTGAGCATTTGAGGATTGTCATGAAGATATTGGAACATAATCAGTTTCTTGCAAATAAGAAGAAGTGCATGTTTGGACAGAAGCAAGTGGATTACTTGGGACACATTATATCAAGTGAAGGAGTTTCCACTGACCCAGCAAAAACAAAGGCTATGACTCAATGGGTGACACCTAAATCAGTGAAAGAATTGCGTGGGTTCTTAGGCCTAACAGGCTACTATCGAAGGTTTGTAAAAGGCTATGGGGTGATAGCAAGACCTTTTACAGAACTATTGAAGAAAGATAGCTTCGAGTGGAGTAATGAAGCACAATTAGCTTTTGACAGCTTGAAGAAAGCAATGTCGACAGCACCTGTTCTAGCTTTACCCGACTTTACTGAAGTATTTACAGTGGAAGCTGATGCATCTGGGTTTGGTTTAGGAGCAGTACTAATGCAAAGCAAGAGACCGATTGCATATTTTAGTCATGGGTTGTCTGCCAAAGAACAGTTGAAGCCGGTGTATGAAAGAGAATTAATGGTTATAGTACTGGCAGTACAAAATGGAAACATTATCTCTTTGGGAGACATTTTGTGGTTCACACAGACCAGAAAAACTTGAAATTTTTGTTGGATCAGAGAGAAGTGACGATGGATTATCAAAAGTGGCTGATTAAATTGTTGAACTATGATTTTGAAATCATTTACAAACATGGGGTGGAAAATTCTGCAGCTGATGGGCTATCTCGTATGACACAACCTCAAGGGATAATACCATCGCCTGTTTTGCTTGCGCTAACTGTTCCTACCGCATTACAACTACATGATATATATGAAGAGATTGATAAAGATAAGGATCTTCAGGAAGTGATACAAGAGTATCAAACAGACCAAACTGGACACACTGGCTACACAGTGAGGAATGGGAGATTATGGTTCAAGAACAGGTTAGTCTTACCTAAGTCATCTAAGTCCATCCCTTTGATATTGGAGGAATATCACGCTAGTATGTTAGGAGGGCTTTCGGGGGTGCTTAAAACAGTTAAACGAATTCAACAGTCTTTTCACTGGGAAGGGTTGATGAAGGATGTGCAGAAGTTTGTTTCGGAGTGTGATGTCTGTCAAAGACATAAATATTCGACACTTTCTCCAGCTGGATTGTTACAACCTCTACCGCTGCCTAAACAAGTTTGGGAGGATTTCTCCATGGATTTTGTGGAAGGACTACCCCATTCTCAAGGCAAGGATGTTATCTTGGTAGTAGTTGACATATTGAGCAAGTATAGTCACTTCTTGAGCCTTAAACATCAATTCTCGGCTTTTGATGTGGCAAACTTATTCATCAAAGATGTGGTGAGACTACACGGTTTTCCAGCATCTATAGTATCAGATAGAGGTAACACGTTTCTTAGTGCTTTTTGGAAATATTGTTTCAAGTTATCTGGTACTAAGCTCAAATATAGCACATCATTCCACCCTCAAACCGATGGACAAACAGAGGTATTGAACCGATGTTTAGAGACTTACTTAAGATGTTTTGCGTCTACCCATCCTAAGACATAGCACCAGTATTTGACATGGGCAGAACTATGGTATAACTCTTCTTATCATACGGCATTGAAGTGCACTCTATTCAAAGTTCTTTATGGTCGTGAGCCTCCTGCTATCTTGCGATTTGAGGAAAATTCAACAAAGGTATCAGAGTTAGAAGAGATGATGAAGGAGAGGGATTTAATGCTATCGCAGATAAAGGATCACTTGGTTCATGCACAACAGCTTATGAAGAACAATGCAGATAAACATCAAAGAGATATTGAACATGAAGTGGGCGACTGGGTATTCTTAAAGTTACGGCCATATAGACAACAATCAGTGGTTAAGAGAGCTTGTCAGAAGTTAGCAGCAAATTATTATGGTCCTTATGAAGTGATGGAGAAGATTGGAAAAGCTGCTTATCGTTTGCAATTACCTGAAGGGTCAAAAATACACTCAGTGTTTCATGTATCTCAACTAAAGAAATTTCTAGGCGATCATCATCAAGTGATTCCCTTACCGGAGCTGTTCAACGAGAATGATGAGCTTATAGTGGAACCTGCTAATGTACTAGAGACTCGTTATAACAACAGGGGCGTGTTGGAAGCATTGGTTCATTGGAAAGGCCTTTCGGATCATGAAGACACTTGGGAGATAGTTCGTGATTTACAGATACAGTTTCCAGATTTTGGGCTTGAGGACAAGCTGCATTTCCAGATTATAATATTGTATCAAGTGTATGTGAGAAGGGAAAAGGCATCATGTGCGGAGTAAAGAGTTAACACATGCGAATAACAATTGTATATAAAAGAGAGAATAATGATTAGAGAGAATTATGTTTGTTGTTGTTGTGAGGAAAACAGATTGATGCATGTGTCATCTGAGAGGGAGAGATATGTCTAGCTGCGCCTAGAGTCTTTTGTTAACACTTGTATCGTTCATTCAGATAATAAAAGAGGGTTCTTTTCTTATCAACATGCTGAGACATCCATTGACAATATTTGAAATATATTATAGTTCATCCTAGATTCACCAAATACCCATTCATTTTCGGAAAAACATGTAATGTCTGCACTATTATAATCAACATTACCAAACAATTCTTCTTAATCCTCCATCACCGCCACAAATCAATTATATTACAACAAATTTACAAATCAGCTTTACATATACTTCAAAAACAGTTGAAAAGAGCTTTTCAGACAAAGCTCTCCCTTTACAAAACTGCAAATTATGAAAACAAAGTACTTGTTCTTTCTCTCTCTCTCTCTCTTTCTTTCTCCAGCTTATAGGATCATGAGGACACAGTAGTAGAGTGAGAGCCAACGGCATCTTTGTCATTATCATCATCCTTGAGGTTTCTGTATCTGTAAAGCCAAGAACACACAAGAAAATAAGCAAGATTCAAGACTCCACCTATCACTAAAACCCAATAAACATTGTCAACTCTTCCATGGTTTATGTCATCTGGTAACCACATGGTCGTTCTCTGAATCAGGTCGATCAAAGCAGTGCTTGTGTAGAAACATATCCCAATCACAACTGAGGTGATCGATGTTGCTGTGCTCCTCATAGACTCTGGAAACTCTTGATAGCACAGAGCTACATTCCCAGGGAAATGAAAGGCCTCCCCTGTAACCAAAAATAAGAAACCAAGAACATGATCAATTTTTAAAAAAGTTCGAGTAGGATGAATTAGCCAGAGTTGATACTTGATATCTCACCTAATCCTACTATAACTAGAGGAGGGAATAGCCACAAGACTGACATGTCTGCAACCGATGATGATCCGAGGAAATGACCGTTCTGTACTATCTTCAATCGCTTTGCTTCAACTATTGCAGTCACGGCCATGCTAAGAATGTTGAAAACATGGCCTGTCCCGACTCGTTGGAGTGGTGTGAGGAACTTTCCTGTTAGCTTTTGGTAAAATGGGTAGAGAAACCGATCGTTGACTATGATAAACAGGCAAGTGGAGAGAAGTGTTATGACTTGAAGAGAGCCTGCAGGGATTTTAAAGTTAGAGCCAAGCCTCCGGTCCATGACCAGACCTTGAAGAACTGTTAAGCTTAGCTGCATTGCGATTGGAGTGCTCAAGAATATTGTAGCTAACGCAAGAGGGATGATTCTCATGACTGCTTTGAAATCTTCCACTTGTTGAACGCTGCATAGTCTCCATGGATTGCGAATTGTGCCATCTGGTTTAACCTCGTCTTCTTGTTTCAAAGCTGCACGGTTAAAGAACCTGCGTATATGAGAACTCATTAGAATGGCCTCTCAGTGCAAGAATGAAACTATGGTTTTAGAGATGTGTTTTTTTTTTACCTGAAACTCCTTGTGGGAATTGTTGTGATTGATTCATTGTGGTAGTCTTTTTCGTTGGTGGAAACCACAGCTTTTCTTTTGCGTACCGCAGCTATAATTACGCATAGTAGACTTCTGAAGGGACTTCCCAAAGGCTTGTCGTGCTTGTAGAATCTTTTCCCCGCGATGAAAACAAAGAAACTCAAGAGATTAGCGGCTAAAGACAAACCAAACCCGAGGGTCCAGCTGATATTGTCTTCGGTGTAGACAATGGCGGTTGCACTTATAGCTCCAGCTAGATATGTTGTGAAGAAAAACCAGTTGAAAAAGCTTCCTTGGTCTTTAGTTTTTTCGTACTGGTTCGCACCAGCGGTTGCTAATGTGAACCGTGTCCCACCTGTTCCTATAGAGGCTAGAGTGATGGCCGTGTAAAGGACGCCGAGCTGGATTTTCGAAGGATATTGGCATAGGCTTGACGCTGTTTCACAGGGTTTGGGTCTTAAAGAGTCAAACGAAGCTGTTAATGTCATCAGAGCTACACCCTGATCAAGAAGTAGAATTAATGAACTTCTGTTTCAGAGAGAAGTTGATAAAAAAAACAAATGTTGAGTGAGTCTTTTGTTAACTTTACCATAAGAGAAATGAAAGCTGAAACTGAGATAACAGGAATGGTTCCAAAGAAAGAGTCAGATGCAATGGCTGCAATAGCTGGAACCATACAGATACAACCACTAACAATGTTGGCAATCTGAGCTGCTGCGATGCTCTTCACGTTGAATTCCTCAATCAGGTAGACGATCAAGTTAAGTATCCAACCCCATGCAGCTATTGTTAGGCCTAACAACGTAGCTGCACCACAGAAAGATAGATAGCTTCAAATTCCTACTTTAAGTTCTAATGGTTATGAAGTTTCGAACTAAGATCAAACACAGAGAATCTCTCACCTATCATAAACGGAAAGGTGATCCAACCTCCACTGCGGCGTTTGGTGCTTGAACCAGCTGTTTCTGCGTCACCTGTAACTGAACCAGCCATGTCTCACAATATAGCAGAGATCTTCTACTTTTGTTTTTGTCAACAATGGCCTGGAATTCTGAAACATATATAGACTATAAGTAATAATACATTAATAATGACATTCTCCGGTCCACGATATTTTATTCTTCATGCGCAGCAGCTTCAAACAAGAAGGATTAAGAAACTATAAAGTTCAAATCTTATTGTCGATGCAAGTTGAGCCATCACTGTCAGCTTAGAACAGCCTGTGTGAAGACAAAATTATTTCCAACCCAACATTTTAAAGTCAACTGTAAATTGTCAGGTAAAAGGATAATGCTAAATAAAAAAGACCCATTTGTGCCTAATTATTGCCAAGGATTTTGACATTTGTGCCTAAAGCTTCAATAATGCAAGTAGCTACTACCTAGAGCCAAGCCCACAAAAGTCTCTTTTAAGTCACTGAATGAGAATAGACTACTCTCACAGCGACGAGCATTGACTCTGGTTCAAGCTCTTGAATGGCTCCCACTAGATTGTTGACATGCTTTACAAAACCATACTCTGTCTTCTCTTTGTTTGCTAGAGTATGTTCAGTAAAAAAAGTCTGAAAATATGCTTTAATAACTGGAGTACTTTACATTGGAGCTACACTCAAGTCACTAGTAGTAAATAAACATAAACAAACAAATACAATTACAAGATTATATATGTGGAAAGTACATGAATAAAAGAACAGGCAAAAGATACTAAGCAGCCATTTCGGATGGTTATTGGGTAATACCGGGCATTGACGGGACTGCTGCTCTTCTAACCGTACGTTGGGTTGAGTGCTATAGCTTCCTGGTAGATCATATCTTTGATCTGTTCCTCGTCCAGAGGCTGTTGTTCAAACTCGAAAGAGAATGGCTTTTGACAGATTGGCTCATCAGTTGGGTCATGCAATTTGGCGAGGTACTGATGATTCAGAGCTTCTTCAACTGCACACACAGAAGAATTTGACAGTGTTTTCAGCTTTCAATCAAAACCATAAGATGATAAGAAACCCAACAGAGAACAGATGATGCTTATATGTAACTTACCAGTGATTCTTCTGTTGGGGTCAAACGTCAACATTCTGTCAACTAGATCAATGGCCAATGGGTTAACATGAGAGAAAAGTTTTGCTAACGGCTGGCGAGGGAAGTTGGGAAGTTGCCGGATGTATCTTTTCGCATCCTCGTTGTGTGTAAAGCCAAGATCAGATTCTGTCGGTGTGCCAAGCAACTGCGAGATTCACACATATTCATCACATATTCCGGGGAAAAGACAGAATCTTTCTTTAAAACCATACTAAAAAGTAGATAACTTTTCTAATATCTTACCTCTGTCAATAAGCGCATTTGATGAACATGGTCTTTACCAGGGAACAAAGGCTTTCTATTCATAAGCTCCATAAAGATACAACCAACAGACCAAACATCAATAGCAGCTGTATAGTCCGAAGAGTTCAACAGAAGCTCAGGTGCTCTATACCATCTAGTAACAACATACTCGGTCATAAAGTCATTCTCAGAAGTAGGTCTAGCAAGACCGAAATCACAAATCTTTAAATCGCAGTTCGCGTTCAACAGAAGATTGCTCGGCTTTAAATCCCTATGGATAATGTTAGCTGAGTGAATATACTTCAGCCCTCTAAGAAGCTGGTACAAGAAGTACTGTTTCACAACAAAGACAAAGCCAAGAATCAGTTTCATGTTTCTTCTACCTTAGAAACTAAACATACAATCCAAGATTAGTTTAGTTTTTACCTGACAGTGTTCCTCTGATAAACCCTGGTTAGATCTGATGATTTGGTGAAGATCAGTGTCCATTAACTCAGTAGCAATGTAAACATCACTGAACTGTCTTCGTAGTGGTGGTGGAACCACATCTCTTATAGCTATAATCTGTTATACAAACAAAATTCCAAAATCATGACTTGTTTTGTTAATTCCTTCATCTAATCTAATCTCTCTAAAGATAATAATTTCATAAAAAAAATCAGAACGAAGAAACTAACGTTTTCATGATCAAGATGACGAAGAAGCTTGATCTCACGAAGCGTACGCTTAGCATCCATGTGATTATCAAAAGCATTCGCTATCTTCTTCATCGCTACTAGCTCGTTCGTCTCCGAATCCAACACAGAGCTTCACAATCAAAAAAAAAAAAACTCCGATCTCAATCAACGAATCAAAAACTTAAAAAAAAAAAAAAAAAAAAAAAAAAAAAAAAACTCAGAGAAAACATACCAAACGATTCCATAAGCTCCACGACCAATTGGAATAATCGGAGGACGATACTTAGATGTGATCTCGAATAAACTACCGAAGATATCGTAACTTATGAACTGTCCTCCGTGAGTCTCCACCGCTGGGAAATCCGTGTATTGACCGCCGCCGGTGTTCATCTCTCTCTTTCTCGATCGATGAGCGTTGAAGATTTTTAAATCAAGTCAAAGCTTCACTCGATGTGTTTTTGATGAAGTAGTGAATCTGAAGGTGTTTGTATTGAATCGTTTAACATATATAGTCAAGAGTCAACTGGAGAGACTGAGAGGATTAAAGCTGAGATGAGTTTTTTCGCGGTAACTGCGAGGAAGACGAAGATGTAAGAAGAAGAGAGAAGATGGAAAGATCGTGTGGTTGAGATTAGAGCCGCCTTAAATCTAACGGTTGTTGTTCGTTTGTTGACTTCGTCAACGGTCTTCCTCTCTTCTCAACGTCCTTTACAGTTCTGTATCTATCTGCCTTAAATATATTAATTTATTATTTGTATTATTTTTCTAAATATATTAATTTCGTTTTATATTTTCGGAGAAATATTAATAACGTGGGGATTTTTAATAAAACAAAGTCGTTTTTTTATACGATCGATAAATAAAATATTACTCGTTTTATTCGTTTCAGATACATTAATTTTTAGTATTGTTTACGTTACGTAATTAAGATTTTTTTTTTAATGCGATTATTTGAAGTTTAATATAAGTATTCAATATCATGTGTGGTTTTCGAGGGTTAATGATGATACTATTATTATATGATCGCCATTACTTGTTTTAATTCACTACCATGTTCGTTATAGCTTCTTCATTTTTTGTTATATAACAAGAAAAACATTTGATGGCTAAACTTGTTTTTGTTATGTTAGGCAGCATAATATGGCTATTTAAAAAGTAAAAATAAAAGATATTATAATTCAACTTGTTAGTCTAAGTTAGTTTTCTGTACATTTTTCAAAAATATTATAGATTCAGGTTTATTTTATAGACACATCAAATGTTTATAGATACATGTTTATATACAGTATGTTGAAAAAAGGGATATTGTCATGTGTTATCCGGAGATTTTTATGGATTTTGCCAATTTCTCTCTCAAATATTATGAATATATCATTTTCACTTAGATTTTACAGACTTGCCATTTATTTCTTTTTCAAAATGTGTGTTTTTATAAGTTTTTTTTTTTGCTAAAATACATACTTTATATTCATATCAAATACTAAACATTTAGAGAAAATAGAATCAAGAAAACCAAAACATAATATGTAAAATTGAATGTTTTAAATCTTAAAAAATGGCAAATCTACAATATTTATTTATTAGAAGGATCGGTACAAAAACTTTTAGCCCAAAATTCCAATAAGAAGACACAAACCTTAGATGTACACAAACAAACTGTACTATATATATATGTTATAAAACCATTTTTTATGTTATAAAACCATTTGTTTTTTTTTTATGACTCACACACTGCTTTCTCTCCTCCAAACCCTATATCAATACATCTCAGACGACGAACGTCTTCTACCGTCATCTCCTCCTCGGAGATTACACATCCCATTGCCACCAAAACCATCAAATGATTCTAATCCGTTTAAAAGACGTCCTGTAAAGGTAAACAATCCAATTTAAACCTAGATTTTATATATAATACCATATTTTGATTTTTCGCAAACATAATATGACATGAAAACTGTATTCTAATATGATGCTTGTTTGTTGATCTTAATCCACTACAAAAATAGGTAATGTTGCATCACTTAAATTACATCACAAATTTAAATGATAGTAATTTGAGTTATTTATTAACAATTAATATAAAAATACAAAATAGCATCAATTATTATTATCAATGTTTTAATTTATGTTGCATCACTTCATTAATACTGATACAAATCTAGATCAATTTGTATCACTTTCATATATTGATACAAATTTATAAATTTACATCATTTAACTAATTAATGTATTTGTTAATTTATATCAATACCACTTACAAAATGATATAAACAATTACATCATTTAAGTAATTGTTTATATGATCATGTTTGTAAGTGATGTCAAAATGATATCAATACCACTTACAAAATAATATATTGACATCACTTACAAACATGATCATATAAACATTTTACATAAAAATGATGCTGATAAAACTTCTACTAATAATTTAATATCTAATTGTCCTAATAAAACCAATTGACATCAATAAAAACAATCAATACATTATATATATATATATATATATATATATACAGCTTTTATTAATGAATAATATACATCTTTTTGTTACATAACATGGCAAAACAAATAGTTTTAACTAAAATCGTTTTTTTCCTGACCTATTAACCATCCCCTTTTTAATAAAAGAGAAGTACACAACATTTTTTTGGTAGACTTTACAATTTTAATAAATGGTTACAAATAGGTTATACATAGGTTATAGATTAATCTATATATTAATTGGTTACAAGTTGATAGTTTATATATTAATGGTAACAAATAAAACCTTAATTGCAATCGAAAATCTTAAACGGGATATTCCAAATAGATAGTTCATGGATATTCTGAACTTTATTTTCGGAAGATCACGTTGTTTCCAAAGATCTACAATCACAATATTACCAATTTATTTTCCTGAGATTTTATTGATAGACCACAACGTTAACCATAAAAATATACTCTCAATCAAAAAAAAAAAGTACACAACCTTTTTTTGTATAACTAGAATTTTTACCCGCGCACGCGCGGGATTTTAGTTTGCAAGATTTTTTATCAATAGAAATTGTTAAGCTCAAATATAATCATTCCAACTTTTAAGTATAAATCTATATTAATACTAAACTTACTTTACTCAGTGATATACAACAAATATATTTTTGAAGATAACACTTATTTGTTATATCTATTTGCGATTTTACGTGAGATTATAGTTAAAATTATTATCAATAAGAATCATTGAATATGAATATAATTTGAAGACTAAAAGATAAATCTGTATAAATATCATACTTATCTTACTAATCTATATATATAACATATATTGTCTAGTGTCGCAATAATCTTATCGACAATCTTCTGACCTTTTATCTTTAAAAAGAGTTCATTTCATATTCACATCCCATGAAAACATAATTTTAAAAGTTCTAACGTCAACGTCGATCGTTGACCTAATTATAAAGACTTTTTAAACATATTAATATCTTACATTAAATGTGAATATACAAAGTTTCATGAACAGTCTAAGTGATAGGTCGCTACAATGAGGTATTGATATGTTTCCGACTAAGTCAAAAATGCATCATCTGCCATAATAGAATTTCCGACTAAGTCAAAAATGCTTATATGATGAAATATTTAAACTCTACAATGAATATCTATTCAGTAGTCCAAGTTACATATTTTTCTAAAATCTCATATGTTATTTGCATATGTTAATTTTGTTATGCAACCCCAGTTTCGTCTTCTCAAAAAAAAAAACAATGTACTTTAAATATGTTGTTTTTGCCAATGTTTTGGGTTAAAAGCATTTGATAATATATATATATATATATGTTATATTTGTTATATATGTTTTATATCATGTTATAAAATCGTAGTTCCAGTTGATAATATACTTTATGAGATATGATATACAAATCACATGCCACTTTTTGTAATGGCTTACATATCATTTTTTCTATATTTTCTGACCATCGATTTTGTTTTTTTAGATAAATTATTTTTTTCAAAATTCTTTTTTCATAGTTTTCCAAAAAAAAAAGTGTGTCCCTTACAATGTCTTTGTTTTAGAACAAAACTTTTGATTTAAGTTAAGTCAAGTAATTAATTTTTTCTTTCTTAGAAGTAAAATTTAATAATAAATCTTTATGGTATATGTTTCTTAGAAACTAATGTTTCATTTCAATTTTATTTTCATTTTTAGATTTTTATAAATAATTACATAACTTGTTTTTTTACTCCAACATGCATTAAAATCTTGATTGGTAGTGTATATAAGTGAGCATATAGTTTTTAGAAAGTCAATCACGTTTTGTTTAGAAAGCATAAATGGAGCATAAAACGCTTTTAAATGCTCCATAGCCCAATGCTCCTAAACGAAGCATTTCCCAAGCATAATGGATTTAAAGCTATTTAAATACAATTTTACCATCATTAATCACCTAGAGTTTACTATAAACTCACAATAATATTTTTGACCTAACCCTAAAGAAAAACCTACATGAGAGAAAAAAGATGTTTTAATTTGTTTCCTTTATTTTAATATTTATAAGTTATTATTTCATTTGATATTATGCTTATAAGATGTTTTAATTTGTTTCATTAATTTTAATATTCATAAGTTATTATTTCATTTGATATTATGCTTATAAGATGTTTTAATTTGTTTTTTAAAATAAGTATTTTAAATTATTTCATTAGCAACAATATATTTGTATATTTAAAATGTCTAATTTTGTACTTTTATGTCTTAATGCTAACAGCTGTACCAATCACATATTATTATTAATATATAATAACATACAACTTATGCAGCATACTGCTCATACTGCATAATGCTCCACTAACAATTGTTCCAATCAAGACTGTATGTAAAACTCATTAATCCATTCTAAATTTTGAAATATAATCATTTTTTGGTTACAATTTTAATAATAACATTATTACTAAAACAAATTTATAGTATTATTTGTACTATTTTAAAACTTCCATTTATTTTACTTAATTCATTTTTAGATAGTTATTATTTTTATTATTTACTAAAAATGTATTATTGTTTATACTATTTTAAAATTTAATTAATTTTACTTAATTCGTTTTTATTTATATTTTATTAATATTAATTATAAGTAATAAATATGCAATGAATGAATATTTAAAATAATATTTTTTATGCAAAAAATTGATTAGGTGGATGATGATGTGGAGGAAGGAGGAGTGAGCAAAGTTAACTTTATATATATAGATAAAACGGAAGTACACAACTTTTTTTGTAGAATATATAATTTTTATAAGTTGGTTACATAATAGATAATATATTAAATATATGTTGGTTACAAAAAAAAGTTATAGATGAAATCCGTGGGCTATATGAATTTACGAGTACACTTATAAATATCTCAAAGAATCCTCTTAAAGATAATATTTCAATAATTTATACAATTTCCAAAAAACATTTTTTGATTATTTCATATATTGTTACACCATATATAGTGTTAGGCATAAAAATATACTGTTAGGCGTAACAAGAAATAAAATCTTGGCAATTAATCACACTTAATCGTGATTTCCGAGATTTTATTGTGGATTTCAAAATAAAATCTGATCTAACACCCTTCCAAGCTTTTAATATAAATCAATGTCTTTAAAACCGGACCGGAAAGTGAACCTGAAATCTTTCGGGTCACTGGGTCAACAAGTCGGACAGATTGAATAATGGGTCAATTAGTTTATTAGTTTGACTACATTTTATGAATATAACATATACTTTTCTATAAATATATGAACAAAACATACATAGTTAAGTACTAAACAACTAAAATTAAACTTTTAAATGATTAGATAAAATAACTAATTAATTCTTTTATAAATAACAACATTTATTTTTAATTTGGTTTGAGTTTAAAGTGTGACCAAAATAAAATATTTTAATTTGAGACCGACAATCCGGTCCGACCCGCCAGTTCATGGGTTTTTAGCGGGGTTTTCTGGTTTTTTGCGGGTTTTATTTGATAGGTTTTTAGAGGTTACCCGGACCGGAATACCTATCGGGTTGTGGTTGGATCAAATTGACCGGGCGGTCTGGTCCTAGTTAAAAAAACATTAATAATATTCACCAAAATACATCTCTCATATTCATACAAAAAAAAAATAATAACAATCGTTTCTCATTTTACCATGCTAAACCGTCTTATAAATTATATTTTATTTTAAAATTATGATACAGATAAAAGGAATTTCAATCCGTGCTCTAGCACGGGTCCAAATCTAGTAATAGTTAATCTAGCATCACTTCTTCGATTTAGTGCTACATCACTAAAATTTACATCATTTGTTTTTTTTGTCACCAAGATCATATTTTTTTAAAAATCGATCCTATGAAATTTTCGTTTGCTTTTCAAATTTTTTCATTGGTCGCCTTTTTTTTGCTTTCCCAAGATAAAATTTTATTTGCAAATAAAATATATATTTTCTTGTTTGTCAAAATTATTAATAAGTAAATCAGAATATAAATCTCTCTAGAACCTTAACTCCTCTAACAAATCTACACTTCCTTTGCAAGCAAAGATGTAATTTCTTTTTTAATTACTTCTCCTTTCCAAGATGATTACTTTGAGAAGTAGATATTTGGTTACTCATCTTCTTGTGAAATGGTAGGTCATTCAATATTTGTAAATTGAAATACTGAAGGTTTGATAATTTTTTTTTTTTTTTTTTTGGTTTAGGTATAGCGGAGAATGTTATCTCTTTGATCTTATCTTCATTCTTATTTTGTGATATTTTGATATAGAAAATTTTCATGCATCGAAAAAGTTAGAGAGAAACTGTAAGACAATTAAGAACAAAAAGTACAATGGATTTTTGATGATTTTATTCAGAGGATTATGAGGCACATGAAGATTGACTGGGAAATGTAGGGATGCACCATTGATTAAAAAATCCCAAAATATATTTCAGTTTAAAATCCAAGACTGAAGATAGTTTATGGTTCTACGATTTGTTTTTCAGTTTTGAACAATATAATCATGTTTTTTATTTTTGTTAAAGGGTATAATGTAAGTGTATCTTCTTCTATGGAATTTGAAATGATTAATCATTAAAACTACGTAAATTTCGCTACAAGTGATAGTAATATTTTGGAAAAAAGATGGATAGCTACATGAAGTATAGGAGAATGCATGATCACACATGCCAAGTATAATATTGTATCCTCAACTACACGAAGTATATGTATTGCATGGCCACATGCATTAACTATATAACGTTATGTGGTCAACACCATAGACATACAATCCGGTACACCGGTCGAATAATTCTGGCAAAGACCAGTGTTGACTCCGGCATTGACCAACATTGACCAAAAAAATTATATTTTAATTTTTTATATTAAATAACAAAATAATAAATTATTATATTATTATTTATGATTTTTCATGATTAGAAAACATTCTATTCAATATCTAAATATCTTAGGTATCTCTAATGTATTTATTCTTATAATTAATTAATTTTTATTTTTAAAGCTAAAATAATAGTTAAATAAAAATAATTAATAATTATTTTCAAGATGTATATAAATTTTATCTTGATTTTAGGATTTGTTTGCAAAAGGATATAGAATAAGAGGATTTTTGCAATTGCCCTTATATTATATATTGAAAATAATTATGTATCTTTATATTTTATCTGTTAAAACTTAAAAGTAATTAGTGTTATTTTTTTTTTTATTGTTTACATGTTATTAGGAGTATGTAAATTTTTAATACCAGAGAGTATCTAAAATTTTGTATACTCTTTATCATGCAAATTTTAAAGTAAAGAGTCATATACTCAAATCTTTTGCATATTATTTTCTAATGAAAGTAGTTGAAATTGATTTTATTGATTCTGGTAGTATTTAAAATTTTAAATAATATGATGATCAGAGATTTATATATATAAAATCATTAATAATTACATATGTTATATATATATATATATATATTTCTTGAAAATAATTATTAATGATTTTATATAACTATTAGTTTAGCTTTAAAAATAAAAAGTAACTAATTATAAAAATGAATACATTAGAGATATATAAATAATTAAATATTGAATAGAATATGTTTTCTAATCATGAAAAACCATAAATAATTTAATATAATAATTTATTATTTTGTTATTAAATAGAAAAAATTAAAATATAATTTTTTGGTCAATGTTGGTCAACATCGGAGTCAATGTCGGTCTTCACCGGAATCTTTCGATTGGTGTACCGGATTGTATGTCTATGGTGTTGACCACATAACGTTATATAGTTAATGCATGTGGCCATGCAATACATATATTTCGTGTAGTTAAGGATACAATATTATACTTGGCATGTGTGACCATACATTCTTCTATACTTCATGTGGCTAGCCATCTTTTTTCCTATTATTTTAAATCAGATATTTGAAATAATACAAATATTAAATCAGTTATTATAAATGATACAACTGTTAATATCATTTTTCAAAATTGATACTAATTTTAACATAAATCATTTGTAAGTGATATAATTAATTGACATCAATTATTATAACCGACATAACAACCGATACCAAAAAAAAATTCACATCAGTTGATGATAAATCAATGTTAATTATTTGCATCAAAAATGTAATATCATTTTTTATAAGTGATGAAAAATTCATTTCTATCATTTATAAGTAATACAATAATACAAAATAAGTGATACAACATACATACACAAAACCATATACATATTTTTCTTGTTAATTATAGTGATTGATGTGTGGAGAAATATCTTGTTAGTTAATTGGCTAGTTTAATAGCATAATATATCTTGTTAATTAATTGGCTAGACATTGCGCTCGTAAAATATTTGTTGAAGTTTTGTCTGGACTCTCATTGTCAGTTAAAACAAATAAAGTAAAAAAAGACCTTTGTAAGCTTACAATGGTTGGCCCTGGAACAATCTCAATCTCACATAGAGTCCATAGATCAGTTCGAAGATCTTTGCTTGATAATCCCATATCCGTGAAAAATGATCTTGATGAGTAGCTTTTTTCTTTCATAATTGTTGTCTTCGCCTTTGCATATTGATCTTCAGTTACAATCGGGTTGTACTCTCTCGTGATCTCAACATCCATCTCTTGTTTGATCAATTTTGGATTCTTTCTCAACTGTTATGCAAACAACCTAGCAATTGCTCATATCTTCAACATCTTTGAGTATTCTAACCTGACACATGAATGCTTTTGCTCGTATAATTTTACTTGCGACTTATGTTTTTTCTTCTGATAGGAGCAATAACATTTTCATGAACATTTCACATCAGTAGTTGAGCACTTTGCCCCAATACTCAAACTCTATGACCTATAAAGCTTAACTAGGTTTGGACCCGCACGTACGTGCGGAGTTATTTTTGTATAATTTTTAAAAAAATATAATTGTCAAACGATCAAATCTGTCTAATATGTCTGATTGCAACGTTTAATTTCTTTTTGACCCGAAAAAACTCCATTCCTCGTAATTCATATTAGTAAATAGTATGTCCGCATATGTTCTGCTTGAATTCTTGTTCCTAAAATTCTCGTCCCGTATTTTGTCATAAATGAATATACCCACCAAAAGTTCTCATAACCTGATTACTATGGAACTAATTTGAACGATTTCCTAAAATATAATAAATCTTTTGTTTAATCTTTTTTTTTCTTAATATGTAAGTTGAGTCAGTTTGGCAACATGGATATTTGATATGATTTTTTTAAACCCTTAAGTGTATTCCCAATTATTAGTATAGATTTCCTTCAATTATTGAATGAAATATTCCTTAGTTATACTAATGACAATTTAATGTAAATAATATAGTAAGAGAAGAGAAAATAATAAAATGGGATATAAAGTGTGAGTATTTTATATAGGAGATATCAAAAGGTAATTTATTAAGGAGAATTCTATTAATTTGGATATTAATAGTTTTTTTAAGTAATTTATGTATTTGTAATTGATGGAGAAATAAAATTACAAAATTGTTTCGTGAGGGGGGGAAGACTATAATTGGTCATTAGATCCCTTATATAATTGGTCTTAGTTATGGTATTATATCACTGGAATTTATAAATTTTAATTGGTCATTAGATCCCTATATATCTCAGCTGTTGGTATAATATTATTACTTGTTTTCATTTTTATTGGACTGGATTTTCTAAATTTTAAGATTTCTGTAAAAACACTATAACTACATATTTATATATAATGTTTTAACTACATAGTTATCCAAATTAAAGTATATATTCATATCATTTTAATTGATGATCATATGTTTTTTTGGGCAAATATAGTTATTGTATTTAGCAAAAGAATAAACATTGAGCCAGTTTCAAATGATCTTCGATTCTTTCACCATTAGAGCTTTATAAAATTATTAGAAAGGTAACATTATTTATATTTTTGAGGATATGATTTTAAATATATATTTTTACATCTCATACTATAGTTATATCATTATATTACAATACATAGTGAAATTAATTTAATTTTGAAAATATGTAGGAGATAATATTTATCAATTTTTGAATAATATTTACCAATTTTAAAATTTATAGGAGTAAAATATTGTGTATATAAATAAATTGAATAGCAGTGGCAGATGACAAAAATATATATATATATATATATATATATATATATACATAGCAATGACAGTTTAATGTAATTTTATGGAATACTAAGGGGGGGGGGTTATTGGATGTATGATTTTGATGGATTTGGAAATCCAAACAAAAATCATGTGTTATTCAATCATTGATTTTAAAATACTTATCAAAATCATGTGTTATTGGTTCTATGATTTACAAATACTTTTTAAAATCCCCTGTTATTCATTTAATGATTTATTTTTAGATTTCAAAATCCACATTATGTTTTATATGGATTTGAATGGATTTGATAGTGTAAAATAGAATGATTGAAATCCAAGGATAAAACATGTTATTTCAAAATCCATCTGTTTTGATTTCTAAAATTTACAATTCCATATGAATTTAGAAATCATCTCTCCAATAAAGATGAACAATAAATTGGGAACGGAGCTCTCTGGCGACGACACATCAGCTTTTTCTCCAGAATGCTTCTCTTTTAATATATAGGGGATGTTATATCGCGTTTTCAAAGAATACCTCAACATTACAATCTTGAAAGCTGCTGGGAAAGTGAATATTTTCCCCAACCTAAGTAGCTATTGAGGATCTTCAGCTTCTTGAGAAGCACCAGCTTCGCCTTCAAAATCATTTTCGCCATTATTGTGTGATAGTGGCTCTGGAATCCTCTCATATTTCATCACCGCTATCTACAATACTCTCGATTCCATAGTTATCCTCTCTAAACTCAGCTTCAAAGTCAACAAAACTTTTTTCCTCTACACTTACACCTTCATCATCTTCCTTTACACCTACATCTGGTTTCATAATAGCTACAATGCTCCATTTTTCTTCTCTACAAACTTCTTCATGTTTTCCCTCATCTGCATGCCCAACCTCATTAAAGTCTTCATCGCCAACAACCTCACAATCATCCCCACTCATAACTTCATGATTCTTTTTAATATCATTTCGTGGTTTTCGTTTTTGATTCTTTCGTTGTTTTCAAGATTGCCATCATCTCCGGTGGGTATCAAAACACCTCAATCTCTGGTTATTGTGGGATTGCCACTACCACGGTCTCTGGTGGGTATCAAGCCATCTTAGTGTTCACATCCTCTTGGGATTCGATTTACCTCAGTGTCCGATGGGATCTCAAACATCTCATTTCAAATCTTCGCCTGCCGTAACCTGAAATGACTTGATCCGTTTTTTTTAAATAATAAATATAATATAATAAAACTATAACTAGTGGTCCCATATACACTAGCCACTTAACCACAATCACAATTAACAATGGAAATAACCAATATCAATATCCAATAAATAACCAATAATAGTCCAATAACCAATATTAATTCTAAATCATAAACTAATGATCCAAACAACATAAACCAGAGAACCAGCTATCCTAAACAACATTCTATGACTCAAATCTAGCAACCTAACAGAAGCCAGACAACCAAGCAAACCACTAGAACATCCTCCTCTTCATTGCCTTGATTCCACGATCACACATTTCGTTTACCTGCACCACAAACACAAATTGCAATGCATGAGTATTTAATAAACACTCAGTAAGGCAAACCTCCCATCTACTGGGCTATACACACAAGCAATAGAGACATCTCTAACCATCAACCAACAATCAACAATCAGCAATAACAAACCAGAACTCTGCATCGACAGACACCAACATGCATCGACTGACACCAGATGCATGCATCGACCGACACAGGGTTGCATCGAACGATGCTAGATGCACTTGCATCGATCGACACTCGCACTGCATCGACCGACACATGCTCGACATAACACGAAAACCCTAGGTTTTACGCGCTGTCCTCGCACTTGCATCGACCGACGCACAAAGTGCATCGACCGATGCAATGCCGAGCATCGTTTTTTTCCCGAAACTTCTCGTCAGATCTTCGTTCTTACAACCACAAAACTCGATCCCAATCCACAAGAAAGCTTCCTAACGTCCCAAACATCAATCTAACAAGTCTAACAACACATAACAAGCAAATCAGAGAGATCTCTAGCTTAGATAAGCCATGGTCATGCACTTACCTTTGCCAAGAAGATTTTGAACTTTAAACAAGCAAAACAACGCTCCTAGGAAGCTCCTACAACGATCCCAGCTACATATCTCTACAGGAACAACCTCAAATCTCCAGAAATCACCAAGAACACTCAAGAACACTTAGGGAACTTTTCTCTCTCTTTTTTTTTTCTCTCAAAAGCGGCTAAAACACGGCTAATGAGACAAAAACTCGAGTTAAAGGTTTTCCTAACCCAAAATACAGCGTTTAACTTAACTCGTCCGCAGAAAAACCAACCTTGCATCGACCGATGCACATAGTGCATCGACCGATGCAATCCCTAAACCGGGATTTCGGTTCGCGGATGTTACAATTCTCTCCCACCAATCTAGATTCGTCCTCGAATCTCGAACAACCATCAGCCAAGGACTCCCGTGCTACCGTCTCCATGGCCCGCACTCCTCCGACAGATCTACGGAAGGTCACCTCTAGGTGATAGACTCACGCTCCAGGCGTTATTTGCTCTCGACTTTTGGACTTTCCTTTACTCATAGGCCTAAACCTTAAGTTTTTATTGGCTCCTCATCAGACCTAAGTCTGCATGCCATAATGTTGGTTCCTCATCGGGCATAAGCCCGCATGCCATAATATATAAGGAAAATCCAATACTTGTCTCTCGGGTTGCCACCCTACAACGCGCTCCCGGATCGTCATCCGAAGTCGATATACCAACCATACTCTCAAGCCACAAAGTCTTAGAATATGGCAGTACTAGGAGAACCTAAGTCCCCCAAGAGTCGCGAGCAAACAATTCTGAACACGTCTGAGTCCTATCCCTATCCAGGATTCCTTCTCGTGGATCGCGTAAAACATCTCAAGTCCTACCAACCACATATCCCTCACTGGAATACCTCATGACCACACAAGGATCATAAACATGCCACAAGGGCAAAACAAATGTCTTAAACAGGACCGCCACCAAGGCCAAACAATCTGTCCTAAACAGGACCGCCACAAAGGCCAAACAAATGTCCTAAACAGGACCGCCACCAAGGCCAAACAATCTATCCTAAACAGGACCGTCACAAAGACCATCTGTCCCGAAGGACCGTCACAAAGACCATCTGTTCCGAAGAACCGTCACAAAGACAGGTCCCAAAGGACCGCCTAAACAGGCACTCTGGCTAAACAGCCCACCACAAAGGCCACACATCTGGCTAAACAGCCCGCAACAAAGGCCACACAACTGGCTAAACAGCCCGCCATAAAGGCCACACAATGTCTAAAAGACTGCCACACACGGCACAATGACTCAAAAGTCCGCCACTAAGGCCACACAAGCCTCTCCAAGGCTCTCCACCACTAAAATGGACAAATTCTAACTCACATAAAACTTTCCATTTTTAGCACTTTCCACTTTTGGAAACATCTATTTCAGGAAACTTTCCTCAAAAATCCTGTCTCACGAAAACTTTGTACCCCGAGATCCACCTCATCTTATTACTGAGTCACACAACCAACCATCCTAAGCGACCAAGTAAACAAGAGAGATGGCCTGGAATACTCCATTTCCGCTCTAGCCACGGATTATAGATGGGACCAGGCTAGACAAGCTAAAGTCGCGGCTTGCTTCTCATACCACTTCTTAAACCTTGCTTTCATCCTCGCCTCAGGCTCTCAAGACTGCTCCTCCACACCATCACAGTCCCAAAAGATTCTCATCAAAGGAATCTTCTTCTTCCGAAGTTCTTTGATCCTCCTCCCGAGAACCCTCACTGGTCTCGCCTCCAAAGTCATGTTAGGCTGAAGATCTTCAGGAATCTTAGCTAACAACCGATCATCCTCACGAAGACACTTCCGCAACATAGACACATGGAAAACCTTGTGGAATGCACGCATAACCTCAGGTAACTCCAGTCTATATGCCACTGGCCCAACCCGCTCAATCACTCTGAACGGACCCATATACCTCGGACTCAACGTAGTCTCAGTCAATGACCTGTTCGGATCCCGCAACATGGCCATCTTGAGGTACACTCTGTCTCCTACCTAAAACTCAAGATCTCTCCTCCTCCTATCGGCATAACTCCTCTGCCTATCCCGAGTCTCATTCATGTTCAGCTTGAGAACCTGAATCTTCTCTGAGGTCTCCTGAACAAAATCTGCCCCGAACATGCACCTCTCCCCAATCTGAGTCCAGCATAACGGTGTACGGCATGGTCTCCCATACAAAGCCTCATAAGGAGCCATCTTAATACTCGCCTGATAGTTGTTGTTGTCAGCAAACTCTATCAGGTTCAGGTGATCTGGCCAAAGGCCACCCCAATCCAACACACACATCCTCAGCAAAATCCTCCAGCGTCTGGATCGTCCTCTCTGACTGTCCATCAGTCTGGAGATGATAAGCTATACTCATATGCACCTTAGGTCCCATCTCTGCCTGAAATGCCTTCCAGAACACCGAAGTAAACTTGGAATCCCTATCAGAAACGATACTTGCTGGCACCCCATGCAATCTGACTATCTCTCTCACATACTTCTTAGCCAAGACCGCTGCTCTATCAGTCTTCTTAATGGCCAGAAAATGTGCTGACTTAGTCAACCGGTCCACAATAACCCAAATAGCATCAAAAGTCCGAGACACTGGCAATCCCACCACAAAATCCATAGTGATCATATCCCACTTCCACTCAGGAATGGGTAGACTCTTCCGTAATCCGCATGGAACCTGATACTCAGCCTTCACTAGCTGACACACATTGCACCTTGCGACCCAACTAGCTACATCCATCTTTATCCCGACCCAGTGATAGTACCTCTTAAGATCACGGTACATCTTAGTCGCTCCTGGATGAATAGAAAACTTGCTCGCATGAGCCTCTCTTAGGATCTCCTGCCTCAACTCCTCATCCTTAGGCACACAAACCCGACCATGCACCAAGATAGTTCCATTATCTGAGACCTGATACTCTGAATCAACATCCTTTGAGGCATTCACCAGCCCCAAATCCTTGTCCAGAGCCAACCACACCCTACTCAGAAGATATGCTCTGTCAACCGCCTCTAATCCCAACGGTTCCTGTGAATCAGCACACAACCTCAAAGCACTGATCTCTCCTACCAGAGACTCCATCTCCTGCTTATGAGCCGAAGCTACCCTCTTCCGACTCAGAGCATCTGCAACCGTGTTAGCCTTACCAGGGTGATAAGCTATCTCCAAATCATAATCTGACACAAGCTCCATCCATCGCCTCTGTCTTAATTCAGCTCAGGCTGAGTGAATATATACTTTAGGCTCTTATGATCTGTAAACACCTGTACCTTTGCACCATAAAGATAAGATCTCCAAATCTTCAGGGCAAAAACTACAACAGCCATTTCTAAACCATGAGTAGGATAGTTGCCCTCATGATTCCGCAACTGTCGCGAAGCATAGGCAATCACCTTCCCATGCTGCATCAACACACACCCCAAACCAATTCTAGATGCATTAGAATAAACCACATAGGGTTCTCCCTGCTCAGGCAAAGCTAACACTAGCGTAGTAGTCAACATCTCCTTAAGGCTTTCAAAGCCCTCCTCACACTCCTGTGACCACACAAAAGGAACATCCTTCTGTGTCAACTTAGTCATAGGGCGTGCCCTACTCGCAAAGCCCTGTACGAACCTCCTGTAGTAACCTGCCAAACCAAGGAAACTCCTGATCTATGTGGCATTCTGCGGTCTAAGCCATTCCCTGATAGCCTGAATCTTCTCCAGATCTACAGAAACCCCCTCTGCAGAAACAATGTGACCCAGAAAACCTATCTCATGTTGCCAGAAACTACACTTGCTCAACTTAACAAACAACTTCTGTTCCCACAGCTTCTCCAGAACTGCCCGTAAATGCAATGCAAGCTCCTCAAGATTCTTAGAAAATACCAGGATATCGTCGATGAATATAATGACAGACACGTCCAGAAACTCCTTAAACACTCTGTTCATCAACCTCATAACCGCTGTCGGCGCGTTAGTCAACCTAAAAGGCATCACCACGAACCCATAATGCCCATACCTCGTCCTGAATACATTCTTCCTCACATTTACCTTATCTATCGTAACTCTGATGATAACCCGAAGCCAGATCTATCCTGGAGAACCAAGTAGCACCTCTCAGCTGATCCTACAACTCAACAATCCTGGGAAGAGGGTACTTGTTCTTCATAGTGACCCGGTTCAAACCTCGTTAGTCAATACACAAGCAGAAACTCCCATCCTTCTTCTTAACAAATAACACCGGCGCTACCCATGGTGATACACTAGGACGGATGAATCCTTTGCTCCATAAATCCTCTAGTTACTTCCTCAACTCTACTAAACAAATACTCAAGTATGCCGACATCAACTCGCCGCTACCTGAATATCAACCTTCTTGTTCGTCCAAGAACCTCTAGTAATTTGCCTCTAAGGAAAACTTCCACAAGATAGCTTATTCCCGAAATAGCTTTTCCACTTGGCAATTCTCCACAGCAAATCATCAATACGAGCGTAATAAAATAAACAAGTACCATACGTTCGCATATTCCGATTCACCACATCAAACGCCTCGCAAGCTGCCAACTTAACCTACTTGACTTGTTTCCCTCCAGCAAGCTTACCAAAACCTTGAATCTAGCAACCCTGTCCATCTCCAATGAACTTCATCCACCATCGTCACAATGATTAGTTTATCCTGGCATGAAGGCTTCTCGTGAATTTTTTATACCTAGCAACCATGCCCTTGCCGGCTCATACCTACTGCAGCTCTCCTTCCCGGGACTCTAACACCACCGGCCACCAAATCCTGGCACATCAGCCACACATTCATGACCGCACCGGTCATAAAACCCTAGACCAACGGCCCACTGAATCCTAAAATCCAAGATTAAACCACCATCACTCTCGAGGTCTACATTCCGTCCTTATGTTTATGCTCACGTTCTATACATTGCTTGCTCTCAACTCTTCCACTCTTAGGTCGTAACCTTCGAGCCATACCGATCTCACTCTCAGACCATCGTCTTCGAGTTATACCGTCTCACTCTTGGACCATAATCCTCAAGATCTCGGTATCAGGGGAACTACTCATCCCCTCAGGGTAACATCATCCCCTTTGCCACTCTCGGAGCCCATAACCCCTCGAGCTATCGGTATTCAGGGGAATCACCATCCTCTCAGGAGCAACAATCCTTAATGATTATAAACATCTCTCGACAAAAAGTACCTCATGTGGTCCGAGTATAACATTGCAACGTTACACCTGCCCACTCAACTTCTAATATCCAACTGGATTAACCACCAAATAGAGAAATATCTGCTCCAACTGCATATGTCCACCTATTCGCCTCTCTAGGCCCGATACCGCTTGAGAATAATCTCATACCAGTCATCTATAACTGCTCCATCCTCTTAACATAAGATGAAAACTCCTCAAAATCCGCAGCCCTCGGCTGCACCCGCCACATGCGGTACAACTGGAGCCTGCACTGGTACCCTCTCGGTAACCGCTCCAACAGCACGCCAACAGATCCGCCAAACGATCATCTCGAACCTGGGCTCCACCTACTGCAACCCCACACCTGGGTTCCCAGCACCCCCGGCACGCTCACCGGCCAACCCCCTCTGGTCCCTCCTGATACGCTTGCGACCCTCTGACGTACCTCCTCGTAGAACTTTGGACCACACACTCGCTCGCCTCGGGATCCGCCCGACCATGACCACGACCACGTCCCCGTCCACGACCAACAACTCAAACACCTTTAACCACTGCACTTCCAAGAACAGAGGCTAACAAGCAATCTTAACATAGCACAAAAACACAAACTCACCGTGGAATCACATTGTAGGCTCGCAGAGGATGTTCTAGGACTCCATGCCATACACAATTGACTAACTCACATTCAATCAAAGCATGCAAATCCCAAACATCTACAGCACAAAGCCTAGTGAACCCAAACCTAGAACCGTAAGGGCTATCATACCAAACTGAAACGACCTGACCCGTTTTTTTTTAAAATAAATAATAAATATATAAATATAATATAATAAATAAACTACAACTAGTGGTCCCATATCCACTAGCCACCTAACCACAATCATAATCAACAACGAAAATAACCAATATCAATATCCAATAAATAACCAATAATAATCCAATAATCAATATTAATTCCAAATCATAAACTAATGATCCAAACAACATAAACCAGAGAACCAACAATCCTAAACAACATTCTAGGACTCAACTCTAGCAACCTGACAGAAGCCAGACAACCAAGCGAACCACTAGAATATCCTCCTCTTCATTGCCTTGATTCCACGATCACACTTTGCCTTTACCTGCACCACAAACACAAATTGCAATGCATGAGTATTTTATAAACACTCAGTAAGGCAATCCTCCCATCTACTGGGCTATACACACAAGCAATAGAGACATCTCTAACCATCAACCAAAAATCAACAATCAGCAATAACAAATGCATCGACCGACACCAGATGGGGATGCATCGACCGGCACAGGGTTGCATCGACCGATGCTAGATGCACTTGCATCGATCGACACTCGCACTGGATCGACCGACACATGCTCGACATAACACGAAAACCCTAGGTTTTACGCGCCGTCCTCGCACTTGCATCGACCGACGCACAAAGTGCATCGACCGATGCAATGCCGAGCATCGTGTTTTCCCTGAAGCTTCTCGCCGGATCTTCGTTCCTACAACCACAAAACTCGATCCCAAGCCACAAGAAAGCTTCCTAACGTCCCAAACATCAATCTAACAAGTCTAACAACACATAACAAGCAAATCAGAGAGATCTCTAGCTTAGATAAGTCATGGTCATGCACTTACCTTTGCCAAGAAGATTCTGAACCTTAAACAAGCAAAACAACGCTCCTAGGAAGCTCCTACAACGATCCCAGATCTCTACAGGAACAGCCTCAAATCTCCAGAAATCACCAAGAACACTCAAGAACACTTAGGGAACTTTTCTCTCTTTTGTTTTCTCTCAAAAGCGGCTAAAACACGGCTAATGAGACAAAAACTCGAGTTAAGGGTTTTCCTAACCCAAAACGCAGCGTTTAACTTAACTCGTCCGCAGAAAAACCAACCTTGCATCGACCGATGCACATAGTGCATCGACCGATGCAATCCCTAAACCGGGATTTCAGTTTGCGGACGTTACATAACCATCAGTTGTGGTGACCAACGAATCAGAAGCTTTTTCGTACTTCATAGGTCTGCATCATTGCGAGTATTCGACCAGATCTAGAGACAATTTAGGTTTTTAGATTTCTAGGATTTGGGATTGTAAATTGATTTGGAAATGAGATAAGATTGTGTCAATTTGAAGATTTGGTTAAGTTCTTTTTTGGTAAAGCGACGTCGCTTTGCATAAACGAAACTTTTAACTTGTGCAAATAATCTCGTAAACTTCTTTTAAACACTGATTTAATGTTGAATCTCAAATGGCCGAGTCAACAAAATTTACCCAATTTATTTAAAAAATCAACATAAATTTAGTGATTTAATTCAGGAATTGAAATAAACCACCAGAAACTTTGAAGTTCAAATCTTAAACCGAGGCCAACCGAAATAACCGAACCGGAGGTGATGGCAGAACCGTAATAAACAAAGAATCTATGGGTATAGTTATTTCCATATTATCTCTTGTTATTATGCAATCGTGGATCTGGCAGATGAAAAGATTTTTAAGGGGTTATAAAAACCAAAACCAAAACCAAAACCAACATTAAAAAAGCAAGCGGCCAAAAATCTCAGCCATCCAATCTCACTTCGTCTCTCTCGCTAGCAAAATCTCTCCGATCGAATCTCTCTCTCAACTCATCCGTATGTTTCACTTCTTCTCTTGATTGATTCTATCATCTCTTGATTTTGGAGGGATCGCCGAATCTCAAAACCCTAGTTCTGTTTCTTGCTTCTGATTTTTACGATTTAGTTCCGGCGTTGTTTTTGGGATCAATCATGATTGATTCCGATTGTAGAAATCTCACTGGATTTTTTATTTTTCTAATTGACTTTCGATTGGCATGCACGGATTAATTTATCGACAGCTCTTGACCACTATAGATGCATCTGGCTCGTTTAGATTCTTGATTTCGATCTGAAAGAGTTTGAATCTTTAGAACCAATTTTGGCTGAGATCTTCAATTTTGATTGAACTGTTATTTAGTTAAATTGCCGTACCTTTTTTTTTAACACGAACTGTTTGTGGAAGTACTAAAAAGTTTATTTTTTTTTAGTTTTGTCTCTGTGTGCTGGAGATATAATGGTGTCAGTAGTATGGTTTGCTTTTTGCTTGTTTATCTTTTGATGGGCCATTATTCCCAAGTTCTTTGTTCGTATATATCTCATTCGCTTTCTTTTTTGTTTTACTTGTCTTATTCAGGAAAAAACAATGAGTGATTACGGTGAAAAGACTTGCCCTTTGTGTGCAGAGGAGATGGATTTGACTGACCAGCAGTTGAGGCCTTGTAAATGTGGCTATCAGGTCCAGTTTCTGACTTACATGTCGATGCATCGTGTTAAAACTTCTAGCTTTTTCTTGAGTGTTCGGCAGCTCTTTTCCTTGTTTTGTGTTTAGGATTGACAATTAGGTTTAGTTATGATTTTCTTATGGTTTAGTTTTGTAGGCTGTAATGTGGTATACCATACCTAGAGCATACAAAATTTATATGTTGAAAACTATGACTCAAAAGATTTTGTCTTCATACCGATTGTGGTCGCCTCAGAGATTGTTGATCTTTGTTCTGCTGATAATTTTCTGATCTGATATGTGTTTTACTTCCAATCTTACAGATTTGTGTTTGGTGCTGGCACCACATAATGGACATGGCAGAGAAAGATCACTCAGAAGGGCGCTGTCCAGCTTGCCGCACTCCATATGACAAAGAAAAGATTGTTGGGATGACTGTTGATCAGGAGAGGTTGATGAATGTGATCTTTTATTCTGTATCTGTTTTTCAGTTTTAATTTGCTCATGTTTCTTATCTATTTCCTCTTCTCAGACTGGCCTCTGATGGCAACATGGATCGCAAAAAAACGCAGAAGTCAAAACTGAAACCTTCTGAAGGGAGAAAGCAACTAACCAGTGTTCGAGTGGTTCAAAGAAATCTTGTCTACATTGTTGGGTTGCCACTTAATCTAGCAGATGAAGATGTACGGGATCTTTCCTCCAAAACCTTGTGATTATTTCATATGATCTGCTTAGTGACGGGAAAGTTTCATTTTTTTCAGCTTCTCCACCGTAAGGAATATTTCGGTCAGTATGGAAAGGTTCTAAAGGTTTCTATGTCCCGAACAACAACGGGTCTCATTCAACAGTTTCCTAACAACACATGCAGTGTGTAAGTTTCGTTGTTTCTAATGTTAATCAACCAAATTTCTCTGTTAGCATGAATGGATTGCTTACAGGTTTGTTTGCATTGTTATTATGTTCTGATTATAAATGGCTATTGCACCAGATATATCGCTTATGGCAAAGAGGAAGAGGCTGCTCGATGCATCCAGTCCGTTCATGGATTTATCTTGGATGGTAAAGCACTGAAGTAAGACATGCGGAGTACCCTGTTATTTAAAACTGGCTGTGTATAGTGGCAATTATCTTCATAATTTTTTCCCTTTTTTTACTGCAGGGCATGTTTTGGGACAACCAAGTATTGTCACGCATGGTTAAGAAACGTGGTATGTACTTCTTTTCTGCTCTCTGGCTGACAGAGTTTTTGTTTTGGCTTTCCTCTTGTCAGTCGAAATTTGCAACTGATACTATTGGAATTTTGTTACTGTTATCAGGCATGCAACAATCCTGATTGCCTCTATTTGCACGAGGTTGGCTCTCACGAGGATAGTTTTACAAAAGATGAGATCACATCAGCCCATACAAGGTAATCTTCATTGTCATATTGTCTAAGTTTTCCTCTTGTACTCATGATTATTCTTACGCATATAATATTTGGAGAAATTATAGTATTAATTCATTTAGTAATTTCAAATGAGCAGAGTTCAGCAAATTACTGGAGCCTCAAATACCATGCAATACCGTTCAGGGGGCATGCTACCTCCACCATTGGATGCTTATTGCAGTGACAGCTCTACTGCAAAACCAATTGCAAAAGTTCCTTCTACTGTAAGCTCTCTAAACTTTTATACTACTTTACCTTGATATATAAGGGTGCTACTCTGCATTCTTATCTCATGTAGCCTTAGTTAGAGTCAAACATTGGTAAGTTCATTCTGATATTGCTCACTAGAAACTTTAGTGCATGTGCAGCAGTCCGTATAAACTTGACTTATCTCTGCAATAGCTTCAGATTGTGTACATGTGTTTTGTTTTTTCAATTTAATCTTTTCATTTACTCTTTTTTTTTTTTTAATTACGAAAAAGGCTATATGAGATTAACGTTTAGTTCTCTCTTCATATTTATTGGTGTAGACTGCAGTTAGTGCTCCCAAGGGTTCTCCACCTAGTGGGAGCTCTAGTAAATCAACTGCTCTTCCTGCTGCAGCATCATGGTAAGTTTCTTGCTGTAAGCCGTTGTATATGTGCACTTTTTTAAGTGGTCATTTAAAAAAAATTGAAATTGCTGTTGCAGGGGAGCCCGTTTAACAAATCATAATTCTTTAGCAACTTCAGCTATGTCAAATGGGTCTTTGGATAATCAGAGATCAACATCAGAGAATGGAACTTTGGTTATGTCTACAGTTGTTGCAAATGCAGCTCGTGGGCCTGTATCGTCTAGTAACACTCTTCAGAAACCATCTCACAAGGAAGAAATTCAAATATTGGCTGGAAAAAGCAAACCTGGCATGTTGAAGCCTTCGCAACATAAGATTGTAGTGGATCCTGGGTCCAAGGGAACTACATCACCTAATAGAGATCCTACTAGCAATCAGATATCCTCTTTAGTAGAATCCTCACACAATAGCAGACTCATTGACAAGCCTTCTGCTGTTGAGAATTCTTTTGAGCACACAGATGAAATTGCTGAAGACCATGTCCCTGATGTTAGTAACTTGTCGGCTGATGTTGCACGGATGGGAATGACTACAATTTCTAAGGATGAAGGTCCTAGTGTTCCAGTGGCTATTGGTACTCATTGTGATCAAGGTTCTATTAGACAACCTGGTAACGATGTATCAAATCTGGAGCAGTGTAGAATGCATAGAAACACTGATGCAGAAGCTGACATATTACAAAATGGGATTCATGGTTCCAGGCCAGAGTGGGATTGGAGATCAGGTTTGCAATCCCAGATAGATGTTAAGTTGAAAGTGGATGATCTCTCATCATTTAACAACAGTAGGCGAGATGTTGCAAAGGCTATTAGCGACTCGTCTTATATGTTTAGTTCATCAAGTTCCGTCCTGGATTCAAATAATCTAGCTTCTCGTTCTTTTCAGACCAGGGAAACTCCTGGTGGGGTGGATTCTGATAATAGATCCTCCTTTGACATAGGTAACTACAGATTACATCTTCCAAACGGATTTTCTGAGAAATCCATATCCAATATGGAGCATTCTTTATTTGCGAATGAAGGCAGGAACAACATGCAGAATACAGAGGATGATATAATTTCAAACATTTTAGACTTTGACCCCTGGGATGATACCTTGGCTTCGTCACACAATTTTGCAAAATTACTTGGCCAGAGTGATCATAGAGCCAGTACTCTGGAATCTTCTAAACTCATAAAGCAAAATAATGACGAGTCCAGATTCTCTTTTGCTCGGCATGAAGAGTCAAATAATCAAGTGTATGACAGTAAGAGTTACAGCATATCTGGGCAGTTGTCAAGAGATCAGCCTCTTCAAGAGTTTGGAGTGAACCGTGATATGTATCAGGATAAGCTTGGGAGTCAAAACGGTTTTGCCTCAAATTATTCCGGTGGATATGAACAATTTGCTGCTATTCCTGGATTGTCTTCCTACAAGAGTCCTGGTTAGTATATATCATCGCTTCTTATAGTTGTTTTCTGCAATTAAAATTAGTTTGACTAACAAGTAATTCATAAACACTATCTCTTCCTCTGGTTTTCTGAACTTTTCACCATTGTCCTCTTGTAGTGGCGAGGACTCAAGTTTCTGCTCCTCCTGGATTCTCTGCTCCCAACAGGTTACCTCCTCCCGGTTTCTCTTCACATGAAAGAGCCGACCTGTCTTCTGATATTGGATCAGGTATTATATATTACATTCCTAAAAACGAATAGTTTCAACTTTCCATAAGCTGAAACTCTTGTAACACATAATTCTGCAGGAACTCGTTTGCTTGAGGCAGCCGCTTTCTTGAAGAACACATATCATATACCACCTCCAAGTGGCAATTCAAATGCTGCTGGAGATATTGAGTTTATTGATCCTGCAATTTTAGCCGTTGGAAGGGGAAGACTTCACAATGGGATGGAAACGGCAGACTTTGATATGAGATCAGGGTTCTCTTCTCAGTTGAATTCCTTTGAGAACGATCCAAGACTTCAATTGTTGGCACAGAGGTCTCTGGCTGCACAACAAGTCAATGGATATCACGATCCCAGGAACGTTAACAACTTCTCTTCTTCACTCTCCGACCCATATGGAATTAGTTCAAGGCTAATGGATCAAACAGAAGGAACTGGCTTATCTCCTTTTACACAGTTGCCTAGACAAACTTCACCAAGTCCATTGTTGTCAAATGGTCACTGGGATAAGTGGAATGATCCCCAAAGTGGTAACACTCTTGGGATTTCCCAGCTTCTAAGGAATGAACGGATGGGATTTAATGACAATGTCTACAGCCGTTTTGAAGAGCCTAAATACCAGAGGCCCAGTCCCGGAGATCCGTACAACAGAACATACGGAATGTGATTACTTAAAAGAACGATTGTTTGGCTGATTCCAGTGTTGGAAGAATCATAGTCGAAACTGCTCTGTCTATTTGTCCATATCAAACCAGACCTTAGTATCAACAATCGCAATATCGGCTTCCCAGGAGTAGTTTAAACTTGATTGGTATAGACATCTTGCTCCCCTATACCTCATCAAATATAGACAATGATTTACTGATATTGTTATGTGTGCTTACCAAAGTTGTTTCTCTCATTTGCAGGACACCTTACCTTGTTGGGTGTGTGTGTATCAGCAAAAAAAAATTAATGCTTCAGTGCCAACTGTTGATTCAGAAGATGATTTAGTCTACATTTGCATACTTCAGAAGGCTTAAACTCCCCTGCATTTTTGGCGCTACTGTGAATTTATTATCTGTATAGAATATAGAGCTTTCAAGAACAGTACCAGTTTATGTTTTTGTATAAAGAAGAGTTGCTGGAAAAAAAAAAATGATCTGTTTCTTGTGCAACTTCTCTTCAACTTTTTCTCCTAATTTAATGAAAGAAATTCACAGCACTAGACCGTGAACTGGTTTGTTTTTATAACGAGATTTGCTTTGGTCGTCTCTTGGAAGATCACTAATTTCTTGTTATTATTTTCCTTTACTTATTAAGAATTACAACACGCAAGCAAAATCAACAAGTATTTGGGAATCTATCACATTAGTGGAGGACTTAGCTTACAATACATTCTCTTTCTGAAGACTCATCTTCGTTGGCTACTAAGCTTGCGATCAGTTGAGCTTCATTTCCATCATCACTGTCAATGTCAGCTGAAACGTATCTTCTCTCTGTAAACGCTGACGTCTGACGTCTCTGTAGCCGAAGAACGTGCATAATTACATCAGGAGTCAGTGTCACCCTCGACTGATCTTCTCTTCCCACTCGGTTCGATTCCATCACCTGCATTTCCCACAAAACACAGATGATTCAGTGTTTTGGGACATGTCGCAACATTAAACATTTGGTTAAAGAGGAGATGTGATCTATCTAGTAGTTTTTCACCTTTTCCATCTTTTCAGGGAGAGAAAGAACATTGTTTGACATTGGCGTCCAGAGCTTAACACTCTTTTCAATCCCACAGGATGCAAGAAACGGTATGTGTGGGTGAGACTCGAGATGATTCACTACTCGTCTATCACCCAACATAGCCCGCACAAGCTTACCCCCTTTCTTCTTCCATATAAAGATGTGACCGCAGTCTGAACCACTCGTCACATATTCATCATTTGGACCGAAAAAGTTCACTCCTTTAACTGTTTGTGCATTGCGGTGTCCTGTATACACCTGTGGTTCTTCCATTTCTTGCAGTTTCTCTGGAGAGATAGAAACAGGAGACGAACCATAACCCATGTTTTTCTCAAAGAGATAAATGAGCTCGTCGTTGTAAGAGACCAGTAGCTCTCCAGCTTTGGAATATGCCAATCCCGTGATATGAACACTGTTGGTTTCCCGAAGATGACGGGGACAGAAAATGTTCACAGGTGGGTCTGGTAAGATGTGGCGACATACTGGAGCTAACTGTACTCTTCTAGTGTCGTAGACTCGTGCGTATTCATCGGAACCCCCAACCGCAATATAAAATGAGTTCTTCGGATCTATCGCAATAGAATTCAATCTGATCCTACTGCTAGAGTGATGTCTCCTGCAGCCTTGCGTGAACGGAGAGGAATACAAAACCATACTGGCACTGTTGCTACGTATATCAAACTGCCCAAAAGACAAGTAAACAAAGACAAGTTACGTTTGAGTTTTCAAAAGCCAAACACTAGGAATACAATGGAGCATGAGAGAGATATAGAGACCAACATGTTGAACAAAACCATCTTCACCACAGCTATAGAATACATTAGGATCTCCAGGCAAAACAGCAAGCTTGTACACGCGACCGTGGTGCCTCCCTAGCCTTTTAGTCTCCACTTTGCCATTTTCTAGGATCTGACCAAGTCTTACCTGGAAAACAAAACAGACACCGAATGATTCAACTAGGTACAAAAAGCAACAATGCTGGAGAGTTTTAATAGATTTTTGAGATTACAAGCATACTTGTCCATCAGCACCAGATGTTATGATAGTCCTGTCATCTGTAAAAGGTATGAACTTAGTCTGAAACACATTTTCACAGTGGCCAGAGGGATACGACAATGTCTTGCTTCCACTCAACCAGTTCCAAAGAATGATCTGTCTATCATCAGAACCTGAAACAAGAACTTCGCCAGTGGAACTAAAATCTAAGGCATTGACACAACCCTCATGCCCATTTAACTTCCCGTAAAGATCGAGTTTCTTCACTATCCCCTGCCAAATAAACAATACAGTTCAATCCTAAAAGTCTTTAGACAAGTCTTTGAATTTGGTTCGGATTGTCTCACATACATCATACAAAACACTAATCTAGAACTTGTAACAACCCATTGATTCAAAAGCTTTCGACTTTAACACAAGACCTCCCACTTGGAAACAACCTTAGCATCACTAACTTGGTCTTTAAGAACCACTAAGATCCATGATTCGATACTCAAATCCAGAAAATGAGAAGACTTTATGATAAAAATGACATAACTATTCAAAACCCACAATTCTTATACGAATTTTGAGCACGGAATACGAAAACTTTACTCTTCCCGAGTTACAAAAAGTCTCATTCGAAAACGGAAACAAGCAAGAGAAGGTTCAAGATCGGAGGAATAGAGAGTGATGGAGTTAGTGAAGAAAAAAAAGAATGAGAACCTCAGAAGCAGAGATACGACGAGAGATGGAGCTCGAATGAAAGAAACCAATCTCTCTGTTGAATAGCTCCGTGAAGCTATCACCGATCTCTGTGTTTCGACGTCTCGCCATTGTACGAAGTTTTAAAGTCTCTCTATGCTTTTGCTTTTGTATAAATCGTGATTCGTAATCAGGCAGGCATGAACATCGTGCCGTCTACATTACTCGAAATGTGACGGCTTGTTGTTTTTACCCACTCCAAAACGGCATACATGTGAAGGTACTGTAACTTATAATATTCTTCAATCGGAACCATTTGTATCAGCATTGGCAGAAAATATATTTCATAGGATAAATAATTAAATATTATTGCTTAAAATGATACTTTATTTCCTTCTAATTTTGTAACCAAATCTTAATAATATTAAAAGAGAAGTACAAAATTGAATATGTTTGGTTTTATTTACTTCAATTGCCACTCAATTAAGCATAATAGAGTGATTAATTGAAATTGACAAGGGTATAATTGAGTTATCGAAAATTCATTAAAAGATCCAATACTCTACTTTAGGATCCGCGTGTTTAACATGGATCTTTAATTGGATCCCTAATTGTGAAAACCAAACTATTTTTATTTTGGTTATGTATCTATCTATTTGCTCGGCTGACTTTATTTATCCGAACACAAAATATAGTATATCTAAGATTTAATCTTATGAATTATCATATAAGTTATATGGTCATAACTCATAAGTCATAACATGTAATCGATGTAGGAAAATTGTTTTTGGCTGTCATATTTAATTGGTTTACCTTTTAAATTCTAAATTAAACCATATTTAAACAGTAGCTTTAAAATTAAACTTACAAGTATTTTGATACACAAATTAAATTACAAGTATTATTGTTATATAACAAATATTATGATTCAACCTTAAACTAAAAATATTAAAAGTGTTGGAATAAACTAAAAATTTATAGAACCAAAAAATTGTAAACGGATCATGTATATATATTTTAAAACATGGTGTTTATTTTAAATCTAGATATTATGTTTAACCGGATTTAGAACAAAATATCTGTTTCTTTTTAAACTGGTCATGTAATTTGTGTTTTTTTTTTTTTGCAAAGAGCAGTAGAATTTTACATAATTAATATTTTTGTAAATAACATCAAATATATTAAAAACCAAATATATGATCATCTTTTTTTAAAAAAATATATAGTATAACATTGAAATGTTTTAAACCAAAAACTGATGTATCACATGTTAATTAGTATCCAATGTGACTTATCAGTTAAAGCAAAGTGTGTTGGGTGGATGAGACTGTGGATCTAAATATTTCAATCAAAAAGATATATTTTGTATATACTACTGTAAGATGATTTTTTTACGGGTTAAAAATCTTTAAATTGCAAAATAAAACCTACTTAATAATAAACATAAAATATCAAAATTTAAAAATTATAAAACATTTGACCCGCGGTACACCGCGGGTTCGAACCTAGTTGTTAATAAAATTCAAATTATTCCTAAGAAAACAAAGAATCATCAGCAAATAAGAAAACCCACATATCATTACGAATTCAAACGAAACTGTGATATCTTCTTCCAAGGGTTGCACAACTTTTGGAGACAACATTTTTCAAAAAGTAAAATGTTATTATATGTTTGATCTCTATCTACTAACAATAAAATTTCTCAACATTTATAACACTCGAGATTCGGTAATAGGCATAATAGTTTGGGCCTTATCAGTGAAACAAACTCAGCACATATGGGGAAATATATACAGACCTGGCCCAGATTCGAAACCAAAATTTTGTAGTGAAAGCCTAAAACATTCTCTTCTTCTATACAGTTTTCTTACAATAAAAAAACCATAAATTTGTATTCAATAAATACAAATTAATAATAATAAAAAAAATGATTCCGACTTTGACAGGTGCATGTAACATTTAACACAGTTTGATAAAATCATAATTTTTTTATTGAAAATTTTGTGTAAAACATATGATCTCATCAATATCTTAATTAAATTAAAGAAAAATAGTTAATAACAACGCCGACAAAATGTTTATATTTCAGGGTTAAAAAAAAAAAAAAAAAAAAAATGTTTATATTTCATGATTCATTTTCTTTTGGAATAAGTTGGCATTACATTAAGAGACCTAGCTACTAAAAGCTAGTATAAGCTTAAAAAACACCATACTGATATTCTCTAGCTAAATATATATATAATCAAAGCCAGAACTATGTATTTGAAAACTATTTTACCGAATTCAATAATATATTTACTCTTCGTAATGACAAAACATTTTTATTTTTAATAGTTATAACGTACGTATAACTAACCTAGTGATTGCTATGATTGATGAAAATGCGACTTTGATCATCTTCTTAATTAAATTTGAAAGCATAGACTTATATATAACGGATCGTATTATATAGAAGGGATTCATAAATTCTATGACGACGAGAATATATAAGAATAAACAAAAACTGATGTCAGGAAAGTGAAACGAATAAAAAGCAGCAGAAACATTTTTTATAAATTAATAACGTATGCATGAGAATCTTATAGGCCTTTGATGCTTTGCTTGAAGATGGAGTTAAGTATAGATGCACGTCGTTCTGGAATTTGCGCCTCAAATCTTCGGTCCGATCCACTTACTTGTTTTATATATGCATTAGCATTAGTTAATTGTTTGTACTTGCTTGTGAACTAGTGTAAGATGACTGTTCAAAAAAATACCCGAATAGAAATTTATATATTATAAAATTATGAGGTATATAAAACCTGCACAAAACATGTTTTATACAAAAAGAAATGTTAATCATCTATGGAAAGACATAAGATATTTTGTTTAACATCCTTCTACTATTTTCATGATCACGACAGAAGAACAAAAACACAAAGACAAAACGAGCTAGGAGTGAAGAAGCGATGTCACAGCAACAGCACCTGAGGGGATTTGATTGGGATTTATGAACGATCATTATACACTACTAACTTACCAGTACGATAATGATGAGAAATCCACTTGGAGGTACAATATAAAAATAAAAATAAAAACAACTAGATAATAACCCGCGCTGGTAGCGCGAAAATTTTTTTTATTTTGTTATTTGTTAATATTATGTTTATGTTGTATCATTCATTTACATGTTATATAATATAGTACTATATGGTGAATCTTGATTCATATTAAACTAATAATAGGTAGGCCTGGAAACTACTACCGATACCCGTATTGGACCCGTTTTTCGGTTTGTATCTGTCCTGAAAAAGGTATCCGCAGCTTTAGGGTCGAGTGAAGGGTATAATAATTATATTATCCATGAATAATGATCGAGTATCAGATATTAATTTAATTTTTGAGCGTTTCGTTACCCGTCTCATTACCCGTTTTATTACCCGAATCATAAATACACGTTAATATTTTGTAGAATAATGTTACCAACGTGAGGAAATATTTATGTAAATTTGGATTTGTTTATTACAAAATAATAGTAGAAAATTTATTAATTCTATACATTTTATAAATTATATATTTAATTTACTTAAGGTCATACTCTGATTTCGACCCGTAGTTGGTACTACTATTTTGGTTTGGTGCAATATCAAATTCGTTAATTATACATTTCGTAAAGCCAAAAAAATCCAACAAAACATGTATTGACCCGTGATTTGGTATTACAAATTGATGTGATCGTGTTTAGAGATCTTAATATACCAAATTTACAAATTAAAGTTATTGGTATAACATGTTGTATATTAATTTTATAGGTGAAAATTACAATTAGGTTATATATATTATCAATATTATACACTTAGTATTGTTTATATAGTGAATATTGTGTATAAACAATTAAGTTTTAGCCAATTAAATAGTTTGTTATTATTTTCTAAGATTTATGAAACAATAAATAGAGTTTTATTATTTTGTAAACAAATCTAAACTTTTCTTTTGTTAGTTATTAGAATAATTAAAATATAATAGCATTTTCGTAATATGTCACATCAGAACTGGTTAAATTTTTAACAACATAGCTTAAATAAGTATACAGATATATTTTAAAAATATAAACAATGTTGTATCCTAATTTTAATATATATTTGTTATTATTAAATGATTTAGATATGTAAATATTTAATCTTAGTTTTATAAATAAATTTAAGTTTTATAATTTTCTAAATAGTTTGTTATTGTTTCCTAAGATTTCTGAAACAATAAATAGAATCTGTTTAATTATTTTATTACATAATTTTGAAATAATTTTATTATTATTTTATTAAATAATTTTGAAATTATTTTATTAATGATTTCTTGTAATCTAATAAATTAATAATTACTATTTTTGGATAATCATTTTCAGGTTATAACAAATTAATATTAAGATTCTGTTATTATATTTTATATTAAAATACAGTGGTATTTTGTGTAATATTTTATATGGAGTAAGGTTATTTGTTTAAAGTGTTGCTTAAATAAATATATAAATATAACAAGAAAATTTGAGAAGTGGACTGGTCTGATGAGTTTTGAACCTTGCCTTGACTGAGAGACCACATGCTCATATCTCTCAGAGCTTCTGGGATCCCCACTTTTGTTTCTTTGTCTCATTCCTCGATTTCTTCAAAGATTCTTCTTCTTTCGTCACGTGTCGCATTCTTTAGTCTCCATGCGGACGTGTTGTATTTTTTTTTGACATTATGGTTTTTATAACTTGAGCTTAGTGTTTAATTTGTCCAAACCCTGATTATCATCAACAAATTTTATAGTAATCACTCCATCCAAAACAAAGATGAATGCAAATATGCAATTACGTTATACTTAAAAGAAAAATGAACCCTATCTAGATAAATATATATATATATATATATATATATATTCTTCGATTATTTTAAACGGGATATATAGACATTCTCTCCTTTCGACCTAATATTCTCTCCCAAGTTGAGCCGCCGCCAAGAAAAAAGTAAATTTCTTCGATTTGCCCTCCCCGGCTGCCGGGCTCCAAGTCTTTGTTCTCTTTGGTTTAGATCCGGTGTTGTAGGTTGTGTAGCTGTTGACAAAATTCCCTTTGAAGCAAAGAGCGATTGAAGGAGGGGAAGCCATCGGCAGTGAGTTGCGGATGTGGTAGAGACAGATCCGTCTGTTAAAGGGTTTGTCTAGGTAGTGGCTCGGTTCTGGTGGGTTCTTATGGCTGGTGGCTTGAAGGAGACGATCTTGTGTCGTTTCTTGGTCTGGTATGGTTTCTCTCTCGTTCCTCTCTTCTTTGGATTGTGGGTTTCTCAACAAGGATGTGTTGTTGGTGTTAGTGTGGCTTCAATCGTTGGATTCAGGTTGCAAAGAGAAGTTTGCGGTTTGTGTCTTCTCTCAAACTTGCCCTCTCTGTCGGTTTGAACTCAATCCTTAGTTCTTCTACTCTATTAGGTCACCGGGCTAGTCTGGGTTTGCGCTATGTGCTAGGTTTCGTTCCCTTTGCTTGTCATCCGGATGGGTTTTTGTTGCTAGCCATCTACTAGCTCTCCTCTATGGCTCCTTTGAGTTGTGGTTTTGGGTTTTAGGCATAGTAGTGGATTCGTCTTTCAGCTGTTCTCTTGCGAGGAGGTCACCAGCTTTGGTTCTGTAGATGGTTAAGGCTGGGTCGACGAAGGTCCGCGTGTAAGAGCTGTTAGTCCTCTTTGGCTTGTCTCAGGTCGAATCTCAAGGTTATCTTCTTTGTCCCTAGTGTGGCTCGCCTTATTTAGACTGGTTTTGTGCTGTTTGGTGGTGGTTTCTGTTTGTCTGTCACGTTTGAGCTTGCTTTCATTCCTGCCAGTGCTGATGATGGTTTGTCGACGGTGTGCTATCATGGTTTATAGCACATCCGGTCGAATTGGTACTCTCCTGCGTTTACAGGTTCTTTGGGAAGCTTAGTGAGTTTCTTTCTGGTCAGCTGGGCAGTTTTAGAGCTTTGGTTTTTGTTTGTTCCTTAGTGATCAGTTTTTTCAAGGTTGTTTAGTCCTTTCTTTGTTTCTGGAAGTGTTTAACTTGTCGGCTTATGGAAGTGTGTAACTTGCCAGATTATGCTTCCCTTGTTTGGGCTTAGTTTTAGGTGATTTAGTTGTCTTCACCTTTTTGTATTCAGTTCAGTTCTCAGTTCTAATATATAATCAGATGGCAAAATATATATATACCTTAAAACGATATTTTTGATTAATGGAACTAAAGAAGTTTAACATACATGTTCAAAATAAATATGAAATGGTCATCATTAGTTTGGTTATAAACTTGGGCAACAACCCACAAGGAGGGTCCAACTGGAATGTAATGATCACCATTAATTCCTTACTCGGATACCAATCATTGTGTATGAATCACTAATTTTAGTGGTAGAATATGACAGCCTGATGTAACACATTTATATATCCACCTCAATTTCCAAAGTGTTTTCAAAATATCAACTCAAAGGGATGTCAAAAATATACTGTAATAAACTCAATATTAAATTGAACACTTCAACCAAAAATCAAGAAAAAACAAAAACTCAAGATTAGGTGGTACTTATCCTACTATATTAATTAGGAAGTACAAATATGAAACTAACCTTAAAATGTGTAAAAAATTACATTCAATTGCCATTAGAAAAATTTAATTAAGATTAATTAATTAAATATAATTAGTTAAAGATAAAACACGTTATAGATAAAAATAAAAAAATATAGAAAAATAAAAAAAAATCTACTCAAATCAAAACTAATTTGTACTTGAAAAAAAAAATAACAGCTAATATCTTTTAAAAATACAGATAATTATTAGTTAATAAAAAAATTATTTTTCTCTCTAATAAATTATGGACAAATACTAAATATTTAAAAAAAAAATATAAACCAATCAGAATTTCAAAACTAAGATTTTATATCCATAGTAGACAATAATTTTTTTTTAATAACTAGATTTCAAAAATTTTATTAAGATTTTAAATTATGATTTTCCTATCATCTTTTTCTATTTATTTTATTTACAAATTGTTTGGAACTTTCATTTATATAATTAATAAATATGCAGAATCTTTTTCGCATATGTTGTGATTTGAATTTTTTAAAACAAAGATATATTACTCAATCTATGAAAAAAATGTTTGTCTTAATTTTTACATTGGCGGGTTGGTAAAACTAAATTTACATAGTTGATAAATTAATAAATTTTATTTGCTCATAATTATAATATTAAAATTACTACTGCATATTTCATAAAATATTGATGCAAATAAAACAAAGAAACAATATAAAACTGCAATATACATCAAAAAAATAAAATACTATTATATTTTAAAATAATTAGGATTCAAATAAACATATATAGATTTATAGAACAATTAAAAATAAATATTATTTCAAAAAAAAAATATAACAATAATTTTAATTATTATATTATGAATTTTTTAAAAAATATGAACCGTGCTTTAAGCACGGGATATCTCCTAATATAATACAATTTTGTTTGCATCATATAATAATAGTATGTATTTGGCTGTGGATATTGGATAATCCATACCCATACGTGTCTTTTAGACCAAATCTTGGTCTTCCTATAAGTCCCTTTTACGAAAACCGATGTTTTGTGTCTCTACTGACTTTAACTGATAGGGATATCATGGGCTACACATTTTCCGGCCAAATCTCTGCTTTTACATTGTCATTTTTGTTCCGTTTGAGAAAAGAATTAATGTGTTGAAATTTATATATCAAAAAAAAAAGAATTCGATATATTTTTTAACGATCATGTTATTATATGTTAGAGGTTGAAATATACTGTTTACATAATGAATATTCAGTAAAACCAAGTAACCATTTATTAGGTACCTCGAGGAATGTTTTTAGCCAAGTACGTAGTAGTTGATTAACATAAAGTTTTTTGGAAAATTCAAAATAATTTTAAAGTGTTTTACAACGGGATTTAACAAAATAAATCTTGGAATATGCGCAATAGGAGATGACTAAAAATGATAATTTTAACTATACCGAATGACTTAGCTAGAGAAGCTGGAGTCTGCTCATGGGAAGCAAGTTCAATGCTATGTCCCTATGTGCATGTAGCTTACTAGCTTGTATTGGTAAAAGTTCGACTCACCTCGAAATCGCTAACGAAAGTTTAAGTTACACCTTTAATAAACGACTGGATCATCATTATTGTGGATCTTGATGTCGTACAATCAATAATGACATACACTAAAGAAAATTAAAATAACTAGATATATAGAATGTTTCTCGCATTTACAATTCTTGATACACATTATTCGATTAGGATAAGTATAAAACACAGTCCTAAAAAATGCAATTTTTTATTTTATTTAATCCTAACTATACAATATACACAAAGAATCATTATAAAACCATAATATACAATATTCATGTTTTCTTTTAATATACATTTGCCATCACAAATCAAGAGTTTGAACCGTGATGGTGGTTTGCTAAACGTTACATCCAACAGATGAATCCAACAATCACATTTTCAAAATTACAAAACGTAAACTAGTACATGCAAGAATTTTAAAATAATGGACGCAAAAGTCATGAACCACACATGTGCTACAGACACATAGATATTTCTGGACCTCGGCTCCTGATCAGTCCTTACAGAGAAAATGTGGTCCAAGAAATGATTAATCTCAACTACAATTTATTATTCTATTTTTCTTTCACCCAACATTTTAATAGTAACAGTAAACTTAACTTCGAGGAAACAAAATTACAAAAGAAACTAAAAAAAAAAAAAAGAGGGAAGAAAATAGATAAGTGTACTACTTGTCACACTTAGGACCAGCTTGAGGGAGTGGTGGGATTCACGCGAGAGTATAAATTTTTGACTAACTTAGAAAATGGAGGTGGGTTCCGCGTGGTGATGACAACTCAAGAAGAATTGTGACACAAAAGAAAATGTCAAGGACACATGAAGATGGGCGCCTCAGAAATGGACGTCGTACAAACAACCAATTCTGATACATCATAGTACGGTCCTAGATCACACTTCTCATCATTTCTACAGAAACAAATCTGACGCCAAATCAAACCACAAAAAAAAACATATATAATATTTTGTAATTGCATATTTTTCTTGGCTCATTATTGTGTTAATAATCCCAAAAACATATGAAATCTCAAAAATATTTGTCGATCCGAGAGTACTAACTGTGTTTGGTAGTTTCAAACAATATTTTCCACATCATCACATGTAATGTACTCACATACAACTTTTTGTACATGATAGAACAATCTATATCAACATGTTTTGTAAATTTACGGACCACATAGTTATTTGTAAAGTGAAGGATTGGCTCAATCACAATTTTTATAACAATCAACGTGTGATGATAATGAAAATCTTCGCTCACAAGATCTCGATATCGCAATATATATATATATATATATATATATATATATATATTATTAATATGATACCATTGAAGAGCCGATGAACAAGCAAGATTGAATTAGAGACAACCTGTCTTAATTCTACTATATATATCCAATCTAAATGAAAAATTAAAAAAGGTCTAGTTGTAAATCAGAAGTAGCTATAGACATGATAAATCTTTATTTTAAAAAACGGCTTCATGGGTTCACATCTCATGCTAAGAGTTGGATCACGTTATTCCCTCATCCGGTAATTAACATTTATTAGTAACGTTAAAAAATTGAAACAATATAATAATATTTATTGAGGTAAGCCACCAAATTGTCTAGCTACTTCCACATTATTTTTCTATATATAGAGAGATAAGATGCTTGGCTTTTCCTTTATCTCCACTCTCTTTTTCTCCTTTATCCCTCTTCGCTTTATCTCAGTCTCAATCTTCTCTACATTTCAAAGAAGCTTCTCAATTAGTTGAGATATGGATTACTCTTCGATGCATCAGGTACTAATTTTACATCACATTATAATGACTGTTTTGTTAGACAATTGAGTTTTGATTTTCGTTTGTATTTGTTTTTTTTTTTTTTTTTTTATAGAATGTGGTGGGAGTATCTTCTTGTTCATCACAAGATTATCAGAACCAGAAGAAACCATCTCCGGCGACTAGGCCAGCTCCACCAGAGCAATCACTGAGATGCCCTCGCTGTGACTCCACCAACACTAAGTTCTGCTACTACAACAACTACAGTCTCTCTCAGCCTCGGTACTTCTGCAAATCTTGTCGGAGATATTGGACCAAAGGCGGGATCTTAAGAAACATCCCAATCGGTGGTGCTTACAAGAAACACAAACGCTCCACTTCCGCAACCAAAAGCCTCAGAACAACCCCTGAACCGACGACGACCCACGACGGCAGAACATTCTCGACGGCGAGTTTCGGCGGTTATAACAATAACATTAACAATGAACAGATGGATCTTGGGTTAGCATTTGCCTTGCTGAACAAGCAACCTATAGGGGTTTCTTCACATCTAGGGTTCGGAAGCTCTCAGTCCCCAATGGGCATGGATGGCGTGTTTGGGACCACAAGCCACCAGATGCATAACGGAGGTTATGCGTTTGGGAATGGTGGAGGCGGTTTGGAGCAGATGGCGACAAGTGATCCAAACAAAGTCTTGTGGGGGTTCCCCTGGCAGATGAACATGGGAGGAGGAGGAGGAGGAAGTGGTCATGTTGAACAGAATGACTCAGGGCGAGAGGTTTGGAGCAGTACTGTCAACTACATTAATACTGGTGCTTTATTGTAGTCTATCTACTATAAAATAAATCATTTTCATTAGTTTGGGGTTTGGTTAGGGTTTGGATTCTGGTCTTCTTGGTTAGAGAAAGGGATAATTTGAGTTTGGGGTTAATGGTGAAAGATAATAGATATGGTGTGCTTCCTTCGAAGATTTTCAATTACTTGGAAAATGAATTTGTGTTTTTTTTTTTTTGCTTTCGTTCTGATCTTTTTTTTTTTTTTTTTTTTTTTTTTTTTTTTTTTTTTGGTATTCCTCTATGATTTTTTAGAAGAATTGAGCCAACTTTACTAAATTACCTACTTCTTGGTTAAATATTTAAGTTTAATTGTAAGAAAATTGATATAAGACAAATACGCTTTTTAACCATATACAGTAGATGAAACCATAACATGCAAAGAGTAAAATTCACTACGTATAGCATACATGAGGGAAGCTCCAATATAAAATCTGGCTTTTTAGTCTTCGGTTCGAACTTCGGATTCTTCATATAAAAACTTTTTATCTTTAGCCTAACAAATGGACCAAAAGAAAAACAAAAATTTGACCAAAGTGAAAGCAATATTCTCTCGATGACCCAAGCAAAATGTTTGATCATAACTTGTATGAACGTTTTAGAAATTTTCAGTATATCTGTATCGTATGTCGAGGTTTATAAGCTTAATTTATATTGTGTTGTTCGAATGACGATGAAAAATGTATATTGTTTATTTATATTACACAAAAATATATCTATATATATCTCAGCCAACCAGATCCAATTGGAAGATTGTGGCGTGACAAAATCCTCGTAAGAATTGAACAAACTGCCAAAGTCTTTATTAAAAGGATATGATTTGTTTTGAATCCCCAAAAACGGTTTTGATTTTGATATATTTGTTGCTGTATTGTCTTTACTCTTTAGTGGTGTGATGGCTTTTCAAGAACTAATTTTCGGAATGAGCAGTGGTGGAAGAGTCGGGACTATTTGGAAATTAAACAAATTCTTAGTTCAAGTTATTCTGTTTTGTTTTTAGGTCTATGAAGATCATAAAACAAAACAAAACTAGAGCATTTCAATGATGCTCTACTTGCAAAACAAGCTTGGAGACTGATCCAGTACCCGAGCTCTTTATTTGCTAGAGTTTTTAAAGCTCAATATTATAGGGATGATTGTGTGTTAGATGCAAAACAAAGATCAAACCAGTCATACGGTTGGTCATCTATTTTAGTTGGCCTGGAGTTAATCAAAAAAGGTTCGAGATACATGATTGGGAATGGTGAGTCAATTCGAGTAAATATAGACAACATCACAGCAACAAATCCTCCAAAACCAGTTCACAGTGTTATCCCGGACGAACCTCTACTGATTTCAAACCTCATTTCCTCAAATCCGGCTTCTCAATATTGGGACAACAATAAGATTCTGGAGCATATTACACCTGCAGATCAAAACAAAATTCTGAATATGTATTTACCTCAGAAAAATGACCAGACAAGCTTATTTGGCATTACAACAACTCGGGGGACTACACAGTACGTTCAGGGTACTGGTTCTCGATGAATAACCCGGAAAACCCTTGTGATTTGCCACCAAGACCTCACGGATCAGTACAGTTAAAAAGGAAAATTTGGAAATTAAACATCTTACCAAAGGTAAAACATTTTTTATGGAGATTACTCTCAAGATCACTGCCCACAACAACACGTCTAATATCTAGGGGAATGAATATAGATCCTATATGTTCGAGGTGTTTACGAAATGATGAGACAATTGATCACATTCTGTTTTTATGTCCCTATGCTGAATCCATTTGGGAATTAGCAAATATTCCGATACATGCTCTGTATTTGCTTTCTATCACTTGTGAATTATTCTTAGAAGCTGTTTTTGCACTGCAAAATGATAATAAGGTTCTGTTAGAAACGAAACTACTACCCTTTTGGATCCTTTGGCATATATGGAAGACAAGGAATAAGTTCGTTTTTTGAAGGAAATTCAGAAGACCCGATCCATATTGTATGGTGAGCTCGAGGGGATGTTCGAGAATGGTGTCGATGTGTTCTACACCCTCATGACCCTCCTTTGATATCAAAACCAACACATTGGACCAGACCTCCTCAACCTATGCTTAAGTGCAATTTCGATGCAAGTTTTGATCCCTTAACTTACGCGACACGAGGTGGGTGGATTTTACGTGATTACAGAGGAATTTCCAATGGTTGGGGTGCTGCAAACATGAGATATGCGTCATCACCTTTGGAAGCTGAAGGGAAAGCTTTTCTAAATGCGATGCAGCAAACGTGGATACGGGGAATATGACAAGTTACTTTCGAGGGTGATTGCGAGTTGCTTAATAAGATGATGCAAAAATCAATATACATTGCTTCAATTGATGGTGTTTATCAAGATATTTTACACTGGTCTCAGTTCTTTGAGAATATCCAATTTACTTACATTCCAAGAAATTGTAATAAAACAGCTCATGTATTAGCAAAATTTGGATGTAGTACTGATCCTTTTTATTCTGCTTGTTTCCATCCTCCTGTTTGGTTAACAGAAACTCTTTGTAATGATTATATTTTATCATCTATATAATTTCTTTTTTGACGGAAAAAAAAACAAAACAAAAACCTTATTCAAATAAAAAGAAAAAGAAAAAAAAATGCACCGAGTAAAATAAAAAATCTTTTTGTTTGAACCCCAACCATGGCTTAAAAAGTCCAAAACACCACGAAAATGAGTAATAATAATAGTATAATATACTTACTTCAATTTTGTTTTTCTATTTATTATCGATCTTAAGATCAATCATGATTACAGATTTATAAAAGAAAACAAAAGTTTAATTATGTGAAGAACGTAAGCAAATAAACGATTCTCGATTCCAGTATGGAACTCTGTAAACATCACATAAATCAAATTAGAAACGTTCTCAAACTCGAGCATTTAACACTCTTTACAATTGTATTTGTATAAATTCTAAAATATTTCTTGGCGATGACAAATACTACGCTTTATTATATATATATATATATATATATATATATATCATTAGTTTCCTTTGATGTGCTCTCATTTTAATTTCCTCTATATTAAAAAAAAAAACATTTTCATTGTATTTGATATTTTTCTTTTTGTAAAAAAGCTTATGAATTTAAACCATTTTTCGATTTGCATGTTAGTTTGACACAGGTACAGTGGCGGATCTAAGAAATAAAAAATATTTGTGTTATATTGGTGGTTTGAACCCTAGTTTAGAGAGGTCAACAATATAGAATTTACTATCTGTGCTACTGAAACTTTGTAAAATTACATGTAAAAACAATTATTTACTTAGTTTACCCAGATCAGGTGACCTACCTCTTTCCTACATAGGTCCGCCCCTGCACAAGTACAATGCTAATACTTTTTATGTATCCTAACAATTTTATCGAATGTCTTCGAAGTGACATTGATTCTATAATTAATAAGTTTGTTTTCGTCAACAAAATAGAGAGTTTATTATTATATGTTAAAACTAAAATTCAATTAACATTTATGAAACAAAACTAGTATAAGATGTTCATATGTAGATAAGTAGATTGCAAAGACCTCAGTAAGACGCTAAATCAGCCATGAATATGAAATTGTTAGTTATCAAACTCAAACAACTTCAGAGATCATTTTTGTAGCCCACTGGGCCTTATAGGCCTAGAAAACGAGATGCTAAATAATCATTCCGAACCAGCTAAACCAAAAGGTCCGAAACAGATGTCAATGATGTCGATGACTCCATCATCTTAAGCAAGAAGTGGTTGCCTACGTTCAAATTTCAAACAAAAAGAAAAAGTCCTTAAATCTTAATAATCAGTAACTTCAAATGATCAAAATACAAAATTTTTGATACTTGTCTCTATACAGAACAACCTACGAACTATTTAAAGAAGTCCAATCTAACAGTACCGCTGAAAGATATGGTGAGCTGCCTATAACTCATCAGATCAATTAATCAAGTGTCTAAGATCAGATGATTCGCAATAAGCTCTCCTCACTTCAGCTCACAGGTCACAGCCCCCGAGAAAATACGAAGATGGCCTCCGCCTATGGTTTGAATGGAGAGCCTACCTCTCTCTTTTATAATTTCTGTTTTCAGTTTTAAAATCATTCGTAAGAAAGAAATGCATACATAACAAGAACTTTTTGATTATTAACCGATGTAGCAGAATCTAGGATACGGACAAGTAAAAAAATGTAACCGTTGAGACATTTTTTCTATTTATAAAAAATGTAACCGTTAAATACAAATTTATTTATCGTATACTATATAGATACATTGTGAATACTACAGTATTAATATAATCAGTTAGGTCGGTGGACGTGATTATATTCAATTGACTATTTTAAGAAGTGGACGTTATGACAACCCACTTTTGTATGTGTTCCATGTAAATTGATTTGAAACGAATAATTTACAAATACTGGAGAAAAGAGAATCGATTCCTTTGTATTGTCGCATTATTCCCCTACACGTCCATAGCCTTACATATTTTTGTATTTGTTTTCTTGAATAAGCCAAAGTGTAGTAGCTATGATATGAAGCCCCTCTCATTTGTATTATATACCTAATCAGACGACGTAATATATCTTTTAGTATAAACCTTTTGTAGCATTTCGTTCTAGAGATTGGATGTAAGCTATTATTCTAAAAAAAAGTGTTGCCTAAAACGGTAGGCGCTCATAAACAATTAAAATTATATTTTAGATGTTAAATTTAGACGAACATATTCTAACTTTGTATAAATGTATTTTCAAAAGTCTTATTTATAGTTTAGCATTTTATAATTTCTGATGCTTTTATTTAATTTATTTTATAATATTGTTTTTATAATGTTTATGATTTAAACACTTTTAACAGTTTAAAATCGTTTAAATTTTAATTAGTTTCGCAGATGTTAGACGCTGAATTGCTGCTTATTTAATGTCTAACACTCTATTAGATATAAATAGCTTAATCCGTGGGAGTATCGAATGATTTATTATATAATTAAAAGTTATTTGGAGTAACTTACAAAATAACAAAATTATGACTTCTAAAAACAAAATTGGTTGTGGAGATACAGTGAAGTGTTGTTAGGGTCAAAAGACATGTGCGCCATGTTGGGATACAATCCAAGTCCCACATCTGAATTTTGAAGGGACTATCATTAATATATAAAGGGTTAAGGTCAATCTACTAATTGCCAATTAGTTTTTAGAATGCCATCATGGATCATTTACGATTGGAAAATTTAGACAGCCTGAGTATGATTTTCCCAAGTGTAGATCAAGATTTAAAATGCATTGTCTAAATTACACAATTTACGAACTAAGCTTTCTCTAATTAAATCCACGTCTTGTGTTTTGACAAGGAAAAGTTTTATTGCTAGTCTTAATTTTGCGGAAAATCGGATTTATTTTCCTTTGATGTACGTACAATTAACCTTTTTTTGTTGGCAAATCAGTTTAACAATTCAACAACAACAAAAAATTAAAGAAATACTAATATCTTTTTAGCTAAAGCAACATTCCATAACTAATCTCCAATTTTTTTTTAACATCTAAATCTAGCTAATCACTTCCTTGCCGTGCCGGTTCGGGTTGTGCATCGATTGATGCAGTTGATGCATCGATCGATACAAGGCTCACTTTTACGGGACAACTTAAGTTAAACACTCGTTTTATTGCATTTTGAGTTTGGAAAATCCTAAGGACGAATATAAAAAGAGAAGATCGACGTTTTAGAGGGGTTTAGCCACTTTTATCGTTCCCGAGAGAAAAAGAAAGAGAGAAAAACTTCTAAAAGTTTCTGAGAGCGTTCTGGTGTGTTCTACGCCGTTTTTGGAGAAATATGTCCCTGTGAATGGAGATCTGAGGCTGAGGACGTGAGACGAGCTTGCTAAGAAGCTGTTTTCATGGGTTTTAGGATCAGATTCTTCATTCTCAAAGGTGAGTGCGTTACCATGGCTGATCTAAGCGATTAGATGTTTGTTTGTGTGTTTTTGGGTGTTGTTTGCTTATGAGCTCATAGGTGAATGTTTGTTGTGAGTTTTGTGGCCTTTGGTTTCAGTTTCTGACATATTGGAGCCAGGGAGAGTCGAAGGAAATCGTTCTCGGTGTTGTGTCGCACGACTGCATTGGTCGACGCAGTTAGGGATTTGACAGCAATGCAAGAAGTTACATCGACCGAGGTCAATGCATCTAGGGATTTGGAGGAATTGCCTCGGTCGATGCAAGGATGTTGCATTGGTCAACGCAAAGAGTGCATCGGTCGACGCAAGGAGTGCGTCGGTCAACGCAAGGAGTGCATCGGTCAACGCAAGTGCGCAGAGTCGACACGTGTGTTCGGAGTTGTCTGGTTTGCTTGTTTCTTTGTGTATTGATTGTGTTTTGTCCTTTCGCTTGTGTGTATAGCCCAGTAGATGGGAGGATCGCCTCAAAGAGTATTTATGATAATACTCACGCATCTCATTTGTGTTTGTGATGCAGGTAAAGGCAAAGTGTGATCGTGGAATCATGGCGATTAAGATGAGGATTTTCTAGTGGCTCGTTGATGTGTTGTCTGGCTTTTGTTAGGATGCTAGAGTCGAGTGGTTCGAAAGTTGCTAGGTTGATGGTTTAATGTTTTATGACTCAGTTGGATGATTTATTATTGTTTGTGAGGAATTGGTTATTGGTTTAATGGTATCGTTTTATGTTATCCGCTGTTGTTTGATTGGGGTTAGGTTGTTAGTTAGTATAAGATCACTAGTTAATTATTATTTATTTGATAAAAAGAAAAAATAGTTCTATATGAACCCTTATATTCATATAATTTTTTATTTTGACCCGTTTTATTTATTAAAAAAATATATTGGACCCCTTTTATACATATATACTAGATTAGGATCCGCGGTACACCGCGGGGCAAATTATTTATAACTAAAACATTTAAATTATAAGTTGTATTTGTTGGTTAAATATGTATAATTATATAGTAAGTGTTAATTTTATGGTTTAAACCATATAATACCGCAATATAATTTATTTTCTACATAATTTTTATTTAATCAATTTAATTAGATATGTCTATTCTCTGATACCGATAGTGTTAACAAAATAATGAAATGATGTTTTATCTGTTTAACACCGAATTAATGATATTTTAAATTTATATAAATATTGATAAAATTATGAAGTGACCTTAGTGCAGTGGTAGGAGGTAAGTTCATTTGTAGAAGACACCATCACAATCGGGATCGAGTCCCTGCTCCTACGAATGTTGGAATTTGGCTAATGGGCCAGCCAGTTGTGGCAAAATGGTTAAAAAAAAAATATTGATAAAACTCGTCCCGCTATATAACCCCGTCCCGAGATATTTTAACTCACACTATAGCATCTTAATTTTTAACACCTATTGTTTTGTATTATTAATATTAGATTGAGTTGACATGTTATTTATTAAGATAAAGAACCAAAATAAACCAAATAAAATTTTTTTTTAATTTTGAATGCCTGATAAATCAATCTTTCTACTCATTTATATTCTGAATCATTTTGGTCTCTTTTATAGTATGACTCTGAACCATTGCCCAATTTTTTAGGCGATGTGGGATATTGTACCCGTATTTTTTTATTCATCTATTGAATAATATATGTCTGTTTTTGAAAATTTGTATTACATCATATGCAGGAAAAAATCACAATTTTTATTAACTAAATGTATTATAGAATAATTCAAAATAATTTAATATAAATTCAAATAAAAATGAAAGGAAATCATACATTTTTATATTTGAATAAGGTAGAAACATTTCCTTATTTTTAAAAATCTTACATATAATTAATGCAGTGAAATTTTTGGTAACTAATATTAAAGTCAATGCATTGAATGCTAATTGTCTCCAAAATAATTTTTTGTCAAAAGTTGCTGCAAAAATACTAGTATATATATATATATATAGTTGACCTCTTTTGTTCATTTTTTTTTTGTCAACTGATGGTTTCATTCACTTCAAAAACCAATAATACAAAGATAGAAGGTCAAAGCCTCAAATTTTAAAAGGGTTACAAATAGATTACATAGAGAAGCTTTCCGCAAAGCTATAAACAAGGAGTAATAAGATATCAAACAATGGTCCATGAGAGCTTTGATACAAGTTCTTGGAAACTACTTGGAACATGTGAAGTCAAAGTTGCTTGATAGATCTTCCAAGAGGGACTCGTCAGAAGAAAAGTTAGTCATGGTCATAAGACACTTTGACGTTAAAAAAGAGAATCAGAACCAAGAGTCTCACCAGAGCGAGAAGCATTACACTAGAAGTTCATTGGCATAGATTCGATGGGCAATAGCCCGAATGGGGAAAATGGTACTGAAAAGTGGTTGCCTAGCTTCATCGGATGAGCAAGAAAGGGACTAGGGCAATTGCAAACCATTAAAATCAAACCATACAAAGGGAACACAAACCATTGGTTGCCAAAGATAGACAACAAACCATAACTATGCTGGAGGGTTCTCTCTTATATGATGCTTGCCAAAGAGATTAAGAATCCACATAGCTGGTTTGCTGGAGAGAGATGTAGTGCAGGACTGGTCTGATGGGCTATTGGTAACATAGTAAACAATTTAGACCCCTTTTATACATATAAATTATTTTTTTGGACCTCTTTTGTTCATATAAAAAACTATTCTGGACCCCTTTTATACATATAATTTTTTTTTTCGGATCTTTGATTTGAGGAAATCGTACTACCCGCCCTTGTAGTTGAGCCGACACTTGCTGCGAGAGAAGGTAACAATGGACACAAGAGTGATGCAGATAGTGGTGATGAAATTTGGGATGATGAGAGGATTCCAGAACCGTTGTCACACAATAATGATAAAAATGATTATGAAGGCGAAGGTGGTGCTGCTCAAGAAGCTAAAGATCCTGAATAGCTACTAAGGTTGGGGAAAACATTCAATTCTCCAGTAGTTTTCAAAATTTCACTATTGAGGTATTCTCTGAAAACGCGATATAACATTAAGCTTTATAGGTCATAGAGTTTGAGGATCGATGCAGTGCTTGACTACTTATGTAAAATGTTATTGCCACTACAAAAAGGGTTGTTTTACATTAATTAAATAGCAAAAAAATATAAATTATACTAGTTTAAATTACTTATTAGCAAATGATACAAAATAAATAATTTAACATCAATTGTAATATATGTTGTGTTAATTATTTTTTTTAGTGTCAGTTCAATCAAATTAAAACAAATTTGTATTAGTTTGCATCACTAAGAAGAACAGATATAAAATTTGCATTTACATCAATTAAAATAAACGATGTATTCATTTAACTTTACTGACATCACTTTTAAAATAATACAAAATTTACATCAATTAAATGTAATGTGTTGTGAAACACTTAGTGGACTCACTAGACCGGCCCATATCTTATCCATGGAGTCTCGGTCCATTGGCTATACTCAGTCCATACAGCTTTGGCCCATTAGCCGAAGCCTTACAACCGGATGAGACATCTCTTATTTACAGAACTGTGCCAACCGTGCCTACTCTCTTATGTCGGTTTATGTTAAGACTTGTAATCCACTATATATATGCATGTAATCCTTGGGAATAATCAATAAGAAATACAAGAGCTTTATCCCTAAACTCTATATTCATACCACGTTATCAGCACGATAGTCTCTAGCCCTAAAAACCCTAAGGCAGCCGCCGAACTCTTCTTCTTCCCTAAAACCCTAAACCGCCTCTTGTTCTTCATCTCCTTCGAGATTCTCTCTTGATCTCGATGTTCTTTCTGATTGATACACGAGCATCCTTAGCTCGTGGTCGAGATCTTCTCAAAACCTCATCGAGGTTCGAGGTTACTTGGTTCGGGGGTGAGTTCGCGCGCAAGGAGTGTTCGCGGGAAGCCGTTCTTGTTCGCGGGAAGCAGATCGTGATCCAGGAAGCAGTTCAAGGTTCGAGGTTCGTGAGATATCTGAAGTCTTTAGCTCCCAGATCATATCCGGTCAGAACCCTAAGGTGTTAAGGTAAACAAAATTCGAACCTCCTCAAAACCCTATGATCGAACTTGAACTTAAAACTATCGAACCCTAAAAAAAACATCCAAGTACACAATCTAACAAACTTTAAATTGCCTAAATCCTAAGACTTAAAATCGGATTGTTAGGTTGTTAGATTGATTGATAATTGCACCAAACTTTGTCAAGCTTAAAATCGGATTGATTGTTTAAAGTTGCTTGAACTGTTGTGTTGCATAAGAACCTAGAATTAAAATTGTTAGAAGCATAGAGGATATTAATCTAACTGTTCTAGGAGATTTAAAACTTGGATTGTTCATGCATATAGAAATCGAAATTGTTTAAGATGACTGAATCGGCTGCATGAATTTTGAACTAGTCTTGTTCTAGGATTGAATCCGATCAAGAGAAAATTTTGTTAAATTTCCATAAGCATGAAATCATATATTTTCGGAATTAAAAGATTTAGGATAAGTTCCTAAATTATTTAGCAATTATCCAAAATATTAAAATATTGAATCCTAGACTAAATAGGAAGTTTAAGAAAAAGGAAATCCTATCTAGAATTGTTGCATGCATTAGCCTATTTGCTTTTGTTGTCTTGCATGCATGAATTTAAACCAAAAAAAAAAAAAAACCAAATATGGAAAGGCATGGTTCGATCTAAAATATCGCATGGCCTAAGGCATGGTAACGGGGGCAAATCCGCATGACCTATTGATTGAGTGCATGGTTCGATCTCAAATATCGCATGCTAATATTCGGATGTCTATTCTGTTGTGTGCAGATGGCAAGCCTTAAGAGCTTAGACTATCCAATCTTGAATGCTTCTGGTGACAATTACTTGCTATGGGCAATGAACACCAAGATCAATTTGAAGTCAAAAGACTTGTTCGAATGTGTCGAAGAGGGCAACAAGGCCACGGACAGAAATAAGAACAAGTGTATCCAACACATGCATCACCACATTGCTGAGAGTCTCAAGAACCACTATTCATTGAGGATCCTCTCGATCTTTGGACAACGCTTAAACGGCGATATGGGCACCAAAAGACGGTGCTCCTTCAAAAGGCCGAGTATGATTGGAAACACCTAAGGATCCAAGATTTCAAAACCCTGGACGAATATAATTCTGAGCTTTTTAGGATTGTCTCAGTCCTTAGGCTGTGTGGTACTGTGGTAACAGAGAAGGAGCTAATTGATAAAACTTTGTCTACCTTTAGCCCTAACAACATGGTTCTTCAGCAACAATACCGGCAAACAAAGTATGCCGAGTATGGGGCACTCAATGAGGTGTTACTGCTAGCTGAGCAGAACAATGAGCTGTTGCTGATGAATAGTGCTATGAGACCTCCTGGTACAGCCCCATTACCAGAAGCACACAAAGTGGATTTGGGAAAGAAAAGTCCTGCAGAGCCTAAGGAGCCTAAAGAGCCCAAAGAGACCAACTACGTCCACAGAGAGAGACACTACGGCCGTGGCCGTGGTGGCAGAGGATGTGGTGGCCGAGGAGGGCAAGCCAGCCGCGGACGCGGTGGTAGAGGCCGTGGTATTTCTAAGCCACAAGCTAAGGCAAAATCGGGTTGTCACCGATGTGGTATGTCAAACCACTGGATGAGAAACTGCAGAACTCCCAAATATCTCATTGATGCATATCAAGAAAGTTTGAAGAAAAACCCAGAAGCTAACTTGGTGCATCTCGATGATGAAGGAGACTTCGATCATGAGAATGATGACTCCCTAGATACTTCCGATCTCCTTAAAGAGGATGAATGAATTTTTGGTTTTTATTTTGGTTTAAATTATGCTTTTATGCTTTAATTTGCTTCTATGTATTGGATAATTGATTTGGTTTAAATTCAAGGAATTTATTTTATAAATTATTTGCCTTATTGAGTTAAAACACAAAAGTTGTTTTATATAGAAATGGCTGAGGATATGAGTGAACTAGTGGTGGATAGTGGATCCAGCCACACTATTTTAAGAGATAAAAGATATTTTATCAACCTCACCATGAAAAGTGCCAATGTTAGTACAATTGCGGGTATAGCAAATCTTAAAGAGGGCTACAGCCAGGCTCACGTGTTGTTGCCTAAGGGAGCACACATTGAATTAAGTGATGCCTTATATTCACCCAGCTCCAAGAGAAACTTGTTGAGCTTTAAAGATATAAGATTGAATGGTTATCATGTGGAAACCAAGAGTGAAGGAACTAGAGAGTTCCTATACATTACAGAAAATGTAAGAGGACAAAAGAAAGTCCTAGAGACTATACCTGCACTAGCCACTGGTTTATACCATGCTAAGATTAACATGATAGAGGCTAACTTGGCAAAGCATAGAATGTTTAATGAACAGTTCACTTTATGGCATGACCGGCTAGGCCACCCGGGTTCGAACATGATGCGTAAACTGATTAAGAGTTCGAATGGGCACAACCTAAGTGAAAGGAAAGTTATCCCTAAACATCTCACGTGTGTAGCATGCGCACAAGGGAAACTTGTCATAAGGCCTTCACCAGTAAAAGTCACAAGAGAGACTTCAAACTTTCTGGAAAGGATACAGGGAGATATATGCGGACCAATACACCCATTTAGTGGGTCGTTTAGATATATTATGGTGATGATAGATGCATCAACCAGATGGTCGCATGTTTGCTTGTTATCTACAAGAAATCTCGCCTTTGCAAAGATGTTGGCTCAAATTATAAGGCTAAGAGCACACTTTCCAGATTTTCCACTTAAGACTATACGTCTAGATAATGCTGGTGAATTCACATCCCAAGCGTTTAATGATTATTGTATGTCCATGGGGGTGAGTGTGGAACATCCTGTGGCACATGTCCATACACAAAACGGACTGGCTGAGTCCTTCATTAAACGAATACAAATGATAGCTCGACCATTGTTAATGAGATCGAAGCTCCCTGTGTCGGCTTGGGGACATGCAGTACTGCATGCAGCAGAGCTCATACGCATCAGGCCATCTAGTGAACACAAATATTCACCATCCCAACTATTAACGGGTCATGAGCCAGACATATCCCATCTCAAGACATTCGGTTGTGCCGTTTATGTACCGATTGCTCCACCACAGAGAACTAAGATGGGACCTCAGAGGAGGATGGGAATATATGTTGGATATGAGTCTCCCACCATCATAAAGTATCTCGAGCCACTGACAGGAGACCTGTTCAAGGCCAGATACGCGGACTGTCAATTTATTGAGTCCGAATTCCCTGTATTGGGTGGTGAGACTAGCAAGCTGGACAAAGAATTGACATGGAATCAAACATCCTTAAATTGGCAAGATCCTCGAACTCTAGCATGTGATGCAGAGGTTCAGAAGATTATACATCTTCAGCAGCTAGCTAATCAATTGCCAGATTCCTTTGCTGACCCAAAGAGAGTGACAAAATCGTACATACCAGCTTGCAATGCACAAGTACGTATTGATGTTCAGAAGGAACACAATAATCAAGTTGCTACAGAGTCTATCCCACGTTTGAAACGGGGTAGACCGTTAGGTTCCAAAGATAAGAATCCTCGGAAGTCTAAGGGTGCAAAATAGACCGAGGCTCAGGGAATTGCAGAGAAAGCAGACATGGCCACGGCAAATGATAAGGAGCCTAAAGGGGTTCAGGACGCTGAACCTCTAGGTCCTAAGAATATTGATAATGATGAGATATCTATCAATTATATCATGTCTGGAATTACTTGGAACCGTAAGGATGTCGACATCGATGATATATTCGCATACAAGGTAGCACTTGAGCTTAATGAGGATCTAGAGCCCACATCTATATTAGAGTGCACTCAAAGCAAAGAATGGCCTAAATGGCAAGCTGCTATTGATGTGGAGCTAAACTCTTTGAAGAAGAGAAGTGTGTTTGGTCCGATCTTAAGGATAACACCTGAAATTAAACCAGTTGGACATAAGTGGGTCTTTGTAAGAAAGAGAAATGAGAAGAATGAAATCGTGAGATACAAAGCACGGCTTGTAGCACAAGGATTCTCTCAAAGACCAGGCATAGATTATGAGGAGACATACTCCCCTGTGATGGATGCAACGACTTTTAGATATCTAATAAGTCTGGCTGTAAGAGAAAAACTGGATTTGCGGTTAATGGATGTTGTAACTGCATACTTATATGGTCCACTGGATAATGAAATCTATATGAGATTACCAGAGGGAATAGAACTCAAAGATAAGAGTGGTTCTCGAGAACAGTACTGCATAAGGCTAGACAAATCGCTTTATGGACTGAAACAGAGTGGTCGAATGTGGTATAACCGATTAAGCGAATTTTTGGCAAAGAAAGGCTATCGGAACGACCCAATCAGTCCATGTATATTTATTAAGAAGTTTGCAAACAAAGGATTTGTGATAATAGCAGTCTATGTGGATGATTTGAACATCCTAGGAACCTCTGGGGAAATCGCCCAAACAGTAGAGTATCTCAAAAGAGAGTTTGAGATGAAAGACCTAGGTAAGACAAAGTTCTGTTTGGGATTGCAACTTGAGTACATAAACAATGGTATCCTTGTGCATCAAAAGGCATATACAGAAAAGGTACTCAAGAGGTTTAATATGGAGCAGGCTCACCCATTGACTAGCCCTATGGCTGTTAGAAGCCAAGAAGTGGATAAAGATCCATTTGCTCCTAAGAAGGCCGATGAAGAAGTTCTTGGACCTGAAGTGCCTTACCTCAGTGCTATAGGAGCGTTAATGTTCTTGGCTAGCCACACTAGACCAGACATAAGTTTTGCCGTGAACCTCCTAGCAAGATATAGTTCTTGTCCGACCATAAGGCACTGGAATGGTATAAAACATGTTCTGCGATACCTACAGGGTACGACAGACTATGGTCTATATTACACTAACTATAACAAAGATAGTTTAGTTGGTTTTGCTGATGCAGGTTATCTATCCGATCCACACAATGGGAAATCACAAACAGGCTATGTGTTTACACACGGTGGTACAGCAATCTCTTGGCGTTCTATGAAGCAAACCCTTGTAGCAACATCATCAAATCACGCAGAGATACTAGCAATGCACAAAGCCAGCCATGAGTGTGTTTGGTTGCGGTCCATGACTCAGCATATTCGGACAGACAGTGGATTGGGAGACACAAAGAGGCAACCGTAATTTATGAAGATAACACAGCATGCATCGCACAGCTCAAGGAAGGTTACATCAAGGGAGATCGGACGAAGACATATTACCAAAGTTCTTCTTTACACATGATCTACAAAAGGCCGGAGAAGTTCTTATAGTGCAAATTCAGTCAAGTGACAACTCAGCCGATCTCTTCACCAAATCGCTACCGACAACGACTTTCAAGAAGCTCGCGCACCAGATTGGAATGCGGAGACTTAGGGACTTGGAGTGATGTTTGGAACAGGGGGAGCAATGTGTGCTGTACTCTTTTTCCTTCACCAAGGTTTTGTCCCAATGGGTTTTCTAGGTAAAGTTTTAATGAGGCAGCATCCCCTAAGCACATTGCATCGATCCCATCCAACATAGGCACGGTCGTTCGTCTTAGGGGGAGTGTTGTGAAACACTTAGTGGACTCACTAGACCGGCCCATATCTTATCCATGGAGTCTCGGTCCATTGGCTATACTCAGTCCATACAGCTTCAGCCCATTAGCCGAAGCCTTACTCGGCCATACTCTCTTATGTCGGTTTATGTTAAGACTTGTAATCCACTATATATATGCATGTAATCTTTGGGAATAATCAATAAGAAACACAAGAGCTTTATCCCTAAACTCTATATTCATAACATAATGCTAATTTTCAGTATTTTAATTATTATTTTTTTATTCCAGTATCCTACTATATTAATTGAGAAGTACAAAAAAGAAACTAACCTTAAAAATGTTAAAATTTACATTCAAATGCCATTAGAAATAATTAAATAAAGGATAGAATCATTGAGGGTAATATTGATAATTAATAATTAATTATCTAGCCTAATTATCTAACTAAGCATAAAAATCACCGGTAACATGTTAGTCAATCGAATTAAGTTAAATACATTGACCAAATTAAAAATATAACAGCTTAGATTTGTAAGGAAATCTCATCTGCATTAAATATTTTTTGGTTGATCGTTTAAGCTTAGGATTACCAAATCTAAATACTCTTAACAACAAAATAAATTACTCACCACAATAAGATTATACTCATAATATTTTCATAACCAAAATAAGAAAAAATTTTCTTGACAAAGTTTTTCAATAAACATTTTTAAAATACAAAAAGTACTATATAAGCAAAATGAATTTATAATCACAAATGTTTATAAATAATATAACAACAAAATAAATAAATACAAATTTTCATATATAAAAAGTTATGCCCGCGGTTTATCGCGAGTTAGTACCTAGTTTTAATTATTTTAAAAAATAGAATTTATTATTATAGTTGACGCTAAATTGTTATTGTTACCATAAATAAATCATCATTTATTAATTCCGATTTTTGCTCAAAATTAAACAATTGTTTTTTTTCTTTACCTACAAACCTTCTTCTACGCCCACTTTCTTTTTTTCTATGTTGTCTCCAAAAATATTTTTAGTATATCTTCAAATTGGTTTACCAAATCTCATTCAGTTTTTAACCTTTAAAAAGAAATATTTTCTTTACTTTCTACATCATTCTATGATTTCTATCTTTCTGGTTTTCTTAATCATCGCTTAGTTTTTTTCTTTCTTCTATTCTCATAAATATGCCAGGAGAACTACAAGATCAATTCAGAAATGCATATTATTGATCATTTGGAACTGAGTGTTTTCCTAATAGCTTGGAGAAACATAAAATAAAGGTACTTACAAATGGTTATTCTGATTCTGATTAAAACATTCTATATATCTTTCCAAACAATTTATCTCTTTTTTATTTTAAACCAAAATTTTGTAGAGCAAAACTTCAAGTGTGATGATGATTCAAGGGATCTCAAGTCATAATCAATGTACTCATAGAGATGACATAGAAAGATAATTGAAGTTTCAAGAAGTACAAAAAATAAATGGAAGCAAGTAGCATGAGACAGAAGGAATATGTGTTTAAACATGAAGAAACTAAAGTTAGTTGTGATATCTTTTTCTTGTAGACGAATATTTATTGTTCATGTGATGTATTTTATAAAAGCTTATCAAGATTTTAGTAGATACTGCAACAAGTGATTTTGGGAGAGTATTTTTGTATATTAAAAATAGTAATAAATGAATAATTTGAGAATATATTAATAATAACAATTATTTATTAATCTAAAAATTATTATTTTACAAATTAGTTATGTTAATTATAACATCAGTTATTTATAAGTGATATAAATAAGTGACATCAATTATTATAACCGACACAAATAGTAACATCACTTTTACAAATTGATAGAAAATATAGTATCATATGTTGGTAATTGACACATTATTAATATCGATTATAAAAGTCGATACAAATTTTTTTTTTACATCAGTTGATAATAAATCAATATTAATTATTTGCATCAACCAATTGAGTATTATTTTTATAAGTAATGTAAAATTCTTTTGTATTACTTTGCTGGAGAGAGATGTAGTCCAGGCAATACTTTAATAAGTATTTTACAAGCGCAATATCGCTATCATCTCTTTTACCTGGGCAATGTATGTTGGCAGGGATAGGATTGTTCTCAACATTCCAAGCCCCTACAATAACAAAAACTCCAATACATTAAGCTAAAATGTAATATCAAATTCAAAGCTAAAATACTGTTTTGATGACTACGATAAAAGTAGTATCATATTGAAAACAAAATTGTATATATATATATATATAATGTAATATACAAAAGAACTATTTACCTTCAGAAGGCAACTTTTAGACGGATTAGAATCCTTATATGGTTTTGGTGGCATTGAAATCTATACTCTCTAAAAAGGGTATTTTAACATTTTTGTTGATTTTTTTTTTGTGTTGTGTTGTGTTTCTTGGTCTGTGAAGTTTTCAGTTTGTGGAGTTTTTGTCGATTATTGTGTATCTCGTGGGCATGCGATGTTTTCAGTTTGAATGTGGAGTTTTTCTTTTGTCATGAGTTTTGTTTTTCTGTTTAATATTTAAAATTAATTGTTGTGAATTGTAAATATATAAAATTTAGATTTTGGTCTCACATATATTGGTACAATTGAATCATTTCTCTACATAATTTTAATATATAACTTCATCAATCATCTCAGAAGAGCCTCTTTAGATTTGGATTAATTATCTCAAATAATATTTATCTTCATAATTAAATCTAAATAATATAAAAAATAATAGGTTAGTTTTCTTGCGTTTGTTGGATAGTGGATAGAGTATTGAGTGAACTAAGAAAACTATAAAACAATAATTGAGGGAAACATTTGAAATTTTTTGTACAAGATTGGAAAGATACTTATGTAATATAAACTATTATAATAATATATAATACTATACACTAATAAACAATACATGATTAGAACAATATTAATAAGTGAATAGAAATTGAAAGTAGTAATAATATTAATAAATAAATGATAATACATCATGTGAATTGTTTATTTTAAAATGAACACAAATATAAAAGCAAAATAGGAAATACACTACATATATTAAGATGACAAGTAAAATTGAAAATAAAACTATACATCATGATGTTCACAATATAGGAACATATGATATATGCAGTACTAATATCCGAAAAAAAGTTTATAACAAAAACGATTTAGATGATAAAAAGATATTTAATCATATTTTAAAACAAAAGTATCATATAGATATATATATCATATAATTTTTTACATATTTATATGATACACACCTGTTGAATTTCTTATAAACATAATACCATATGCTACATATATATTGAAATACACTAAGACTATGTTAGATGAATAGTAAAAATATAGAATTTATAAAATTATGTGAGATTTGAGATATAAAAGTTAGTGAGACGTGTGTCTCGCTATTTATCAGAAAATTGTAGTTAAGACATATAATAATTTCATTATTTAGGGTAGTAGTTAATGCACTAATCTTCATATCAATTCATATTTCATTGTCATAGAAGTTACATCAACTATATAAGAGTTACAAAAATGTAATAATTAAATATTTATATATTTTAGTATTTATTATATTTTTAATTGTCATTAATCATTCATTGCAATGCTATAAATATTATAAAAGTGACAATAATGTCAACATAACTACAAATAAATAATTGCAATCAATTAAATTTTAGTGTCTTAAAACATGGATATCATTATCAAAATGGGACAATATATTTGATAGAATATGTAAGTTAATAAAATATGTGAGAGAATTCTTAAAAATAGATTTATTATGAATAAAGAACTGATTTTTTTTTAAATAGAAAATTCAAAGGTACTATAATTATAAATATAGGAAATTCAAGCCAATCATAGCTGCAATTACCATATATATATATATATATATAGAGTAAAATTCAAGCCTTGTTACGCATATGCATAGCTGCAATTACCATATATATAGAGTAAAATATACACATGACTATCTCCAATCAACTCACTTATTATTATTATTATTGTTATATTTTTTTTTTTCTACTCACTTATTTTACCACAACAGATTAGCCTAATACAAAAACCTTTTCAATAGACAAACCTAATAACTTTTGTTTTTACTTCTTTCCTTGAAACGCTCTACCTGTTTAATTATGATCATAATTAGAATACCATTTAACAAAGCGGTCTTTAATATTTTTATTGGTTTAGCTCAAGATATGTATGTAGAAAATACTAGCACACCAACAACAACTCAAGTGATGAATATGACTTCATCACCATGAGTCGAATGTTCAACATCACGAATATGTGGATTAATACAGTAATTACAACTATAATATCTTCAAAAATATCACTGAGCTACCGACATGGTCACTAATAGAAATATGTGGATCCCAAACGTTCAAAATCTAATCCGTCTTAGCCTAGTTAACTTTCAAAGCCTAATTATTACGTAAAAACGTATCACTTTAACTTTATATATATGTAGCTTAGCTTAGTTATCAATATCATAAAGATACTATAAAGATCGTTTGTTTTTGTCATGGTGGTGGCCTTGAAAATGTTTTCTTAGTAAAACCAAAAAAAAAAAAAAAAAAATCGCACACAAATTATATAAATCAAATATATGCGTCACGACAAATAAAGAAACAAAATTTTCTCAATTGTTTTTAGGTAAACAACAATATTATAATATGTACTAATCAAATGACAATAACACACTACCCAATAGCAAAAATAAACTGAACTGACACGTGTCAAACCATGTGCAGATATGTAAACCCATCATGTCTTCATCATCTTCAACACCATCCTCTTCTTTAACGCCCTCTCTGCATTTTACAGTCTTTTTGCACAAGAAACAAAGCTCAAGAAAGCTCAAGAACCTTAAAACCTAAACCTAAGAATCATCAAAAGCTATGAGAACAAGCAACCATCTCATAGGTCTAGTCAACTTCCTCACCTTCCTACTCTCGATCCCAATCCTCGGCGGTGGAATATGGCTGAGCAGCCGAGCTAACTCCACCGACTGTTTAAGATTCCTCCAGTGGCCACTCATAGTCATCGGAATCTCAATCATGGTCGTTTCTTTAGCCGGGTTCGCTGGAGCTTGTTACCGTAACAAGTTCCTCATGTGGCTATACCTAGTCGTCATGCTCCTCATCATAGCCGCCCTCATAGGTTTCATCATCTTTGCTTACGCGGTTACCGATAAAGGATCTGGTCGCACCGTGCTTAACCGGGGTTACCTTGACTACTATCTTCAAGATTACTCTGGTTGGTTGAAAGATCGAGTCTCTGATGATGGTTACTGGGGTAAAATCAGTTCTTGTCTGAGAGATTCTCGTGCTTGTAGTAAGATTGGAAGGAACTTTAATGGTGTCCCTGAAACAGCTGATATGTTCTTCCTTAGAAGACTTAGTCCTGTTGAGGTAACTGTTTTATAATACATATATATGATATGAAACTTTAATTAGCCTTGTTGTTACTTGGTTAATTTAGAATCAAATCTAGTGATGTTCTTTTTTTAAATTATGGATTCTGGGATTTTCAGATTCAGAAATTTTAAGAAAAGTGTCTGGATATTAGTTTTTTATTTTATTTTTGGACAAGCTTTTTAAGTGTTATTTTCTTGAAATTAATTTTTTTGGTCCTCCATGTGTTCAAGACCCATATGACGAGAGACTCAATAATTGAAAACATAATTATTATCTCTTTTTTTTTTTTTTGTTTTTTCTTTCAAATTTTGTTATTAACTTTTTATAATAATTAACTTAGTTGACTATGAGTGATTGAGTCTAGATCTGATTTTAGCTTTGTCTCCAGCTTACTCCAGCAAATAAAATAAAATAACAAACTGGAGACAATTTTTTATTTTATTAATTTATTCGACCTGATTGATTGTTGTTGTAGAAGCCATATATGAAACAAATTTGAACATGTAAAAAAGGTATGATTCCTTGAACAATGATTTGTTTGTCTAGGCTTCGATTCTTATTTGCCAGAGAGATATCTCTGCAATTTATTTCTGGCCATTGCAGTTTTTTTTTGTTAATATATGTTAAAATCTATTATAAGCTTTTGGAGCGACTCAAAAAAGTATTCAACTTTTTGGAAAATAATTATTGCTTTGTTGTATTTTTGAATATTTTTGTTTTATTAAAGTAGACATATTTGTGCTCATATTCCCAGCTTTACACGTGAGTAACCAAAACCATGATGAAGATGCATGGAACGTTCAAAAGTGTAGTTGTTCAAGTTCTTGTTTTGTATATAAATCATATGAATATATAATGCTCTCTTTTGTTTATTTTCCTCATGAAAAGATTGTTTTGCTCTATGTATATTTATACTTTCTTTGATAATTGATCATAATGCTTTATGGTAGTAGGTTATGCTTACGACTTGAGCTTTGTTATGTAATGATGGCCGGGTTATAGAAAAAGAGTGATTAATATTTATGATATGAAATTGTTGTTATGTTGCAGTCCGGCTGTTGCAAGCCACCAACAGATTGTGGTTTTTCATATGTGAATGAGACGGGGTGGGACACGAGAGGAGGGATGATAGGACCGAACCCGGACTGTATGCTGTGGAGCAACGACCAGAGCATGCTCTGTTATCAGTGTAGCTCTTGTAAAGCTGGTGTCCTTGGGAGTTTGAAGAAGAGCTGGAGAAAAGTATCAGTGATCAACATCGTGGTGCTAATCATGCTCGTTATCTTCTATGTGATAGCTTATGCGGCTTATAGGAATGTCAAGAGGATGGATAACGATGAGCCGGCCGGTGAAGCAAGGATGACAAAATCACATCCTAGTCATTTCCATCTTTGATCAAAGTTTGGTATAGTTCATTAGAACACATATATTATGGAAGCTTTGATTTATGTTGGCACTGGCTTGTGGTAAAGTTTCTAGTACCTTTTTGTGTCTGTTTCTGGTATGTAACACATTTTTTTTGTGTTTGTATATTATTTATGTTGGAATCAGAACCTCTAGTCTATTTTTATATCTTCCTCTAAAAATGAGCATTATTACAACACAACTGTTATAACTTATAAGCATAATCATGTTCTGCTTTCATCTTCACGGCTAAGTTCTGGACTCCATCTACGAATTGTTAGCTCTTCCACTGTGTAGTCTTCTAAACACAAAGGCAGGTTCATGTTCTCTTTATTGACTTGTCCATTGACGTAAAGAACCAACAATGTTTTCGCGACGCTACCAGTTAGCCGAACACTGCAATGAACATCGGACCACGCCTTTAACCGGTCATCCTCTCCAATGGAATGAACAAGAACAGCGTATTCAGAATGGACAAGAGATGGATGATGTCTATAGACCATGAAATCAACTCCGTATTGTAACCCTGATTTCACAATCCAGTTCTTTGATCTAAGATGGGAATAAGCCTTGTACAAGATGGCAAAATTCGGCTTAAAGGATCGCAAACATCGCCATAGAACTAACTCGTCTTCTAGGGAACGACCATGAAGAGAGATCTTGATGCAGTTGAGTTTGTAGAACAAATAGAAAGCTTCTTCAAAGGATAACTGAATCCATCTCTTATCTTTCTCGCTACTAACAACAGGTCTACCGAAACAACAACGGTCCAAAAGCTCAGCTTGCTCTACCTCAACCAATAGAAGTACGTTACAACTTGAGAGGAAACCTGAAGCCTCTGTTCGGGCCAAAGAAGATTGGAGCTCCGAGACTGTTTCTGAAACAGGTTCTGCAAGTGCTTTTGCCTCAGCACCTTTCCATTTCCACCTTGGTACCATTTCCACCTTGGTACCTCTCTCTCTCCACACATAATAAAAAGATCAGCCTCTCATAAAATTTCCTAACAAAAACAAGCATACATATATAGATGTTGCTTCTGCTGCTAATTCTAGTGAGCAGTACCACAAGTTAGATAAATCTAGTGCATGAACTCAAACAGATACTACGATTGAACTCATCATTAAAAAAAAAAAAAAAAAAAGAGATTGTACATGCTCAACGCAAACATACTTAATTATACTAAGATAAACAACTCTCTCAGGCATTTCGTCGAACATCTTACGTTCACTAAAACATTTTACTCCAACTACATTTCTTTTTGGTTCAAATCACTCCAACTACATAAAAACTCAAATTCTATCCGTAATCTATATTATATATTCATGAACAAAGAAATCTGAAACTATGAGTTTACCAAAGTCTCTCTCTCGTTATATATACACGATTGCAGAAGAAACTAGTTAGTGGCCCAATTTAGTTACAAGATAACAAAAATAGAAGAAAAAGAAAATGCTTTTTTTTGAAAGACGTGAAATAAAAAAGAAAAAGTATATTACACATTACCCTTTTTTTTCTCTTGAATCAATCGTTTGTAAAAAACTCTCTCAGACATTTCGTCGAACAGCTTCCATGCACTGTATAAATAAAATAAACTCCGACTGGTATCAAAACTCCCTTTTACAATAATCTTTGTTTCCTCATCGTCGTTGAAGCTCACTTAAGTTTCAAACTTGTCAGATTTCAGGTACTTTCTTATCATATCTCGTTCGATTTTGCTTTAAGGAACCCAATTTTATGTTTTGTGACATTCCTCATCAATTTAGGGATTTCAATGAAGGATGTTGTTGTTGAGTTATTAAACTTGTTTCATAGTCATATATATTGGTAATTTATGAAATTCTAATGGTCAAATCGTAGATAGATTGGAATTGGTAATGTCGTTGCTATAGACTCAATTTATAGATCTAAGACAACTGGTACAACTGAGACAATGGTCGTAATTATATACTAATGTTTTTTTTTGTTTTTATTTTGGAAGGAGACAATGGATGACACAGTCGTATATTTTAAGTATGATGGAATTTACTCAAAGAACGGAAACGAAGTACGTCGACTATATAGTTTGATGATTAAGAGATCTATAGAGGAGGTCACTTATTCTGAGTTGATTGATAGAATATGCATCAAGGTTAAAGCTCCGAGGACATGGAATCTAAAACTTAGCTACATTCCACTGAAGGATATAAATGCTAAGAAACCGAGACCATCGTATGTCTTGGATGATGAAGATGTTACTAGTTTTTTATTGGGATCAATGGATGAATATAGACGTAGAATTGTTTTGCACGTTGAGGATGCTGAGCAATATGGTAGATCTGACCAGATGGATGAGTTTGATAGAGAAGGTGGTGAGAGCCCAATGGAATCTGTTGGCTCAAATTAAAAATGGCAGACGGTTGAAAGATACGTTCTTGGAGAAGAGGGCTAAGTGTATTGATTTTGTTTTACTATTGTAACTTGTTAGTTTAATTTTTAATTGTCTTTCCTTATGACTAAGACTTTAACTCTTTTGTGTTTGGCTTGTTTGGTTCTGTTCTGGTGACTACTAGAAATCAGCTTGCACTGGAAACACTATTTATGAATTCAGCATTGATATGATGCGTGCTTAGAAGAAAGCTTGCCGTATTTGTTTCAACGATGATATAGAAGACAATTTTTTTTCCGTCCTTACCTTAATGTAATCCACACCATAGTACCTTACTGTTTCACAAAAACTGAATGCGTTTGAACCTAACTTTACCACAACTCATTATGAGTTCGAAATCGACTCTTTTGGCCCATACTTGGCCCATCTAGAATTTTACCCACAATCATTTTGGTTCTCTTCTTGATTAGGTCAGACGAAATCTGAACTTTTAACTTGAAAATCGTATACGAGAGAAAAAAAATTTTAGGTCTATTTCCATCCCAAGTTTATCTGAAAGAGAGCAGTCGACTCTAAAGATTAGAGCATGAAAAATTACGAGAGTATCAGAAGCACGGTATATCTTCCGGATGATTTGCTAGTCGAGATTCTTTCTAGAGTTCCGGCTAAATCTCTAGCACGGTTACGATCAACATCGAAAAGATGGAACGCTCTGGTCAAAGATTCGATACTTGCTAAGAAGCACTCTGCTAATGCTCCAAAGGACTCCTCTGTGGTTCTCATGGTAGCTGATTCTAGGGTTTATGTAGTAAGTCTTGATCTTCATGGAAACGTTACTCCATCTGCACAGGTAACATGTCAATTCAGCTTAAAAGATCATCTCTCGGAACAAGTCGATGTACATAACGCCTTTCACTGTGACGGTTTATTGTTATGCGTTACCAAAGACCGTCGACTAGTTGTTTGGAATCCGTGTTCAGGGGAAACCAGGTGGATCCAAGCCAGAAACAAGTACAATAAAAATGACTACTACGCTCTTGGTTACAGTAACAAATCATCCGGTTACAAAATATTAATGATGCATCGAAGTGCAAGATTCGTAATGCGCACTACGTTCAAAGTCTATGACTTTGCTTCTAATACATGGAGAGGTGTTGGTTCGACTACCGAGTGGTTTATTCCAGAGTCAAAGATTCGTGGCATGTCTGTCAAGGGAACTGCTTACTGGCTTGCGCTTAAGAATCCATCTGATATTATTTGTTTCTTACTAAGTTTTGATTATTCAACAGAGAAATTTCAAAGTCATTCTCTACCACCGGATGCTCCTCAATACTATTGTCAGATTGCTTTGTCAGTGACTAGAGAAGAGCAGCAACTTTGTATGATAACCACTAATTTTCCCTCTAATAAGGTATTAAATACAGATGTATGGATAGCGACTAAGATTGAGAGTACCGGAGCCATGTCATGGAGCAAGTCCCGTCGTTTTCATTTATGGATTTGGATGAGTGTCTTGCGCTACCAGAAGATCAAACCTTCATTGTGTTGCAACTATAAATGTAAATGTAATCCAGGCCTCGGAAACATCTTATACATTGTAGGAGAGGATAAATACATATTAGAGGATTATTGTAGTAACTTTTCAACAGTCCCACTTCTCCTCACTTATGTTCCAAGTTTGGCGCAACGTATCTAGTTTTCTTGAAGAGGCTGTTTAGTGATTTATAATTGTCACATTATCTATCCAGTATCCAACTCTTGATATTTTATTAGATCTATGTATTCCATTTTTTTTGTATCTGATGTTAATGCCAAAATAATGTTTTTAACATCTATTATATTGTTCAACGGCGTATATTAATTGTCTTATCATCGAATTCTTCTGGTCTTTTTTATGTGAACAACTGAACACTAATCCTCATCCCTTACAACGATCATTTCATATTAAGAAAGAGTATGACATAGTTTTTATAGGTTCAGACCATGCTTAACATGGTGCACACTATTCGTTCAACTATGAAAAGTTAAGCTAAGCTCACTTTCTCATAACTTAGCTGCACCACTAAGCCAGCTCGAATAGTTGCAAGTTCTATCGTTATTGTATCCACACGATTTTGCAAATACTGTACTTTTAAATTTTAATAAATCGCCAAGTAGAATTTTGTCAAGGAGTTTAGAGTTTTAGGCAACTGGAGGATAAGAAAACGTTTCCTAAAATTTAGGGTTAGTGTAAAATATACTAAAGATATGGCCCTTTAATTTGGAACTCACGACGGGCCCTAAAAGGCTAAAACCCTAACATCTTGGCCTCTATATATATGAGAAGAATCTGACAATTCGCAACATACTATACCATCGATGGCTGATCTAAAACCCTCACCGTTCCACATGTACAGGCTTTACTTCAAGGGTTTTGTGAGCGAGGAAGCAACAAAGTTTGGGGTTGCAATTTGCGACCAAGAGGATAATCTCTTGTTCCATATCAAGGGTTCACGTCAGCATGACTCTTCCATAACAGCTTTGGAGGCTGAGCTTACAGCCTTGAAGCGAGGACTAACCGAGGCTGTGGATTTGGGGATCAATCATATCTCACTATACTGCGATCATGATCAAACTTTCGAATTGGTAAGTTTTTCTTTGGCTTTTACAAGGTTCGCATGCTAAGTCAAATAGGGTAATTAATAATCAGTTGTACTTGTTCTCGAAGCTAACTTGTTTTATCAAGTTCCGTAATAACTAGTTTAAAGAGACAATATACTGTGAATTCTATATCTCCTCTCATTGCATACTAATATTTAGGGTTTGATTAGATTACATTGCCTTTAATGTAGGTCTTGGGGATATCCACGCCTGAGAAAGATACCATTGCCTTGCTTATGGATGATGTGCAACGTCTTAGACAACAACTTACATCTAGCACCCCTGTTCTGATGACTAGGAATCAAGCTAAGTTTGCTAATAAACTTGCAATGGAAACAATAGTTTCCAAAATCAATATAGATACGCCTGCTCAGAGGAAGAGTTGCGGTATATGTTTTAAGAATTATTTGAAAGCTGATCGTATGTTTTCGGTAGATTCATGTGGTCACCAATTCTGCATGAAATGCATGAAAGGACATATAGAAGCGGGGCTACTCGAGGGAAGTGAGATGAGATGTCCTCATTATCAATGCGAGTCTGAGCTAACTCTTAGAAGCTGTGCTAATCTTTTGACACAAGAACTAAGAGAGATATGGGAACGAAGGATCAAAGCAGAGGAATCAGTTCATGTGGTGGATATAGTTCATTGTCCAAATCCAAGGTGCTTGGCTATAATGTCGAAAACCGGAGATGGAGCGATGAGATGCTGCTTCAAATGCCGTAAACCCTTTTGCATCAACTGCAAAGCTCAGTGGCATAGTAACATGTCGTGCGGGGAATACAAGACGTTGCGAAAATGTAGAAAGTGCCAATACATGATCGAGCTACCAAAAAATAGCTTTGAAGTAATTATTACTTGCAGGTGATCATCTCTAATCACAATCTTTACCTATTATAAACGATTTTATTACATCTTCTGCTAATTAATTAACATAGTAATTTTCATGAATAGATGTGGATATAAGTTTTGCTACACATGTGGAGCTGAATGGAAGCGAGGAGGTTGCTTTCATCGAGAAAAGAGGGTTGCGAATTGTAACGCAATTGCTTTCGTGGGCTTACTTTGTTTTGGCACTTTTGTGATTGGTTTCAATCTTTCAAACCGCCCAAGATGACTATGATAAACGGTATTTTTTTTATTGTTCATCTTTTTATGAGAAATCTATAAGAGGTTAGACAATTTATTTCATATTCTCTCTTCGCTTTATTATAAATAATTTACATGACCTCATTATTGTATTATCTTATAGATTTCTGAAATATTTACACGACCGTATTATTATTGGAACCTATGTATCAAACTGTATATTAATCCACAAATAATTGTGAAGCCCCTTTTATAAATTGTTTATGTAATAAAGTGAAGAGAGAATTGACACCAATGAAATTTCTAAATGATGCAATACGTAGTGTTCGATTCAATATTTTAAGTTGATCCCATTAAAGAATAGAGATAGACCACATCTAAGTTTGATTATAACTGTAGCCAAATAAACATTAAATACTAGAATTATTAATACAATAAATTTCATCACAAATTATACACCATGAAAAGCTCTCTCTTAAACTAAAGACAGAAAGTTAATGCAACATGATGAACATGTTCTTAAAGAACACATGGGGAGTGCAACATGATTAACTTTTTTTTTTTCTTCTTTTTTCTAATGTGCATGTAATATATATATCTCTCAACCCTTCGTCGGACATCTTCAGTTCATTATAATAAGGTTTTAGGAAACGGGTGGATAATGATAAGGATACGCTTCCTAAATTTTGGGAATAATGTAAAATCTACAAAATATCTTATTATATAAACATTAGTTCTGAAAGTTAGTAACTCACCAGATCGTGACACGTGTTAATTTTAACGATCAGAAATCAAAGTTAAAAACTCACCAGATCATGACATGTGTCAATTTTAACGATCAGAGATCATAGTTAGTAACTCATCAGATCGTGACACATGTTAATTTTAACGATCAGAGATCAAAGTTAAATACTCATCAGATTATGACACGTGTCAATTTTAACGATTAGAGATCAAAGTTAGTAACTCATCAGATCGTCACATATGTCAATTTTAACGATAAAAAATCACAGTTTTCAAGATTTGTGAAGGCACATGCGAAGAAAACGAAAATCATGGAGAACCGATTGGCATTCTTCAGAAAATAGCTTGAACTAATCTCTTTTTATTATATTAAAAATCTTATTATATAAAGTTGGGTTTTCAAATTAGCCACATGTCAAATATACTGATGAAATGTTGACAAGTGTCAAAAATTATTATTATTATTTTTTTTTTGGTCAACGTGTCAAAAATTATTATTTTTCAAAACAGCTAATTAAAAAAATAACATTAAATCTAAATAAAATTTACATGTTTATCTAAAAAAATTTCTTAATCAAAAAGGAAAATCAACAAAACTAATATATTTTCCATTGTAAGCTACTTATGTTATACGTGTTTTGTCAATAAGATTTTGACATGTATAAACAAAAAAGTAATTCACTAAACATGTATATTATTATTAATAAATTATGTCAAAAGAATTAGTTGAAAATAATTAATAAATTATCCCTCTCTCCAGGATATCGTCGCCCTACTTTTGATTCGGGTAAAAATAAGTTGAGAATTTATGATTCGAGAATATTTGAGATGAAGTCATAACTTTAAGTTGTTTTGATACAATTGAATACTTCTGAAGAGTAAATAGGTCGTTGATCCTTAACATGATTATGACATATGTCATGTTTTGGATTGTATACAGTATAAGGTTTTTATTTTGTATATCTGAATTATCTAAGACTTATATATACCATCATTATTATAATTTTCAAATTTTTATTTTCATTATATTATATTAAATTTCTTTTAATTTCTCAATTTTTATTGGGTTAGTCATAAAATTATAGTGATTGAGTAAATAATTTTTACCAGTTGTTCATCCAATATATTTGGAGCAAAATAATTTTAGTAATTATAAGAACTATAATTATGCCAAAATCAAAGTAAAGCAACATAAAATTTGTTTAATTTGTTTAGAAGACATTTTATAGATGGTGATAAAGAGCATACTTTAACATAATAATTTTGGGTTTAAGAACATATGTTTAATGGTAAAACATAGAGTAAAATAGTATGTGGTTACTTATTAGATGTTGCTTTGATGAATTTGTTGCATGTAAAATATTTTGCGAATAAGTTGTGAAACGTTTTTGAAATTTGAAAATAGTAATATTTGTAATGATGAATATTTGGCAAAAGTTTTAGTGGGATATCATTTAACTTTAAATTATTATAATAATTGTTATAATATATTAAAAATATAGAAATGTAAATAAATGTATGAAGGTAAATACAAATATTCTCTAACTTAAATTATTTATATATTTACTTTAGAAAACAAAAATTTCTTTATATATTTTTGAAAAATTATTTTAGATTTAGAATTTATTTTTTCAAACAATTTTTAATCCCGCACATCGTGCGGGCCCTTATCTAGTATAGTATAATGTGTAAGAGGCAAAGCTGTAAAGGAGAGATATAGACAAAGGATATAATTGTAATTATGTATTAGCAAAACCCTTATGTACAAGGCTATATCTCTCCTTTACATAATGTAATTAAATTAGGAACTCGAGTTGTAAACCCCAAAACCCTAGATTTTTGACCTCTATACATACATATTTTGGCTTCAGAGACAACTCGCGGCATATCAATGGATGACCTAAAACCCTCACCGTTCCACATGTACAGGCTTTACTTCAAGGGTTTTGTGAGCAAGGAAACAAAGGGATTTGGGGTTGCAATTTGTGACCAAGAGGATAATCTCTTGTTTCATATCAAGGGTTCACGTCATCATGATGACTTCACCATAACAGATTTGGAGGCTGAGCTTAAGGCTTTGCAGCGAGGACTAACAGAAGCAGTGGATTTGGGGATCAACCATATCTCATTCTACTGCGATCATGATCAGATTTTCGAATTAGTAAGTAATTGCTTTTCTTTTTTTGGCTTTTAAGGTTCACATGATCAATTAATCATGTAGATGATGAACACTTTTACTTGGTTTGGAAGCTATAATATGTACGGCTCTTTGATCAAGTTCTATGTTCTCAAGTTTCCACAATATATGTTTAAGCGAAAGTAGACTGTAACTTCTCCTCTCCTCTGATTAATTTTGTCATAGTAAATATTTCAATGTTTTAGGGTTCCATTAGATATCGTTTGCCTTGAATGTAGGTCTTGGGGATAGCCATGCCTGAGCAAGATAACGTTGCTTTGCTTATGGATGATGTGCAACATATAAGACAACAATTTACATCTAGCACCCCTGTTCTGATGACTAGAAATCAAGCTAAGTTTGCTTATAAGCTTGCAATGGAAACAATAGTATCAGAAGTCAGCACAGATAGGCCGGATGAAAGGAAGCCTTGCGGTATTTGTTTCAACGATGATTTCAAAGCTGATGATATGTTTTCAGTTGCTTTATGTGGTCATCAATTCTGTGTGGAGTGCATGAAACAACATATAACAGTGAGGCTACTCGAGGGCAGTGAGATGAGATGCCCTCATCATCAATGCCGTCATTACCATTGCACTTCCAGGTTAATTCTTGAAAGCTGTGCTAATCTTTTGACACCTGAACTGAGAGAGATGTGGGAACTAAGGAACAAAAAGGAATCGGTTCCTGTGGCGGACAAAGTTTACTGCCCTAATCCAAGGTGCTCGGCTTTAGAGTCGAAAACGGGAGATGGAGTTAAGAGATGTTGCTCTAAATGCCGTAAACATTTTTGCATCGACTGTAAAGTTTCTTGGCATAAAAAAAGGTCGTGCCAGGAATACAAGAGGTTAGGTCCAAACCCTAATACTACAACAATGTTGCGAAAATGTAGAAAGTGCCAATACATGATGAAACTACAAAAAAATAGCATCGACGTAGTAACTTGCAGGTATCATAATCTCTCATCAACAATTATGACTGATTCCTTTTCGAATTTTATTACGTTTTTGGCTAATTTCATTTATTTGTATGAATAGATGCGGATATAAGTTCTGCTACAGATGTGGAGCCAACTGGAAGCAAGGAGGTTGCCCTCATCGAGGAATTGGAGTTTGGGGAGAGTGATGGACTTTATTATGGTTTCGTGGGCATTTTAATGCTTGGAGCTTTTGTTATTACTAGATAAGGCCCGCGTAATAACGCGGGTAAAAAGTAAAAAATTTATTGAGAATAGTTAAGTAGTAACATACATATTTTTAGATTTTATCTTATAATATTTTAATATTGAATATAAACCTCTCATATTTCATTTAATACTCTCTCGGTTCCATTATATAAGAGTTTTATAATATTTTCTCAAATTTTTATGTATAATTTTTATTAATATAACAATTTATGACTATTTGAATTATGCAGTATATTTTCTATTGGTGGAAGTTTTATAAATGACATAATATTTATTATTTATTAATCTTTGTACTTTGACCCAAAAACTCTTATAGGACAGGAAGTACCATTTAAATATTTATATCATCATAAGAGACCATATTTTAATTTTAATTACACATTTCATCTTAATTCATAGAACTAAGTATTTTATATCAAACACAATTAATACATCATATCAAATCTATATCTAGTAAAAACTGAAAATATAAATAAAAATTAACAAAATATAATTTGCCAAAAAAAACGCAATCAACATTATTTAAGATATATTTGTTATGTTGTTATCTCATAAGTACTAATTTTACCTCATGTCATAATCAATTTTAAAAATGATTAAAATTTATAAAATAAAAACATATACAGTATAAAGATACAGAGAAATTCTCAATAACTAAAGATTTATTCCTATAATTTATAATTTGTATTCAAATTATCTTATATTTTGACATATGCATTACAAAAATACATGTGTTAAAATTATAAATTTAAACATTAAAATTTACTAATATTCTTGAATGATTTTTTTAAATAATACAAATTAATATTTGAAAACTTTTTAATCTATTTAATCTAAAATAAATTTCATCGTTAGACATTCATTTTAGTAATCACATCTAACTATCTATTTCATCGTAAAACCATAATTCACTTCTTCATGGATTAGTTAAAAAATTTAATAACAAAAATAATATGAGATAATATGTATATTGGTTAGTATTTAAAATTTAACATTAAAAATAATCAGTAAAAAAATCAGTTAACATCCACAAAATTTTTGGAAATCCAAAAATATCCTAAATATATTCTTCTATGTGTCATAATTTTATAAGTAATACTTTTGTCAATTTTAATCAATTAACCAAATATTCATTCTAACAAACTCATTTTTCTATTTTCTTTCAGGTTTATCATATTACTACATACATTAAAACTTTAAAATAAAACATATAAAACTATACTTATACAAATCATGTATTAATTTTTTAAATTTATTTATTGTTTCAAGGTTTTGTGTACTTACTTACAATAATTTATATTACAGCATAAATATAATTTATATCCGACTAAAATTATGTTAAATAACTTATGTTATTCTTTTTAACTTTGTTATTCATTATTTATTGATTAATATACATGCTTAATGAATTAAATTTTTGGTTACACATGTCAAATTTATTGAGAAACCATGTATAATATAATTAGGATACAATGGAAAATATATTGATTTTGTTAGTTTTCCTTTTTGATTTAGGAATATAAATGTTTTAAAATATAAACATGTAAAATTCTGTAAATATAATAAGCTGTCTTATTACGTTAATATAAAAAAAATTGACATGTGTCAACATCTTATCAATATATTTGACATGTGTCACAATCTCGTTAATTAGTAATTTTTTCATCGAACTTTATATAATAAGATTGTACTTACATATTGATTTAGTTTGTCTACCCATATTTGAAGTGTAGCTAAATCCAGCTTTATATCCCGTTTTCTTTTGCTAGTATGGTTTTCCGATGTCTCATGGTTTGTAACTGTCTCTTTGGAGTTCATGATTTTCTACTGTACTCAAGGTTTTTATTTGATATGGGATACCACTTAGTAGACATCTTTATATAATAAGAGATATACTCAATTTCCTTATAGTGATAGGTAAATATTTTCTGAACTTTTTTTTCTAGAAATGTGGCCAATAATTAACGTAAAATAGTAAAAATCAAATTAATTGACATATTTCAACAAAAAGACGTGGCCAATATTTGTTTTTATTTCATGTAGATTGGTAAAACAGTAAAAATCAAATTTGTTTCTATATTTGTTTTTGACTCGTGTCAACATCTTATCAATATTTTTACACGTGTCACGATCTCGTTAATAAGAATTTTTGTCATTGAACTTTATATAATAAGATTAAATAATCTATTATATGTCTCTTTACTTTAATATTTTTATAGTTAAAAAACGCATACATATATTACATAATCATATTTTATATATTACAATAACACTCTTTTTGAATAAATTATTTGACTGGTGAAAAAAAATATGAAACGATCTATATTTTTTTTACTTCAACCATCTTTTCTTTATGTAAAGGTGAGTATTTACAGTTTTTGATAAACAGTAATTAATTGTATATTTTCACAATTATTTTTTTATCTTATATAAAAAGTAATATTTTTCTTGCCAAATTAGCAAATTAAAATTAAAATAAATCAATTATATTATAATTCAAATTTTATGATATATATATATATATATCCATTTTTTAAATAAAATTAGGTTTTATTTTCTCTATTTTAGTTTTATAGAAAACTTTTTTATGGTAGGTTTTGAATTTTTACATTTTTATTTTTAAAATTTTAATAAATTTTATAATTGATATATGTCAACATATGAATGATACAATTGACATGTGTCATGATCTTGTTAATTAGTAATTTTGTCATCGAACTTTATATAATAAGATTCATGTAGATTAGTAAAATAGTAAAAAACAAATTTGTTTCTATATTTATATTTGACACATGTCAACATCTTATCAATATTTTTGACACGTGTCACGATCTCGTTAATAAAAGTTTTTGTCATTGAACTTTATATAATAAGATTCGGCTTACAGATCCCCCAAAAACGAGTTGATAATTCTTAGTTGTCTTTCTCAACAGAATAATTCTAACACAATCTCGGTTTTTTTTTTTTTTTTTTTTTTTTCCTTCATATGTGTTACTATTTGAAAAATGATTTACCATAAGGCAGAACAAAAAAAGGTTGCTTGCTTTTATGTTTTAGTAGCTAATCTCGTTCACGTTGTTTCTGATTGGTTTATGCTTACACTACAAGAAAACATCACCAATTCTGACCAAATTTCTGACCGATATATTGGTCGGCTTAATACACGACTATTTTCCAACCGTTAAGCAACGCGATTTAAAACCAGTTGGTAATCGGTCGGCAATTAGCGACAGATACATATGATTGGGTATCGGTCGGAAATTACCGACTAAATTACCGACCAATAAATCCGTTGGTAAAAACCGACTGTTTTCCAACCAACTTTCCGACTGATTTTAAATTCGGTCGATAATTGGTCGGTTATAAGCGACCGCTTTAATCGTCGGTAAACGGTTATAAATTTCTGATCAATTTTCGACTGACTTATTACCGTTTGCAAATCGGTCGGTAAACGGTCGAAATCATGTTACCGTTGCAATAGATCCGTTGTAATAGATCCGTTAGTTACCGTTGTCTAATTCAAAATCGGTCGGAAATCGGTCGGAAATCGGTCGGTTACGTTCTGAAATTGGTATATAAATTTTCGACATATGTTGTGTCGTTTGTTGTAGAAACAAAATCTAAACACTTACAATATGGCTTCACAAAATCAAAATCAAAGAGAATGGATGTATGATACGCGATACAATTCAAACACTGGGCTTTTGACGGAGGAGTTTGCTAGCGGACTCACCGAATTTATGAAGTTCGCCACTAATCAAGAAATTTACAAAAAAAACGGTATGATGCTCTGTCCATGTCCTATTTGTGATAATAATAAATTTATCGATATAAATATGGTGTGGGATCATTTGTATAGTTATGGGTTTAGACCAAATTATAAGGTGTGGTATATTATCACGGAGAAGTTGATTTAGGGAATGTAGCTAGTACTAGTGCATCTGTTGAGGAACAATTAGAAGAACCTAGAGGCGGAAACATAGGTATAGTTCAAACGGTTAATGATTCATTTCGTGAAAATATTCCATCATTTATAGAAGATAGAAATATAGGTGAGGAACCGAATTTAGAAGCGAGGAGATTTTTTGATATGTTAGATGCAGCTAAGGTGCCGATATATGATGGATGTAGAGAGGGTCATTCCCCTTTGTCAGTTGCAACTAGGATGATGACCATAAAGACGGATTACAATTTGTCCAAGGATTGTGTTGATGCGATAGCTGATTTTGTGAAAGATTATTTACCAGAAGATAATCTATCACCGGCTAACTACTATGCGGTGGAAAAAATGGTGTCCGGTCTTGGTTTGCCATACCAAATTATTGATGTTTGCATCGATAACTGTATGATTTTTTGGAGAGCCGATGAAAACAGGTCATCATGTAAATTTTGTCGCAAACCTCGTTATCAAGAAACCGGTGGGAGAGTACGAGTTCCGTATAAGCGTATTTGGTATTTGCCGTTGAGTGAAAGACTGAAAAGATTATACCAATCTGATCGTACGGCGGCTCATATGAGGTGGCATGCAGAGCATTCTAACCACGGAGATATTGCACATCCCTCGGATGCAGAGGCATGGAAACACTATCAAGCAGTTTATCCGAGTTTTGCAGCAGAGAGCAGAAACGTCTACCTCGGATTATCTACAGATGGTTTTAATCCATTTGGAAAGCATGAGAGGCAGTATTCATTGTGACCAGTCATTGTAACACCTTACAATTTACCGCCATCTCTGTGCATGAAACGAGAGTTTTTGTTCCTCACCATCCTTGTTCCCGGGCCAGAACATCCAAAGCGATCTCTTGATGTGTTCTTACAGCCATTGATTCAGGAGTTGAAATGGATGCACGGTGTTGAAACTTACGATGTTTCATGTCAAGAGAATTTTAGGATGCACGCAGCGTTGATGTGGACCATAAGCGATTTTCCAGCCTACGGGATGCTATCAGGATGGACAACGCATGGGAGATTATCATGTCCATATTGTCAGGGTTACACATATGCATTCCAATTAAAGCACGGCCGAAAGACGTGTTGGTTTGATTGTCACAGACGTTTTTTGCCTAGCCGTCATCCATATTGTAGAAGTAAGACGCTGTTTACAAAGAACAGAGTTGTTCGAGATACTCCACCACCAGAGTTTAGCGGTCAAGATCTGTTAACGCAATTAAGAGATTTTGGTGCAGAAATGACTCCTGATTGCGGTGGAAATGGCCATGTTCCGTTGATGGTGTAGGCCAATATCACAACTGGCATAAACAGTATTTTCTGGAAATTGCCATATTGGAAAGATCTTCTATTAAGGCATAATCTAGATGTCATGCACATTGAGAAGAACGTTTGTGATAATTTGCTGAACACAATGTTTAATGTTCGAGGGAAGACAAAAGATAATTTAAAGTCGAGATTAGATTTGCCGGATATATGTGCACGTGCTGACCTACATGTCATGGCAAACGGCAAAGGTCCAATTCCTGTATTTAGATTGGATCAAGATGCAAAGGAGGCGTTTTTCCAATGGATTATCCAAAGTGTTAGATTTCCTGACGGATACGCTTCCAACTTGCAAAACTGCATTGATAGTTCAGAAGGTCAGTTATCTGGGATGAAAAGTCATGACTCTCATGTTTTTATGCAACGTCTTCTTCCATTTGCATTCCGAGAACTTCTACCTACACACGTTCATGAAGCTATTGCATGTAATTCTAAATAAGTTAATATTATACTTAATTAATAACTACTTTAATTTGTGCAATCCTGATTTTTTTTCTTAATAATAGGGATAAGAGCTTTCTTTCGAGACTTATGCACGAGATCACTCACAACAGATGGGATTCGACATCTAGAGGACAATATACCTGTTATTCTTTGTAATCTTGAAAAGATATTTCCACCGTCTTTCTTCGATGTTATGGAGCATCTTCCGATTCATCTTCCTAGAGAAGCAGCACTTGGTGGTCCATTTCAATATAGGTGGATGTATCCATTTGAGCGTTTCATGTTCCATCTAAAGAAAAAGGTCAAAAATTTAAGCAAAGTGGAAGGTTCCATCGTATCTCAGAGCATTAACGAAGAAACATCTAATTTCTCTTCATACTATTTCGCACCAAAAGTCCAAAGAAAGACCAGAAAACCAGGTCGTAACGACGACGGCGGAAGCAAACCGGTTTATCTCACCCTTGTTCCTGACATCTTCGCACAAGTTGGACGTTTAAGTGGAAAGCGTAAGAAGAGGTGGCTCACAGATCAAGAACAAAGACACTTGCATACATATATCTTACTCAACTGCTAAATTATACTGTGGTTACATAATTGCTAAATTAGAACCTGTGCGTGATTAACACAAAATAACACAAATCATAGAGCAGATCCAAAACCCCTTCACAACATTATAATCGGCGTGCTGTTAACATTCCAGACAAAACAAATTTTATGATATGAAAGCAAAGACTTGTGAGCCAAGAAAGACTTACCAAATCGAAAAGTTTGAGAGAATGATTGCAGTAAAGTGTGATATGAGTTATAGCCCCGGTGAGAATAGAGTTGCTCTATATATAGAGGAATCTAGAGCAAATATTGCTCTACAATAGAGTATTGACTCTAAAATAGAGTTGGGTTGGAGATGCCCTAAGCCCTTAAAGTAAACCGGTTTATACCCAAACCGATTGGTCCGAACCGGATTTTTCTGTTAGGGGTTTACCAATCAGTTCAAGTTGGAGGGATTTTGAATTATATTCTATACAGTTTGGTTCCCCTTACCGATCAGTTAATCGTTTTTTTAAAACCAAAATTATTCAAATTCAAAGGAAAATGTATATTAATTTGAACCAATTTTATTTGATTTTAACCGATTTTACCTGATTTTAACCGGAAATCCTTAATAAATTGGTTCAGTTTGGTATAAGTTCACTAACCAAAATAAACCCAAAACCGAACCGAATGGATTATAAATTCGCTTAATTTTGGTGGTCTTATTTGATAACAGATAAAACCGTCTGGTTCAGTTTTGGTTAACCGAACTCGCTGGACTACGTGGAAGTAAAAGCATGTACAGTTGGAAGTTGGAACGGTGAAGGATTTAAGGTCATCCATAAACAATTTTGTCACGGCACCTTTTTCACTCCAAGGACCTTCAAAGAATTTCCATGATAGGTGTACATATATGAATCTACAAACGGATAATTTACCAAACAAAATCCAATAAACTGTTCTATGCAACTTTCTCAAAACTATGAATCTAACCCAATTATAGTGAGAAGAATTGTAAGAACGCGCAGATAATTGTTTACTTTCTAAATTAATCTTCTCAGCTTGGGGTCACTTTTGTCAGTTGTTGGGTTTCACTTTCTCAGCTTGGGGTCAATTCTCCTGAATTTTCGTGACTTATATTTAACTTGAAATTTATCCAAAGATTAAGATATTTCTTTTGGGAAAAAAGCCTAAAAAACTGTCATCTATTTTTTTATTTGGACATTTAATACCTCGTGTTTTTTTGTTGGAAAAAAATACCTCATCTATTGAAATTTGTCATAAAAAAATATTCGTTTATATAAGTGTTAGTAGATTTCTACTTACGGGTTAACGGACGTTTATAAGCATGACTGAATCATGTAACATGGTTAAATTTTAACCCCACGTTTCTTAGTAATATATATGATTAGTTTAGGTGATTAATTGTCTTAATTGTTGTGGTCGGGTGGTACAATTTTTAATATTTTGCTTGAAGGTTCTGGGTTCGACACCCAAGACAAACCCTTTTTCAATATTTTTTGTTTTTTTTCTTCTTCGAGCCACGAGTTCCATTAATAACAACAACAGCTCTGAGTTTCTCTACTTAGGAACAATGGTAAATCAAAGAACAATCTCTTAGCAACCGAAGCAACACCGGATCGACGAGCTCAAGAAAACTCAAATCACCAGATCTTCAACCACTTCCTCGTTCCTCCATTGATGAAACGAAGCTTCTGGCTAAATCCATATATTGGTTCGATTGAAGAAGCAGAAGAAGAAGATACTCTCCATGTGGCCAATGGTAGCTTCAGGATTAAAAGAGAAGGAGGATGAAAGAAAATTGAATCAAATCTCTAAATCCTTCGTTAGCTCCAATGAAGGAAGATTGAATCAAATCTCTAGATCTCCAACAATTACATGACTCACAGCTTCACCGGAGAATGCCAAGAAAGAGAATTCTCTGCAAAGTCTGTTATCATTTTCTTCAGCTTCAGCGGAACGATCAAACAGAAAAAAAAAAATTTGAAATTGGGTTGGGGGTGGGAGTCGAACAACCTGACCCTCAAGCAAAATATTAAAACATCGTACCACCAGACCACAACAATAAAAGACGAAAAGCCGCGTAGACAAACGATATATATTACTTAGAAACATGGGATTAAAATTTAACACTTTTACATGATTCTGTCAAGCTTATAAACGTGCGTGAACCTGTAAGTAGGAATCTACTAACACTTATATAAACAAATATTTGTTATGGCAAATTAAACAAACGATGTGTTTTTCTTACAATAAAAAACACGAGGTATTAAACGTTCAAATAAAAAATAAATGACGGTTTTTAGGCTTTTTTCCCTATTTCTTTTGGGTTTTTAGTTATTAGGTTATTTATCCAATAACATGGAGGCCTCAGTTGCCCAATAAGTTTCCAGCCTGTTTCCCTTTTCTCTATGGTTCAGGTTTTCTTTATTCCAATTCCTTGTTGCTTTTGGTTTCGATCTCTATTTAAAGGGACATTTCTTCTCAAACCTTTCCTTCAACTCATTACCACTTTTGCTTGCCGATTGATTTAGTCTTGGCGACGACACAACCTCATTAGTGTTCTTGCATGCTATATATCGTTGGATATATAGGTTAGGGTTTTCTGAGTTAAACGAGAAAGGTTCTTAGTTTTGTATCCTTAATTAATTTGTCTATGGGTAGGCACGATAGTTCCTCTGATGAAGAGGAAAGAGATAGAAAGAGAGATAGGAGAAGAAGACAGAGACACAGAGACAAGCGCCGTGAAAGGGAAGCAAAGAGTGAAGTTGCAAAGCCCAACGTGCCAGAGCTCAATCCATCGTCTGATAGCAATGCTAGGGCTTTGGAAAAAACAGGAGGAGTTTATGTTCCACCGTTCAAGCAAGAACGTAAGATGAAGGAGGTTGAAGATAAGAGCAGCGTAGAGTACCAACGTCTTACATGGGACGCTCTTCGTAAAAGTATTAATGGAATTGTGAATAAGATTAATGCAAGAAACATCGAGAACGTAATCCCTGAACTGTTCGATGAAAATCTCATCAGAGGAAAAGGACTCTTCTGCTGTTCTTGTATCAAGTCTCAAATGGCTTCTCCTGAATTCACTGACGTCTTTGCAGCTTTAGTCGCAGCTGTTAACTCCAAGTTCCCTCAAGTTGGTCTACTTCTATTGAAAAGGGTTGTTTTGCAGCTAATGAGAGCGTGTGCTTGTAACGACAAACATCAGGTTATTGCTGCGGTTAAGTTTATAGCACATCTAGTAAACCAGCAAGTTGCTAAGGAGATCATCGCACTTGAATTAGTCACTCTACTTCTTGGCAACCTGACTGATGACAGTGTTGAACTGGCTGTTGTGTTTGTGAAAGAGTGTGGCGCAAGGCTTCAGGACGTTACACGGAAAGGACTGAATGAGATTTTTAAGTGGTTTCTTAGTATATTACATGAAGGAGACATAGATAAGAGAGTTCAGTACTTGATTGAAGGGCTCTACTTTACCAAATTTCCAAAAAATCCCGCTGTTCGTCCTGAGTTAGATCTCGTAGAAGAACAATACTCGCATTATGTCTCTCTATATGATAAAATAGATCCTGAAACATCTCTTGATGTTTTCAAACCTGATCCTGACTTCCTCGAGAACGAAAAGAAGTACGAGGAACTCAAGAAGGAGTTTGAGGAAGAAGATGGCTCTGATGCTACTTCAGAGGACGAAGAGGATGAATTTGATGAAAAAGCAATGCGAATAAGAGACAAGGAGACTAATATTGTCAATCTGAGGAGGATGATATACCAGACCACTATGCATAATGCTTCTTGAATGTTGCTCTCAAAACAGAACTTATCTTCATTACTACGGTTCGTTGGGTCAGCGTTTCTGCATGATCAGCAAAATTTATCAAGAGAGTTTTGAGAAATGTTTTGTTCAGCAGTATTTGATGATCCACCGTCTCGAGACTAACAAGTTGCGTGACGTTGCTAGGTTTTTTGGCTATTTACTTGCAACAGAAGCTATCCCGTGGCATGTGTTTTCCTACATTAGGAGGATACAACTTCTTCATCTCGTATCTTCCTTAAGTTCCTTTTTGAGGAATTGTCAGAACTCTTGGGGATTAGGTTGCTTAATGAGAGGCTTCAGTATTTAGCAATGCAGGAATCACTTGAATCTATCTTCCGTAAAGATAATCAAGAGAACGTGAGGTTTTCAATCAATTTTTTTACCTCCATTGGTCTTAGTGGCCTCACTGAGAATCTCAGAGAGTATCTGAAGAACATGCAACACCTCATCATCATTCAACAGCAGGTGGAAGTTGTGGAATCAGAATCAGGATCTGACAGTTTTGGTTCCGAGTCTGATTCTGAGTCAGACTCATCATCTTCTTCTGATTCTGATTCTGAGTCGGGCTCATCCTCCTCTGATTCTGGTTCTGAGTCTGACTCATGTTCTTCTGGCTCTGAGTCTGACTCATCATCTTCTAGTTTGGATGAAAGCGACAGAGAGAAGAGGAAGCGAAGAAGAAGAGGTTGAATGAGGCTGTTTTCTTTATCGTCAATACCATAGTTCTTTAAATCTTAACTTGGTTTTCTTTTTCGGCTAAGCACCATGAAGGGAGAGGATACTATCATCCAGACTTGGTTTGCAGGCAGATTTTACTAGATATGCTTAGTTAAATTGCTTTCCAAAATATTCTAAGACTATTTATACACAAGCTTTGTAAACAGTATCTTTTTCTTTGAATATAATTTAACATTACATTAAAAAAAAACTTGGTTTTCTTTTGGTGTATTTGGATTTATTTGGGGTTTCTTCTTTGTTCTTTTCTTAGCTAGTTAGCCTAATTTTAGCAAAATTCTCTGTTTTCTCTTTTCTTTTCCCATTTTTTTACCACTTTTTATATTAGTTTCTCGTAAATCACCATTTTTCATTAAAATAACTTAAATCTATATAATAATAACAATCTGAATAAATGCGAAGAACAGTCGCATCTTTTCATTCTGATTTTTCATTAAAAAAAATTCAGTTGCATCTTTTCATCGTGACTTTTCATTAAAAAAGAATATTATTTAATTATTCTTTCGACAAAAAAATTATATGGTTGCGTCTCTTTAGAAAGTTGCATCTGTTGAATGTAGAGTTGTGTATCTTACAAACAATTGTAACTTTTGTATATAATATTAGCAATATGAATAAATGCGAAGACTTTTATATATAATATTAGCATTATGAATAAATGGGAAGAACTGTTGCGTCTTTTCATCGTGACCTTTTATTAAAAAAAATTGTGACTCTTCGTTAAAAAATTCAGTTGCATCTTTTCATGGTGACTTTTCATTAAAAAAGAATATTATTTAATTATTCTTTTGACAAAAAAATTATATGGTTGCGTCTCTTTAGAAAGTTGCATCTGTTGAATGTAGAGTTGTGTCTTTTACAAACAGTTAAGATTTTTGTATATAATATTAACAATATGAATAAATGCAAACAACAATTGCGTATTTTCATCATGACTTTTTATTCAAAAAATTGTGAATTTTCATTCGAAAAATTCATTTACATCTTTTCATCGTGACGTTTCATTAAAAAAATATTATTTAATTATTCTTTTGACAAAACAATTATATGGTTGCGTCTCTTTAGAAAGTTGCATCTATTAAATTTAGAGATGTGTCTCTTACAAACAGATATGACTTGTGTATATAATATTAGCAATATAAATAAATGCGAATAACAGTTGCGTCTTTTCATCGTGACTTTTTATTTAAAAAAATTATTATTATTTTTTTTTTGACAAAAAGTTTATATGGTCGCGTCTCTTTAGAAAATTGCATCTGTTGAATGTAGAGTTGTGTCTTTTACAAACAGTTGTGTTTTTTACGAACAATTGTATCTATTCAAATGTTCACATCTTTAGCAATTCTGTCTATTCAAATATTCTTATCTTTAGTAATCTATATAATTTGTTTTTCTTTTGTAACAATTTTGAACTTTCCTTTTAGTTCAAATGTACACATCTTTAGGATTATATATATTTGTTCTTCTTTTGGGAAATTTTTAAACTTTCTTTTTAACGTATGATAATAGCAAGCTGAATAAATGCGAAGAACAATTGCTTCATTTCATTATGACTTTCATAAAAAATTAATTTTTATTTTTTTTGACAAAAGAATTATATTGTTGCGTCTTTTTGAAAAATTGTAAATGTATGTTGACTGTAAAGTTGTGTCTCTTACGAACAGCTGTAACTTTTCCGAACAGTTGTGTCTATTCAAATGTTCACATCTTTAACTAAGTATAATTCTTCATAAATTATCTTTATTTATTAAAACATATTAAAAGAAATTATCCTAACCGTTTGATTGAAGCATTGAAACATTTGGTAAATTTAATATTTAAGATCACATAACTCGGATAAACTCTGCTTTCATTTACTAATCATGTAAGTGCAATCCTATTTATGTGTAAGTTACTTAGAAAACATTGGTTTCATTTATTTATATTAATATTTCAATTGTTCCAAATTTTTAATAATCAGCCATTTGCAAGTATTTTTTAAAATTACTAAATATATATTATTATAAGAATGAATTTTGTTTGTAAGGATTATTGATTAAACTAAAGGTTTATGGATTTTTCTTAAAAATAAAGTTTTAAATTTTTAATGAAGTCATTTAGATTATAAATCTCTTTATTTTTTTTCACTCATAATTGTTTTTATCTTTACAAAAAACTAGATAAATAACCAACATCTTGTACGGAGAAAAATAAGTAGTAAGTACATTTAATATTGGATTAACTATCTATATAATCTATTAGAATTGTCAAAATATTTAATGACTTTAGACTTTTTATATATCATATGTTCGAGGAACGCCTGGCGCACCAATAACCTACTGGTGGATTGGGATATCCACAGTGATGGGTTAGGAGGATCGATGCCCTGCAGGGCCAGCTTGGAGTCCGTTGGGATGGCTAGCGGTGGGCTAGCAGGGTCCACGGACGGTCCGTTGGGGCAGCTAGCGGTGGGCTAGTGGGGTCCGCGGGATGGGTTGTCACAGGTCAATTGGTAGCAACTTGTCCTGTAGGAAGGTTGTTAAAGGGTGAGGACCAGGGTTTGAGACACCACTTGGTATCGGTGGACACCAGAAAATTGGGCATCGATCGACACTGTGGGGTAGTGTCGGTCGACACCAAGGCCACTGTTGGTCGACACTTGGCTGGTGTCGGTCGACACCTCCCTTCCAGCGAGACGATGTTTGATTTCCTGGTTTGTGTGTTTGTTTGTTGCTTGTTTTGGAACTTTGGAATCATTGTTGCTTGTGTGTATAGCCCAGTAGATGGGAGGATTGCCTCACTAAGTATTTGTGATCATACTTACGCATCTCAATTGTTGTTTGTGGTACGCAGGTAAAGACAAAGTGTGATCGTGGAATCAGAAGGCAATGAAGAGGAGGATGTTCTAGGGGCTCGATTGATTGTTTATCTGGCATTGTTAGGTTGCTAGAATTGTGTCCTAGAACATTGCTTAGGATTGCCGATTATTTGATTTACGTTGCTGGATCATTGGTTATTATATTTATTGGATTATTACTGGATATTATATTGGTTGGTTATTTCTGCTGTTGAATGTGTATGTGGTTAGGTGGCTAGTGGGTATGTGACCACTAGCTGTAGTTTATTTACTATTTATTATTTATTATTTATTAAAAAAAAAGTCGGTCGTTTCATTTTGCGGATTTTACAGAGTTTGATGGGTTAACAAGTTGTGTGGTAGTCTTTAAAAAAAGGTTTAAAATAATTATTCAGTGGAAAAATGTGAGGAAGCTGTTGAGGAAGAGGAAGAAGAAGAGTATAATGAAGAACCAGACGGTAAAGTAACGATGACCTTTATCATGAAAATTTGATAATGAAAATGATGAGAAAGAATATGAAGAGTAAGAATACAGTGAAAAATAAATCATGAAGACATAGATGGTGGTGGTCAATTAAATATGAGAAGATAAGATTAATTCATGATTATAAAAATGTTTTGTTAGTCTGATGGTCAAAGAATCGGTTTAGGATATGCTAGGTTACCAGTTCGATCCGCCTCGCCTGGACGTCCAATTAATTTCATGATTCTTTTGATCAGATTTGAATTTTTAACATAAGTGACTTTTATATTTTTTAAAAGTAAAACTTTCACCAATCAATTGTAATTTAAAATTTTATATAAGGTAATATTTCATAACCGTCATCAATCATATATAATTTGTACTAAAATATATCAAATAAACCCATGCTACGCCTGGGTTCAAAACCTAGTATTTTATTAATAAAAGAAGGTTTAACCATTAAAAGAAAGAGAGAAAAGAAGAGAAACTGTTCTCAACTAGTCCCTAAAATACCTAAACAATAAAAGTTTTTTTAATTTCTGTTCCCTCAGCTATGCATTTTTAATATTTTTAAAATTTTTAATTAAAGCAACCCTATACCAATCACCACTGGAGGTGCCCTTAGAATATATCCTCTATATGTTACTTGAAGAGCATAAAAATATTATAATAATCATGTTTCACAATCCATTTGGTCATCAACATCAACATATAGATTTAGAGCAATTCTAACTTCAACAATCTTACATGTACACCTCCTAATTATTCTAAGTCTACAAAATTTAGTTACAATTTTTATTATTTTTTTAAAATAGCTTAGGAAAAGTTATTAAGCATTTATTAAGATTGTTATCTATTATTATTATATTGATTAATTCTTTTTAGCTTTGATTGATTGCCATTGGTTGTTGTTAATCTTAGTTTCCCTTTTAACTCTTTATTTTATCTTTTTTCAATTAATCGTCAAGTTTCGCCTTTTTTTATGGCTAGTATTTCTTTTTTTGGATAATTTTTACGGTTAGTATTTTTTTCCAATACTTATCTTTTATTTGTACTTTTTATTTGAAAAATTTCCTTTTTACTTAGGGTTTTCTGGTAGGTTCGATCTCTATTTAAAGAGACTAGGATGCCCTGTTTTATTTCATGTTCTTAGACCTTTCTTTGAAGTCGCCACCAGTTTTGCTCGCCTCTTCAGATCTAGGCGATGGCTAGCTAGGGGTTTCTTTATGAATCGAAACAGGTTCTGTAGTTTTAGTATGACTAATTGTAGAAGTAGACGGCGTGAGATGGTGCGAGACGATGTAATAATGGAGAGACGGCATAAGATGGCAGAGAGACAGCATAAGATGGCAGAGATACGGCAGATGCGGCAGATACGACAGATACGGCATAAGACGACATTAAGTTTAAGAAGACATAGAGACTGCAGACTGCATAGAGACGGCACACGGCAGAGACTGCATAGAGACGGCACATGGCAGAGACGTAAGAGACTGCATAGAGACGGCACACAGTAGAGACGGAAGAGACTGCAGACTGCATAGAGACTGCATAAGACTGCATAGAGACGGCAGACTGCATAGAGACGAAAGAGACTGCAGACTACATAGACTGCATAGAGACTGCAGACTACATAGACTGCATAGAGACGGCATACGACAGAGACTGCATAAGACTGACTGCATAGAGACTGCATAAGACTGCATAGAGACGTCACACGGCAGAGACGGAAGAGACTGCAGACTGCATATACTACAAGAAAACATGGAATTGCCGACTGAAAGTTGAGACTAAAAAAGCAGTCGCTAAATTTAGCGACTGCATTGCGATTGTTTTGCTACTGAATGGCTACTAAAAACAGTCGCCTAGTAGACGCTAATTCGAGACTGATGCATAATGTTGCATTTTAGTCGCCAATTTGCGACTAATTTCGAGACCAATTTGACAGTCGCCAAACATTGCGACTAAGCAGCTACTCATTAGCGACAGATATATTTAATTTGGGCCTTAAACCATTTGGGCTGTAACCAAACGACGAAAACCCAATACAAAAAAAAGATGTTTTTATTTAGGTTAACATTTTTGTGAATCTTAATAAAAGGAAAAATAGAAAATGGCTTAAGTTCTCGAGATCTTCTCTCCCCTCTCTATCTTTAATTTTTTTTTGTGTGCAAATCTCTCCCCTCTCTGTCTCTAAATCTCCTCTTCTCATCGTCTCCAGATTTCCTCTTTCTTCTCTTCTCGTCGTCTTCCTCCGCTGCAGATACCACCAAACCCACTCGATTCAACTGAAACACGTTCTGCTTCCACATCTTCCACCATTTCTTGTCACCTTAACTCCAGATCTGGCTATCTCTACTACACAAAATCTGTTTCTATAGAAACCCAGAAGCAGCCATGGTAATTCCTCAACTCCGCCTCTTAATCTCCATCTTTAATGATGAAGTTTTTGTTTGCAAGCTTGATTTTGTAGATTTCAGATGAGGTATTTGTTGTCTTGATGCCTAGTGATAAAGTTTGTAGAGATAATATGAAGATTGGGGATGTGGGAATGAGGAAGCAAGCTTTGATTAAGCTTAACGAATGGAGTTTCTTAACGCTTAAAGATGAGAAATTTAGGTTTACTTTTTGTGATTGTTTTTTTATTTCCTTCGGTTTGGTTTTTAATTGTAGAAGAGGATGAGGAAAGGAACTAAAGTTGGTAATCACGCATGTATTCTAGTGATTTGCTAACAAGGTATGAAGCTTTTCACTTAGATTTTAAGATTGATACATGTGGGATTTATGGTTTGAACTTTGGCTGTTATTTCAGACTTAAAAAACTAATGATGGTTCTTAGAATCGTTGATGTGGTACAGGTCTCGTTTTGGTGTCTTTGTAGATGAGGACCAAAACAAAACTTTATAAGGCACATATATCTGGTAACTGCTTCATTGAACTTATCGGCACATATATCTTTGCATCATATTAGCTTGCTTTTGTCTTGCTTATCAATGATTCTGCATGAAGCACTTAACACCAAAACAAAACTTTGTATATATATTTTTTATGACTTTTGATTGCTAATAAGAATCTGTTTGGTTTCTCCAGTGTTATTGTGGGAGAGAACTCAACTGTCTTTGGGAAAAACGCACCAAGCAGTGACAGGGAAGATGATGAAGATAGGATTGAAAAGGGTGCTGTAGCTTTCAATTCCTCCTAGTTACCGGGAAGTGACCCCAACTATGTCTTTCTTCCTCGAGTCTCAAACCAATGACCCAAACCCTTATGATGTTCAAAGTTAGGTTCCTTCACTTATCTCCTTCCCTCATGTTTATGAAAACTTTTGTAATATTAGCAACTTATAATCTTGGATGTTTTCTTGAACGTATTTTGGATGTAAAATTAAACTTATGTCTTTGTTTAATTTCATGTTAATTTCATGTTTGTTATGTTTTAGTTATAGTTTTCATAATCAGTTTTGGTATTATAAAATCAAATAATTCATTTTTTGAAAACATGATAATTAAACAGTCGTCAAACAGTCACCGAAACGCACACAAGACATTAACCGAAACAGTCGCAAATGAGTAACCAGATCAATCGCTAAAACGTTGCAATTCAATCGCTAAATTTAGCGACTGTTTGGCGAGGGAAGAACGACTACAATTATCAGTCGCCAATTAGTAGCTCCGTTTCGACTGTTTAGCGACTGATTATTTTAGCGACGCACTGTTTACCGACTACGCATGTCAATCGCCAATCAGTCGTTACTTAGTAGTTTGCGACTGAATAATGACTGTTTTTGTAGTCGGAGATTCCATGTTTTCTTGTAGTGATAGACTGCATCGAGACTGCACACGGCAGAGACGGAAGACTGCACACGGCAAAGATAGAGACTGCATAGACTGCATATAGACGGAAGAGACTGCATAAGACTGCAGACTGCATAGAGATGGAAGAGACGGAAGAGACGGAAGAGACGGAAGAGACGGAAGAGACGGAAGAGACGGAAGAGACGGAAGAGACGGAAGACACGGAAGAGACGGAAGACACGGAAGACACGGAAGACACGGAAGAGACGGAAGAGACGGAAGAGACGGAAGAGACGGAAGAGACGGAAGAGACGGAAGAGACGGAAGAGACGGACGAGACGGAAGAGACGGAAGAGACGGAAGAGAAGGAAGAGACGGAAGAGACGGAAGAGACGGAAGAGACGGAAGAGACGGAAGAGACGGAAGAGACGGAAGAGACGGAAGAGACGGAAGAGACGGAAGAGACTGCATAGACAGAAGAGACGGAAGAGACTGCATAGACTGCATAGAGACTGCATAGAGACGGAAGAGAAGAGACGAAAGAGACTGCATAGAGACGGAAGAGACTGCATAGAGACTGCATAGAGACGGAAGAGACGGAAGAGACTGCATAGAGACTGCATAGAGACGGAAGAGACGGAAGAGACTGCATAGAGACTGCATAGAGACTGCATAGAGACGGCAGAGAGACGGCAGACGGGGTGACTAATGAGGCGTGGAAGAGGAATAAGACTTCTATGAAGAAGATGAGTAGACTTCGGGTTGTGACGATGATAAAGAAAGAATGGAGATAGATGCCTCTTGTGGTGGGACGATGTAAAGTAAGAGAAGAAATTAGGATAAAGTTAGAGCGGAGAACTTGACTGACCGGCGGGAGATTAGGGTAGCTAGCCTAGAGAGTATATATATGATATATCTAGGGTTATCAGTGAGAATATGGCGCCTAAACCGAGCTTGAAGGAGCTAAAGAATCTCCAAAAAGACCCTCCGTGCAGGTCAGTGCAAATCACACACCCGGTGATTAGCTTCTGCCATATATTTAGTGTAATAATATTAATAATTTGAAAAATGTATGATAATCCTTCTATGTTTTGTGATCTTATTTCTTATGTTTGTCTTTTTGTTTATTTCAGGCTCTATACCCTTATTTGTCTACCCGTAGCAGCGACCGTGACGGCCATAGAACAAATACGCTAGGACGGAGACAAAAAAAAAAAAAAAAACCACGTGAAAAAAAGTGTTACCTGAAGATGAACATGCAAAAGACATAGATGCGCTGTTCTTTTCGTCTACAACATCGGAGGTATATAATTTGATCTCCATTACAAGTAAACAAGCATGCTTTATAACGAATCTCAGTATATATAGTTGAGCGGAAGAATAAAAAAAATTGAGTTGCATTAATATCATAGGTCCAGTTGCTGAAGACATGTTTCATTGGCAAGCTACAATTACGGGTCCTGCATAGATCCATATGCAGGTGATGTCACTCGTTTCTTATTACCCATTCACAATTCCCTCCAGTAAGGTACTTAATATTGGAAGAATTCTCAAAAGTACCATAAAGTGTAGGCATTTTGCTTTTGTATATTTTCCTTAATCTAGTGTTGTGTTGTTTTATTGTAGGTTGGATTTAGGACGAAGGTGTTTCACCCTAACATCAACAGCAATGGAAGCATTTTCCTTGATATTTATGGAGCTTCGCCGTCAACATTTCAAAGGTGAGTCTCATCTTTCATAAACTTTTGTTTAATTATGTTTAAAAAAATATATCAAGATCATCATCCTATAAGCTTCTTTAATGGAGTGATTTTTCAATTGCTAGGTCATCATCGTACATGGGGTTTTCTCCGTATGTAAAAGTTTAATGAATTGGTGGATGAAGAGATGAAGTTACCGGAGAAGGGAAAATCCAATGACGCTAAGATGAGAATCAGAAGTCACTGAGAGTTTCAAGGATACGTTCAAAGCTCACTTAATACTTCAACTCTACGTTACAGACTCGTGCACTCAAGGTTGATGCATATGGAGAAGATAATGAATTCAGGCAAGATACACCCCGACTTGACTCAAGTTAGAGTTTGCTTATTGATTGTCCCGAAGTGGTGTCTTCAGTTTTTCTATTTAAAAACTGACCACGGAGTCCATTGCAGTGAGTGTGCGCCTGACAAAGAAGTAGAGAGAATAAATGTAATGGTTTGAAGGCTCGATAGAGCAAATTTTTTAGTGGATTTTCCGGAGATCTTCTCCGGCGAGATGTAGGATTCCTCCAAAGGATCCGAACTCGTTAAATTCTTGCGTGTCTTTTTATTTCGTCTAAAGCAAACACACACGAGTGACCAAAACTGAGCGAGACAGAGAGAGAGACACACAGAAAGCAAAATCCTGGTTCTTATACTTCTGTTGACAACAATCGTATAGGCCTCAAAAACCCTAAAACTCTCCTCTAAGTTTTGGATTTTGCATCAGTTTTAAAAAGAGCGCATAATTAAACAAATTTCATCTGCGGCTACATCAATTAGCACATACACGTTTCACACTATGATCTAGCAACCTATGAAGTTATAACTAATCAAATGCACAACGGAGAAGGTGCTTAGCCCGCGACCAAACGGTCTGACCGCGACGGTCTTGGTTATTGTCTGATCCGCTGCGGACAGACCCGCGACGGGCGGCGGGTTAAGTACCACTGCCCATACCCGCCCCACTTACCTTAGCGGTCTAACGGGCATGCCCGCGGGCGTATGGGCATTGATCTTGAAGCCTACAAGCATGTCAAGCATCTTCTATCATCAATTGCTCTTTTCATTCTTTAGCTGTTATACCACTAGAGAGAGTCTAAGAGCATGAGAAAACTGATTCAATACAAAAAAAACTAAGAGTCTAAGAGCATAAGCCAATAATTAACTTCGTATAACAATGGTCCTTCATGAACACAAAGCAGACCAGCTCATACGAGCAAATGTATACGGCCATACGATTATTGTCAATTCCATCAGTACAAGACCAAGTCCGAACAAGTCCAAGAATGTATTACAATAATTCTAACTGACAAATTAATTTTACTATATTCATCGTATCACAAATTCAGAATGATCCTTGTCCATACGTGGAATCTCTTTTAGTGACATGTTCAGATGAGTAATATAAACCATGATAGTGATAGAGAACCATAAACAACAGCAAAAACCAATAATCGATAATGAAAGAAGTATTAAACTGAAACATTAATAAAAGTACTTGAACTGAAACAAAAAAACAAAGTATTAAACTGAAATTGAAAACTGAAAACAGAAATCTCAAGGTCAAGATATATCTTCAACCAAATCAAGCTTCATCATCAACAATTGATTGGAAAGAAGGTAGTGTCTCATAATTCATCAAATTCTTCATCCTCCTCTACATATAGAACATAAATATATATATCACATAAAAATTACACAATACCAAATTGTGAAAATTATAAAAACTATTTGCTTACCATTTTAAGATGCTTCAAAACCTTTTAACCAATTACGGCAGCAAATTAGTGCTTGAACATTTTTTGGGAGAAGACGGTTTCTATACTTGTTCAGAACTCGAGTTCCAATACTAAAAGAAGATTCAGATGCTACTGTTGTGATTGATATACTAAGAAGGTCGCAAGCCATTGACGCCAGTTCTCCATAGCGTTGAGAGTCATCTCTTTCCAATATTTTAAAATATCCAAACTCTCATACTCCATCATGTCTATCGGCGGATCATCTAGATACATTTCCAAAGAAGACTTTCCACTAGTAACAACCGTTTGTTTGCGAAAGTTTATAAAATCCTACAAATGTATTAAAATTAATTTCAGTATTAAAAGAGGAGAACCAATAGCTTAAGAGACTGATAATTTGAATACTTACATCATAGTTGCCAAAATTCCCTTTTTTCCTTCATTCTCATCACTTGGCTGATTAGTTTCATTTGTTTCTGTAGAAGATGACGCGAAAATGGACTTATTCTCATAAGATTCAAAAAGAGTAGTAAGCTTACCATGCAAATGTTTAATCCTTGTTTGAGCAGAACTCTTGTCGCTCTTTTCAAAAGAAAAAGTTACCAGTGTTAGCTTCAACCTTGGATCAAGCACCGTAGTCATTTAAAATACATCACTAACCTCTTCCCAATACTTATCAAACCTTTCTCTCATTGGAACAATCATATTCCTGATGACTTCATCTTGATTATGTGAATTCGATATCAACCAATTGTTGATCTTCCAAACTTGCATGAAATACAAGTTTGAAGTTGGATATGTAGAACCAGAGATCAGATTAGTGATTTGATGAAAAGGCTCTAAAAATTCACAAATCTGCTTCAATCGGTGCCATTCAACTTCTGTAGGGTGAAAGTTGTAGTTTCTCCCATCAATGACTTTGAGATTACCAAAGGCAGCTCGATACTTGAGAGCCCTATCAAGCATCTTGTATGTTGAGTTCCATCTAGTTCTCACATCCAGTATCAAACCCGCTTTCATCTTTATACCAACAGCTACCACACATTTTTCAAACAATATCTCACGTTTTTCAGAAGCTTGAATATATTTGATACTCTCTCTGATCTTCTCCAATGCATTATCTATTTCTTTCAGGCCAATCTGAACAATGATATTGAGAATATGTGCTGCGCATCTCACATGAAAATACTCTCCTCCACATAACAAATCACTCCGCAACATGAGCTGAGATTTTAGAATCTCTTGTGTTGTGTCATTGTCAGTAGCATTGTCTAACGTTATGGAAAACACTTTTTTTTCTCAATTCCCCAATCATTCCACTTCTCCAAAATCTCCATTGCTATGTGCATACCTGAATGTGGAGGCGGAAAAGCATAGAACGCAATATTCTTGCTATTTAATTTCCAGTTCGTGTCAACATAGTGTGCTGTTAGACACATGTAGCCCTCATGAGTGATTGCAGTCCACAAATCAGAAGTGAAGCTAATCCTCCCTGGAAGGTTAGCTAATTCTCTCTTTAAATTTTCTGTCTCTGTCTCATAGAACTTGTAAACGTCTGCTGCAGCTGTGTTCCTGCTTATAAACTTCACATCTGCGTTCAAATACTTCTAGACTGATCTAACTCTCTCATATTCAACATAGGCAAATGGGAGATCATGCTGAATGATACACTTAGCTACCATTTCACGAATAACCTATGATCTATCTTCCTAGCTTGTAATCTTGCCTCAGTATTGAGCATCACTTTACTAATATCAACATTACTAAGCCGAACCTTACAGGTTTCCATATGACTATTGTAAGATTTTGTACCGTTCTTGTGTGAATTGTACGCATAATCCCTCTTGCAGTGATTACATTCTGCTCTGTTTTGAAGTTTTCCATTAATAGTCTTCTTAACCACTGTAAAATGCTCCCAGCAATCTGCATACTGCTTTCTCTTCGTCGGTTCTGTTGATGTTGCTTTTCCTTTTCCTTTATCTCCTTCGACATTTTCATGGAGACCATCATCACCATCAAACTTATTGTGCTTTCTCTTCTTTGGTTCTGTTGATGTTGTACCTTTGTCCTTATCGACATCATCATCATCAATATGAATTGTTGCTCTTTTACGAGATGTAGATGGCTGTGTTCCATTAAACAAACGTTGTTCTTCTTCAGCATTTGCATCATCAATTACTCTTTGAGACTCTAAGTCTATTGATCTCAAATAATAAGAATCATTTGAATCCTTTAAAAAAAACAACGATTGAGATATGAGATCACAAGAATTTAAAAGATTGAGGTTTTGTCAATAGACAAAAAGGAACAATGTATAACTTACCATCACGATTCACAGTTTAGAGCTTTGTTAGATCTCTAAGACTTTGAGGTCTGAAGTCGTGTGTCTTAGGGTTGTGAAGTCGTGTGTCTCGTCTCGTGAAGTTGTATGTCTTAGGGTTTTCACTTTTCAGCTTTTATACAAACTCTAAACGACTAAATCTTCTAATATCTAGTTAGTATTTACTAATTTAATAAATATTTGTTTTAATTATCTTTCAAAGCTTCTAGGTGTGTCACAGGGTTTGGTTTAAACTTTACATGTACGCTGTTGTAGGCTGCAGCCAAACCCAAGGTCGAGTTCATGTGATCATGTCCCATGGAGCCTTGACCCACTGTTGTTATCTGTTTTGATGTCTCGATCATGTCTCAGGAAACGAGGATGTGTCACAACCCTCATTGAGCTGAAAACGATTAGATAATCAACACCATGAACTGAATTGGGAAACTTCCTGCTATAGTATAAGTAGTTTTTTAGACACATAGCCAAAAATCTAAACTATTCAGTATAGGGTGGAGTCGTGGAGATTAGTTTGACCTGAATTGTTTGAGCAACAGTTTCCATAAGAGCAACTTCGGTGAGGCTCTAAAGAAGCAGGACTAAGCCACATAATTTGACGAAGCTCTAAAGAAGCAGGACTAAGCCAAGTAATTTGATGAATCTCTAAAGAAGCAGGACTAAGCCAAGTAATTTGATGAAGCTCTAAACAAGCAGGACTAAGCCACATACCAAGTTTCTCCTTCAAAAAGGAATCTAACGTTCGCAGAGATGACATGTTCTCTTTTGAGATATTTAACAATTATACCACATTCAAAACTCAAACTTTTCCAATCTACCACATTCAAAACTCTTTTTTCAATGTACCACATCTACTCATGACAAAATAACCATTGTACCCTCCGGTGTGATTGTGGTGTTGTTGTGGACATGTTTTTATGGACCAGATCTAGTGATACGTCTATGAAAGACGTTGTCCACAATCCAGCCAGGTTTACACTATGGACCACACAATTTGGTTGTAGATGGATCAGATCTGGTGAACCAGTTCCTGTGGACCAAATCTTTTTTTTTTTTTTTTTTTTTTTGTAGACAAGTTGGTTTTGTTGTTTGTGGACAAATTATACTTAATTAGATTTTTAGATACTAAGTTTCATGGCTTGTATAGTACTAGTTTCACAACTTGTCCACAATGTCCACTTGTCCTCTATTAAATTTGTCATGCACTAGATGATTCACAAAAATTCTAGTAAATAACATTTTTATTAATTCGGTGGACCAGTTTTAAATTCGCACAAATGAGAGACAACTAGTCATTTATTTATTTATGTTATAGACAAGTAATTTAAGCTAGTGGACAAGTTTGTACTCTTCAAATTGTCTACGAGACTTGTCATATTAGCAGGAGGGCAAAAACATCATTCTACCTCACATTTATGGTAGATCAGAAAAAGAATCTCAATTGTGGTACAATTAGAAAGTTTTGTGGGAAATGTGGTACATTAAACTAAATTCCCTTCTCTTTTCTATATATTGGAAACAAACCATCAGTGTCAGATTTTAACCGGAAAAATTATACCATCTGATTCAAAAACAATCTTCAACTATTTTGCGTTTCCAGTCACAAAACAAGTAAGATGAGAAACATTACGTGAGTATCGATAGAAGATCAGCACAGAGGATAGACAAAAATCTCAACCCTCCTGGATGCGTATTCAACCTCTCAAATAGAACTTCATATGTTGGCCTAAGAGATTGCCTCAGATTCCGTTCAATGCGATAGAAAACAGAAGATAAAGCCTCCTTATTATCATCATCACCTAAAACTAATACACATATCAACACAAAAAAGGTTCCTCTAAACTAAAACCATCAAAGATTAGAGAGGTAGACTTACCGAGTAAGGTTCTCTCGGTGTCATCATCAACCTTTTGGTGTTGAGAGATGTGCGGCGTTGTTGGTTCCAGCATTGACAATAAACTCAACACAGACATGCACACACACACAAACAAAATCAATGTTAGACGATGGAAGCAGTCGTTGTTAAGTCATAACTCAAAATTGCACATAGAAAAACAAACAACAAAGATTCACGAAGCAAAACCAATTCAGCAGAATTTTAGACTAGCTTCGATCAAATTTTTGACTCATGATTCATGAGCTAGATTAAGCAATAGCAAACACTATAAACGCAACATTGTAAAAACCAAGAACAGAAAAAAAAAACAAAAACAAACCTGAATGAATCCGCAATCGGGTACCAGTCTTCACTCAGATTCATTAAAAACATCTCTGAATTCATGGAGAAATTAAGAAGAATTGACACAGGTTGAAAGAATTGAAGAAGAGGAGAAAAAGAGGAGAAGAAGACGAAATGTTTGTCGGACCACCCGCAAACCCGCGGTCTCAATCGGATAAAACCTGACTAACCCACAAACCAAACGGGTTGAATCCGCGAGACCCGCTATTTTTTGGGCATCAATTTTAAAGCCCAAGCCCGCCCCGCTAAGTGACATATCGGACATGGCCTGTAGGCTTTAGACCCGTTTGACATCTCTAGTGCTACCACAACCTTAACTAGTTTACGAAATAAAAGAAACTTAGCAAAACAGAAAAAAGAAAAGAAAAAAGAACAAAACTTAGCACATGTCACATGACCATATACGTTACATGGTTCTTGCATATAAATCTCAACAGATGATGTGTTAAGTTCATGACATAACTAACACGGTCCGTGGCTTTTGTAAACTTACCGTGACAAATCATTGGAAAGCCCACTTTTGAATAATCTTATCAATTGTGTTCACTCATACGGCAAAAATAACAATTTGTAGAGCTTTTCTTTGTTTGTTCTACATGTTTTTTATCATTTTTTTTCCATTTTTATTTTGCATGATTTATGTTGATTTTTTATTGTATCTATTTTTTTGATATGAATTTGAACTAATTTATATTACAATTTCTTTTAGTTTAACATCTCTATTTATTTTATTTGCATATTATTTAAATAATATTTTTTTGCTATTTTATTTAGATAATCTAAAATAAGTTTTTAAATTGAATATTTGAAATTGTTTATTATTTGATATAATAAAGAAAATTTATAATTTATATCTATTACCATAATATCTAGGTCTATTTTATTAACAATATATAAGATACTTTATTACAATTACTTTAGAGTTTATACATATTTATTTACATTTACAAATGTCTATTTAAATACTTGCACCAACCAAAAAGAAAAAGATTTTCAATTTGATAAAAAGTTATTCAATTACTTTCAAACTAATTGCACTCACGCATAACCAGAATTTACATATATATATTTGTTATTCAACCTATTTAATCATCTAATTAGATGTTTTTTTTTTCTCGGATCATCTTCTAATTGTTATTAATTTGCAATGGAAACAATAGATTCTGAAATCAGTTTACTTGTGGTTCCTGAGAGTTGCAGTATATGTTTAGATGATGATTTTAAAGCTGATCAGATGTATTATGTTGCTTTATGCAATCATCATTTCTGTGTGGAATGCATGAAACGATATATTGATGTAAGCCTACTCAAGGGAACTATACCTACTTGTCCTTATTATCAATGTGAGTCTAAGCTGACTCTTAGAAGCTGTGTCCATATTTTGACATCTAAACTAAAAGTGATGTGGAAACAAAGGATTTTAGAGGAATCGATTCCGTTAACGGACAGACTTTATTGCCCAAACCCGAGGTGCTCGGCTTTAATGTCAAAAACCGAAATCTCTAAATCTATTGAAGATAAATCTATGAGATGCTTCAGATGCGGGGAGCGCTTTTGCATTAACTGCAAAGTTTCATGGCATAGTAACTTGTCGTGTAACGATTACAAGAGATTATCTACCGATCGTATGTCAGATGATATGAAGCTAACAGTTCTAGCATATGAAGAATTGTGGCGTCAATGTGAAAAGTGCCAACATATGATCGAACTTTCAGAAGGATGCATCCATGTAACTTGCAGGTATATATAATTCTCTAATTATATTCTCTATTTCCATTTAAGCTTTATTAGATATTCATGGTTAGTTGGTGGTAGATGTGGATATTCATTTTGCTACACATGTGGAGCCGAATGGAAGCAAGGAGGTTGCCCCCATCGAGAAAGGATACTTGTGGATTGTGGTATTTGTACTCTTTCCTTAGTTGTTATTATTGTCTTTATAATATTTCTTTGTGTTCATTTTTCATAAAAGAATAAAATAATTTGATTCGGAGATTGTTCATGACGATAATGAAAAAATCTTATTATATAAAGTTCGATGACAAAATTACTAATTAACGAGATTGTGACACATGTCAAATATATTGATAAGATGTTGACACATGTCAATTTTTTTTTATAAACGTAATAAGACAGCTTATTATATTTACAGAATTTTACATGTTTATATTTTAAAACATTTATATTCCTAAATCAAAAAGGAAAACTAACAAAATCAATATATTTTCCATTGTATCCTAATTATATTATACATGGTTTCTCAATAAATTTGACATGTGTAACCAAAATTTAATTCGTTAAGCATGTATATTAATCAATAAATAATGAATAATAAAGTTAAAAAGAATAACATAAGTTATTTAACATAATTTTAGTCGGATATAAATTATATTTATCGCTGTAATATAAATTATTGTAACTAAGTACACAAAACCTTGAAACAATAAATAAATTTAAAAAATCAATACATGATTTGTATAAGTATAGTTTTACATGTTTTATTTTAAAGTTTTAATGCATGTAGTAATATGATAAACCTGAAAGAAAATAGAAAAATGAGTTTGTTAGAATGAATATTTGGTTAATTGATTAAAATTGACAAAAGTATTACTTATAAAATTATGACATATAGAAGAATATATTTAGGATATTTTTGGATTTCCAAAAATTTTGTGGATGTTAACTGATTTTTTTACTGATTATTTTTAATGTTAAATTTTAAATACTAACCAATATACATATTATCTCATATTGTTTTTGTTATTAAATTTTTTAACTAATCCATGAAGAAGTGAATTATGGTTTTATGATGACATAGATAGTTAGATGTGATTACTAAACTGAATGTCTAACGATGAAATTTGTTTTAGATTAAATAGATTAAAAAGTTTTCAAATATTAATTTGTATTATTTTTAAAAAAAATCATTCAAGAATATATATTAGTAAATTTTAATGTTTAAATTTATAATTTTAACACATGTATTTTTGTAATGCATATGTCAAAATATAAGATAATTTGAATACAGATTATAAATTACAGGAATAAATCTTTAGTTATTGAGAATTTCTCTGTATCTTTATATATGTTTTTATTTTATAAATTTTACTCATTTTTAAAATTGATTATGACATGTGGTAAAATTAGTACTTATGAGATAACAACATAACAAATATATCTTAAATAATGTTGATTGAGTTTTTTTTGGCAAATTATATTTTGTTAATTTTTATTTATATTTTCAGTTTTTACTAAGATATAGATTTGATATGATGTATTAATTGTGTTTGATATAAAGTATTTAGTTCTATGAATTAAGATGAAATGTGTAATTAAATTTAAATAATGGTCTCTTATGATGATATAAATATTTAAATGGTACTTCCTGTCCTATAAGAGTTTTTGGGTCAAAGTACAAAGATTAATAAATAATAAATATTATGTCATTTATAAAACTTCCACCAATAGAAAATATACTGCATAATTCAAATAGTCATAAATTATTATATTAATAAAAATTATACATAAAAATTTGAGAAAATATTATAAAACTCTTATATAATGGAACCGAGAGAGTATTAAATGAAATATGAGAGGTTTATATTCAATATTAAAATGTTATAAGATAAAATCTAAAAACATGTATGTTACTACTTAACTATTCTCAATAAATTTTTTAATTTTTACCCGCGTTATTACGCGGACCTTATCTAGTATCTTATATAATATGAGAAGTTTTTTTTCTAACTTTGCCTGCCAATACGATACTTGGCGCTCTATATTTGTGACACATGTCTTTCTTACTAATCATAAATTAAATATTTTTTACATACTTTATTTTATTTATATCTTATATGGTGTATAGTTGATTTTTAAAAAAAAAATCACATTGTTACAAAAATATATTTCTTCCAACTTTTCAATTTTAACATATAATATATTTCCTAATAAAAGCTTATACCATATAACTTAAAAATAAAACTACTGATCAAACCAATTAAAACAAAAAAAAGTTTTCATACTTTTAAAGTAAAAATTGAATCCAAGTTCATTTATAATAGACTAATTTTAAAATATAAAATATGTACTAATATATTTTTAAAAATCACATTGTATTCAACAATCATATATATTGTATTAAAGAGAAAACTCAGATAAAAATGAAACTACTGATCGAACCAATTAAAGCAAAAAAAGTTTTCAAATTTTTAAAATAAAAATTGAAGCCAAATTAATCTAAGACAGACTAATTTAAAAATATAAAATATGTTCTAATATATCTTATATAATATGAGAAGGTTTTTTTCTAACTTTGTCTGCCAATGCAACACTTAGCGCTCTATATTTGTGACACATGTCTTTCTCACTAATCATAAATTAAACATTTTTTACATACTTTATTTTATTTATATCTTATATGGTGTATAGTTGATTTAAAAAAAAAAATCACATTGTTACAAAAATATATTTCTTCCAACTTTTTTATTTTAACATATAATATATTTCTTAATAAAATCTTATACCATATAACTTAAAAATAAAACTACTGATCAAACCAATTAAAACAAAAAAAAAATTTCATACTTTTAAAGTAAAAATTGAAACCAAGTTCATTTATGATAGACTAATTTTAAAATATAGAATATGTACTAATATATTTTAAAAAATCACATTGTATTCAATAATCATATATATTGTATTAAAGACAAAACTCAGATAAAAATGAAACTACTGATCGAACCAATTAAAACAAAAAACGTTTTCATATTTTTAAAATAAAAATTGAAGCCAAATTAATTTATGACAGACTAATTTAAAAATATAAAATATGTTCTAATATATTTAAAAAATCACATTGTATTCAATAATCATATGTATTGTATTAAAGACAAAACTCAGATTAAATTAAATTATATTTAATATTCTATAAGTTACAGTTTGACTGTCTTTAAAACGTATGTACTAAAATAAAATAAAAATAACATAATTGTTTAATCACCCCATGAAATAGTAGGAAACAATAGTTTCACAAAATAATTTAATAGTAATTATAGTATATATTTTAAAATGATTAGAAAATAGATATAATATATCGAATCTAAAAATATTAAATTTGACACATTTTTCTTTTCATGAATTTTATTCAAAATTTAATGTGAGATATAGTATAAGATATTTCATAAATTTTAATGACATGAGCCATATTTCAATATGCATTATTCCAAATTTTTATATTAAGGGTGATTACAAGATTAGAGAGTAAACACTGGAGCATATGATAAATCATGAGTACACTTATTAAATATTCAAAATAATCATTGGTGATTTTTCTTTTACCTTGTAAAACATATTGTCTAGAATCATAATCTCATTAGTATAGTACAAAATTCAGGTTTTAGAAATTTAGTTTATTGATTGGATGAATTTGAGTTGGTCAGATTTTTTTTCCTCACATATCTTATTTTAAAATAATCAAAATCTGATGAAAAAGTCAACATATAGATATTATATGTTTTTATATAATTAATTAAAAATAGCATTTAGATGTAAGTTAAAAATAAATTAGAAATGTAGTTATATCAGAAAAATAATTGGAATGTATCTATTGTTGATATCAATTTTTCTAATTTTGTCTTCCCTTCCATCTACACCAATTGAAATATTGGAGAGTTCATTTTTTTGACAATTAAAAGAACATAATGAATAAGAATAGAGACAAAGACCGAGAAATAACCCATCATCATAGAAGTATAACACATTCTAAGCATTCATATAGAGTTTATAATTCACAAGATATTTGTTAGGAGGCTAACTGAAGAAAATCAAACCGTAGCAACATATTGTGGAGTCAAAAAGAAAATCAAATATCAAGATTGAGTTAAAGAATATATAAAGTTGTAAAACCACTCGAAAAAAGATAATTATTTATCAATTATTTTTCTTTACGATCATATAAGTCTTGATCGCATCCATATATTACAGCTTTCGAAAAGATGTAGGGAAAGATGAGATTTATTTGGTAATATTTGTAAACAATTTTCAATACTCAATTTTTGTTTCGAATGTCTGATATATGGTTTCTACACAAATCTCATGTGTGCTAAGACTATCTCCAATATATATTCTATTTTTTTACTCTAAAGTAGAGCATAGTTTTTTCAATATGTCAATCTATTTTATATTAAAAAATGGAGTTAGTGTAAAAAATTAAAGTTGCATATAGGGTAATCGTACCATTTACTCTATTTTAGAGTAAGATATAGAGTAGGGTTAGAGCAAATGTTACTCTATAACAGAGTTTTGACTTTAAAATAGAGTGGGGTTGGAAATGCTCTAAGAACCTAACAATTTATCACAAAGCAGTAAAATCCAAAACAACAAAACTTTGAGAGATTTAATTACTTCACTAAAAAAATTTTCGATATGTTTTGTTTATTTTATTTTGCATCCAAATATTACGAACCATATTTAAAAATGAATAAATATTAAAAAAATTTTAAAAAAATCATATAAAAAATACATTTCTAAATTTGAAATATATCATAATATATCATTTCTAGTACATATATAACCATAAGACAAACAACGTTGGAGGTTTAGTTAGACGAATTAACTTAGATAGCTCATCTTCTTATCTTTGGTTTTGCTTGAAATCTCTAACATAGTACTCCCTACTTTTTTAAAGTACGTGATATTTTTAAGAATTTTGTTTGTTTCATAGATATTTTTAAAAATAACACAGAGAGAGTACCAAATTGTGTCCATGAAAATAAAAAGAGTACAAAACAAACATATTGCACAAAACAACAACTACTGAGGCATTCTCATTACATACACTGTTTAACTCAGAAGAAATTTGGTAAGGTAGATCAAAACTTGAGCGACAAGAAAACTGAACAATGAATAACAAATTCAACTTTTTAATCCCAAACATATTTTCCTAATAAAACGTATGACTCTTACAATTTACGGATAATTATATAAAATAAAAAAATTAAAACACCCTGTATTTTCGGGATATTATTAACTAGAATCGTTGCACAAATATATCCAAAGATATAGTCCCTTTTCGTTTTGGATCATTGTTTATTCGCATAAAGCGTTTATAAGACTACAGAATCCGATCCCTTCAACACCGTGTAGCAAAGAAAGATGCATACGGAGCACCCTAGTATTGATGACACCGCAAGACCCTCACCGGAAAATTACCCCGTCGACGTTCCTGATCAGTTATGCACCCTTTACTTTAAAGGTTTGGTAAGTGAGGAGAACTCGTTGGCCGGATTTGGAGTTGCAATATTTGGGAACAAAGATGATATCTTGTTTCAGATGAAAGGACCAATCCATCATGACTCCACAATAACAGTGTTGGAGGCTGAGGTTATCGCATTGATGAGAGGACTAACCGAGGCTGCCAGTATGGGGATCACTCATATCTCAATCTACTGTGATTATTATCCAGTTTACGAATTTGTAAGTTTTCTTTTTACAAAAACGAATTAGGTATTGGTTGTTTTACTAGTCTACCAAATAGTAAAAATATGAATATCATTGATTGGGTTATTTTTTTTTTGCCTTTTGAGTGTAGGTCATGGGAAGATACATACCAGAGAATAACAAAACTGCCTTGCTAATGATGGATGTACAACGTATCAGATTAGCATTTATTTCGAGCTTTCCGATTTTCGTGGAGGGAACTAGTATCAGTTATGCTTATAAACTAGCAAGAGAAACAATAGCTTCTGAATTCAGCATACCTATGCCTATGGATCCTCCTCACCAAGCCAAGGTTACACTAAAAAAAACTTGCAATATCTGTTTAGATGATGCTATTAACGCTGATGAGATGGTTTGTGTCGATAAATGTCGTCATCGATTGTGTTGCGAGTGTATGAAACGACATATAGAGGTTAGGCTGCTCGAGGGAAGTGTGGTTAGATGTCCTTATTTCCGGTGCAAGACTAAGTTGACTTTTGAAGGCTGTGAAAATATTTTGACACCTAAACTTAGAAAGATGTGGCAACAAAGGATCAAAGAGGACGCTATCCCTGTATCAGAGAGAATTTACTGCCCAAACCCGAGGTGCTCGGCTTTAATGTCGGAAACTGAGCTCTCGAAATCGACCGGAGGAGCTGAAGTTAGGAGATTGTGCTTCAAATGCGGTGAAATTTTTTGCATCAGCTGCAAAGTTTCATGGCATAGTAACATGTCCTGCGACGTTTACAAGAGGTTGCATCCATATCCTACAGAAAACGATAGAAAGATTAAAACTCTGGCAGATCAGAAACTGTGGCGTCAATGCCCAAAGTGTCAACAAATGATTGAACTTAAAGAAGGATGCGTACGAGTAAAATGCAGGTATCATCTCTATTTAATAACATTTTTCTTTTGAAGTTGGTTCTAATGTTTTAAGCTGATTTAGCATTGTATTTTCTTGATAGATGTGGGCATACCTTTTGCTACCGATGTGGAATCCAAGCTGGAGGTTGCCAACATGGTCATGGTCTTCCTCCAAGGCCTCCACGGCCTCCACAGCAGCCATCACCGCCGCCACCTGCGCCAGAAATGCCACCAGCGCCAGCAATATGTTTTTGCCTCATCTGTTTTATACTTATGATAGCTTTCATTGTTTACCTCGCTTTATTATGATCGACGTGACGACAAATAAACATGTATGAACGTTTTGTTAATTAACCGGGAACATAAAATTTTCACAATTTTATAATTTTTTTTCTTCTAAATCTTATTCTACAAATTAGGACTTAAAAATAATTATTCTTTTGTGTTAACTAATTGATTATATTTTGACATCAAAATAATTTATTATACTTTTACAAATTTGATGTCCTCGTTTAGAATTCTATCTTTTCACCGTATTTTGTTTGCTTTTTCATCACAACTTTTCATTACAAAAGTTATGTCTTTTTGAAAGTTGTATATGTTTAAATGTTCATGTCTTTTGAACTTTATATTTAAAAAAAAAACAAATTATTTCTACTTTTTTTTTTAACTTGTGTATTTTGTTTTATATAATACTAACATGAAAAATACCTTCTACTACTACAACATATATTCATCATCATTTATAACTATGTGATATATTTATCATTCTATATATATTTTTGAGATAATTTTTAGTGGTATGTACAATGCCAAAATGAAAGTAAAGAGACATCATATAGCTGCCTTAATGTGTTTGTTGAGAAAAGAATCAACATAAAGGTTAAGCCTTTATGATAACACATATATTTTGAGTTATATAACTATCTTTTTATGAATGTAGTTATATAACCATCACACCATGGATCGAGTTCCATTCCCTACAAATATACTCCCTCTGTCCCACAAAATTGTTGTTTTGAGATATTACACATTTTAAGAAAATAATGATTACTGAGTTTAAATATATTTTTTTTTACTAAAAAGATATTATTTAATTTTAAACCAATAACAATTCAAAATTTTAAATATTTTCAATGATTACTTCTTGAAGTTTACAAAACATCAATCTTTGTGGGACATAAAAATATTCCAAAACATCAATCTTTGTGGGACAGAGGGAGTAGGAATTTAGCTAATGAGCCGGCTGTTGTGGTTCAAATGTTGACAAAAAAAAACTATATTCTTATTCAAACCTATACAACTACAAGAAAATTGGTCTCCAAATACCATTTTCCTCTTCCTATTATATTGATTTTACCACTTCATTAGTCCATTGACTTAATAACTAGAGAAAAACAAAACAAAACACAAACCATTCATATTTTTATTTTTCTTATTTTTCATCTTTCATGAATTTTATGTTGTTTTCATTTTATTCTCTTTCTCTCTTCCAGCTCATATTACATCAATTTTGTTTTCGTCGAAAATAAAATTATATTAATGAATCAGAATTTTCTTCATACAATTGTTTTGAAAGCCAGCATGGGGATGTAAAACATTCAGAGTAAAAAGATAATTGTAGGCAACCAAATTTGGCTAGTAAATGAGCTGCCTTGTTACAATTTCATGATGTGTACAGAAAAGAAACATTGTGAAATAAAATTGACCATTACATAATATCTTGGCAAATAGGTTCAATGGAAATATCAAGACATGTTTTGTTGACGATCTTTGTTAGTGTATCGCCAGACACTAACAAAGATCAATTGATATTACATCAATTTAATTCATGAGCTTTGAAAATTAAATGGGTCTATATTAACTACTCCAGTTTTTGGAAGATGAAATAACTTTTGTCCAAAATAATAACTCTACATTTTGTCCACCTCAAAAATTGTTGCCAATATAAATTTGCCTTTTCACCACTAATCTCATCCCCTATATATTAATAGAAAAGCACTCTTGAAAAAAATGCTGATGTGTTGTCGCCAGAGAGCTTGAAGCACATTTTAGCAAATAAAACTTATTAATTAATCCTAATTACATCTATACCATTATAGACTTAAATAAAAATTCATTAAATAAATTAAATTATTTGTAGTCATTTAATTTGAAACTATATTATACTTCTTTAAAAAACAACAAATTAATTTATTTTTTGAAAAATTAAATAATTATTCATGTTTTATTAAAATAAATTTCATACAAATATTTTTGTGACAACCCGTCCCGTGGACTCCACTAGCCCACCGCTAGCTGCCCCAACGGACCGTCTGTGGACCCTGCTAGCCCACTGCTAGACGGCCCAACAGACCCCAAGCTGGCCCTGCAGGGCATCGATCATAACCCCTCACTGGGCAAAATGGAACTATTCATCCAAATCCACAGTAGGTTATTGGTGCGCCAGGCGTTCCTCGAACCCTGGTCCCCACCCTTTAACAACCTTCTCACAGGACAAGCTGTCACCACAGACGGTCCGTTGGGGCAGCTAGCGGTGGGCTAGTGGAGTCCGCGGGACGGGTTGTCACATAAAAATTGTCTGGTACACCAATAACCTACTGTGGATTTTGATGAATTGTTCCATTTGCCCAGTGAGGGGTTAGGATCGATGCCCTGCAGGGCCAGCTTGGGGTCTGTTGGGCCGGCTAGCGGTCGGCTAGTGGGGTCCACGGACGGTCCGTTGGGGCAGCTAGCGGTGGGCTAGTGGGGTCTGCAGGTAATTGGTGACAGCTTGTCCTGTGGGAAGGTTGTTAAAGGGTGGGGACCAGGGTTCGAGGAACGCCTGGCGCACCAATAACCTACTGGTGGATGTGGATTTCCACAGTGATGGGTTAGGATCAATGCCCTGCAGGGCCAGCTTGGAGTCCGTTGGGCCGGCTAGCGGTGGGCTAGTGGGGCCCACGGATGGTCCGTTGGAGCAGCTAGCAGTGGGCTAGTGGGGTCCGCGGGACGGGTTGTCACAATTTTCACCGCGTTAAAATTATTATTTACTTTTCAATATTTCACGGGTGAAACATATTTATATATAAAATAAACGTAAATTTGAATAAAACAAAAAAAGAATTATTTACATATTTTATTTTACACAAACAAATATCAACTTCCCAATAATAAATTTATTTGAATTGATTTGTCCGCAATATGTGCAGGTTGTTACCTAATTTATTTTAAATAAGAGGTAATTTTGTCCATTATATTCGACTTACCGTCAAAAAGTGCTATAAGAAATTTTGGAAAATTATAATTTACAAACGATTATTCCAAAAAGTGGTATAAACAAAAAGAAAATTTGGAAAATTGTAATTTTCAGAAAGATTGTTCCAAAAGAAAATTTGGAAAATTTTAAATTTACAAAAACAATTGTTCCAAAATTGTTATCCCTCTCTTTCTACAATAGACTGCGTTTTTGTTTATGGTATTTTCCTTTAGGCTCCTTTTTAACACAAATAGAAGACCCTCTCTTATTTCTTTAGTTGTTTCGATCTCTATTTCAAAGAGACTCGCATGCTCGGGTTTCCTTAATTAGTTCACGTTTAATTACTTTTCCTCGCTGATTCTGATCTTTGCGATGCAACCTATAAGAAAACGATTTGCGTCCTTCTTTCCGATTTCTGTGCCCGGAAATAGTATCACACATGCTTATAAACAAGCAAAGGAAGCTATAGTTTCTGAACTCAGCAGGCTTGTGAAGAATCCTCCTTGCCAAGCCAAGGCTACTCGCAAAACGACTTGCACTATCTGTTTAGATGATGATATTAATGCTAATCAGATGTTTTGTATTAATAAGTGTCGTCATCGATTCTGTTACGTGTGTATAAAGATACATATAGAGGTGATGCTACGACATGAGGGAAGTGTGATTAGATGTCCTCACTATCGCTGCAAGTCTAAGCTGACTTTTGGAAGCTGTGTCGATCTTTTGACACCTAAGCTAAGAAAGATGTGGCAACAAAGGATCAAAGAGGACAGTGTTCCTATAATACAGAGAATTTATTGCCCAAACCCGAGGTGCTCGGCTTTAATGTCGATTAAAGAAGCTGGAGTTTGGAGAAACTTTTCTAAATTTACGAAAAAAGCTAGAGTTAGAAGACAATGCTTCGAATGCGGTCAACTCTTTTGCATTAAATGTAAAGTTCCGTGGCATAGTGACTTGTCGTGCGACGATTACCAGAAATTGGGTCCAAATCCTACAGCTGATGATATGCTCAAAGCTTTAGCGGATAAGAAATTGTGGCGTCAATGTGAAAAGTGCAAACACATGATTGAACTTTCAGAAGGGTGCATCAAAGTAACCTGCAGGTATCATCATCTCTATTAATAACATTCATATTTTGTCAAAATTTTATTTTTATTTTTTACTTAAAAAAAAAAAGTATTTGGTCATATTCATATGTTTTTATCATTGCATTTTCATCGTAGATGTGGACATATGTTTTGCTACAAATGTGGAACTAAGGCTGGAGCTTGCCGTCATGGTATTTTCCATATGTATCTTCCCAATTAATGCAACCACAGTCGCCGTTACAGCGGATGCCACACCACAGTCGCCATTAAAAAGTAATGCAATGATCCCACTTAAAGCTGATGCATGATCCGAAGCTTAGAGATATTTAGTTCGACTGGAGGAACTAGAAATTATAGTAAACTAGATAAGGATCCGCCCGATGTGCGGGTGTGTGTTTTTCTTTCAAAAGTGTGTAGTCTCTTGAAATCTTGTCAATTTACAAGTCTATTGCTGTGACTTCATACTCTTGTTTAATTGCGATCTTAGATTGTTTGTGAGAGTCCAACACTCTCGTCCATGTGTTGTTGTGAATTCCACAACAAGAAAAGATCTCAATCTCTTTCACGTATCATTCAATCACCTTGAAACTGAAAAGCGTGAATAATAGGTGGATTCTGAGGTTCGCATATACCGTTAAGTATCTAAGGTCGTGGAGGAGCTCTTTTTGAATTTGATCGATGGAGATTCCTTTGAGCAAAGCTAAGGCTAGAATCGAACGGAAGAAGAAATTTGACAAAAACTATTTCACGGGAAAATATCTTAGGGCGGACAGCGAGAACAGTGAGACCCCCAGATGACCTGCTGCCAAGAAAAGAGGACTGTGCCGCAGCACAGTGAGGACGGGGTGGAGATACTATATAAGGTTTTTGTGGTGCTAGAGAAGATTATGTTAGCATTTTTCAAGAAAACATGGTTTTTTTTATAGTCTCCAATAATTCTAGAATATGAATATCTCAAAACTCATTGGAAGCAAACGTAGAGAGTATTCAGACAACCAACACATGAGCATCACTAGAAGAAATTGATGGACATGTAGATAATGTATAGTCGAATCTACCATTTTTTTTTTTTACTTCAACTGTTACTTCGGCCTTGAAACTTATTTTTCGCAAATTCTTTAAACTTATTTTATGATTCTATTTTATTCACTTGATTAATCGAAGACTTTTGCGGAATCCACTAAAGGTTAGTTTACAAAACAAAATAAAAAATCAACAAAAATTTATTCAAAATTATGAATGTCACGTAATTCTCAATGAAAAAATAGAGAAAAAAATTGAGTGTGTGATAGACTCTCACCCTTTATTTTCGCCTTTCCGGGTAATATAAACTACAAGTTTATTTTTTATTATTACTTTACTAATAAGATAACTAGAAAATCTAATTTCCTTCTGTTTTTGTTTAGGGTTTATACTTTTTACTTTATACTTTCTTATTCTTTTAGTTGTTTCGATCTCTATTTCAGAAAGACTCTCGACCGCATGCTCTGTTTTTTTAAGTTCACGTTTATAAAATTAAGAGAACTTTCTTCTCAAACGTTTCCTTGAATTCGTTACTACTTTTGCTTGCTAATTCTGATCTTTGCAAATAAATATGCAATCTATAAGAAAACGATTTGCATCCTTCTTTCCGAATTCTCCTCGCAAAACGACTTGCGGTATCTGTTTAGACGATGATATTAATGCTAATCAGATGTTTTGCGTTAATAAATGTCGTCATCGATTCTGTTACGTGTGTATGAAGAAACATATAGAGGTGAGGCTATTACTTGAGGGAAGTGTGATTAGATGTCCTCACTATCGCTGCAAGTCTAAGCTGACTTTTGGAAGCTGTATTGATCTTTTGACACCTGAACTAAAAAAAATGTGGCGACAAAATATCAAAGAGGACTCGATTCCTGTAAAACAGAGAATTTATTGTCCAAACCCGAGGTGCTCGGCTTTAATGTCGTTAAAAGATCTCTCTAAATCTACTAAAGAAGCTGGATTTTGGAAATACTTCTTTAAATCCACGGAAGAAGCTAGAGTCAGAAGACGCTGCTTCGAATGCGGTCAACTCTTTTGCATCAACTGTAAAGTTCCGTGGCATAGTGACTTGTCGTGCGACGAGTGCATGAGATTGAGCCCAAATCCTACAGCTGATGATATAAAGTTCGAAGCTTTAGTAAAAAAGAATATGTGGCGTCAATGTGGGAATTGCAAACACATGATTGAACTTGCAAAAGGATGCATCAAAGTAACCTGCAGGTATCATCATATCTATTAATAACATTCATATTTCGTTATATACATATGTCTTAATATATCATTGCATTTTCATTGTAGATGTGGACATATGTTTTGCTACAAATGTGGAGCTAAGGCTGGAGATTGCGGTCATGGTCGTTTACATACGTATCTCTCAGTGCAACCATGGTCGCCGTTACACCGGAGGTCACCACAGCCGCCATTACAGCCGTTGCTGCCGCCTCCATCAGTGTATTTTACCATCTTGTTTTTTGCGTCTTGGTACCTATTATATACTATTATTTGTAATATATAGTTTGCCTTCATGGAATAGTATGATCGCTAACCGCTTTTGTGGGTTACTAGTTACAATTCGGATGTTTTGATTTTTTCTTTTTCTGTAAGGTCTTCGGTTTTCTAACTATTAAAACGATCTACTAAATGAAAGTCTAATTTAAAATTTGGCTTGCCTAGAAAGTCAGATGTTCCAGAAGTAGAATGACTTATTATTCAAGTGCTTTCATCTTTATGCAAAGACCCTTGAATGTATATACAGATATACTCACATATAAATATTTTTTATTCAACTTTGATTGAATTCGTTAAACAAATATGGAAATAGAGGTTGTTTTGGAGATAAATCATTAATAGATGGTGTAATTTAGGGGCTAGAGATTTCGTTGTTCAACATATCTCTGGATGGTTTTAGTTTCTGATATGCTCGAACCGTGTGTGTGTGAATCCCACTTAAAACTGATGCATGATCCGAAGCTTATAGAGATAATTTAGATTCCAGACTTCAGAGTATATGATTGGTAGAAATGAAAGCGATAATAGAACATGGACCTTGCTCTTGTTCTGTTTAACAATGTGGAGATTAGAGCAAACTAAGATTAAGAAAGTCTCTCTTTATTCTTACTTTTCATCATAGATATTTTCACTAACATGTGGGTACTTAATACACGTTTGTCCAAAAAATCTGGGCGCCTCATAGTTCGTAGCATCATTATTTGCCCAAGTTGTCAAGGCACTTGTGAAATCGAACACTCTTGCGGGATCCTCAAAAGGTTAATTGACCAAAACAAAAAATCAAAAAAAACAAAAAATCCACAAAAGTTATTCAGAATTATGAAATGTCACGCAATTCTCAATGAGAAAATTGTGAAAAAAGGAAAAAAAAAAATCAGTGTGATAAATATCCGTTCATTTCGGGATAATATAAACTAGTTTACTTTTATTATTAACTAGATTAGGATCCGTCCAGGGTTTAGATTTTTAAAAATAAAATAAAATTTAAAAGAATATAAAGTAAATATTTTAGTAATCTATCTATAAAATAAATAGATACACCGAAGTATCCAATGTGATATTTGGTGTAAAAGGTGTCACTCTGTGGTTGAGACTATTAATCACATTTTCTTTGAATATCCTCGCTCCTGTGAAATTTGGATTTTGTAATCGAATTTGGATTTTGTTTTCTAAAAGGGTGTCTCTCAAAAGGGTAATCTTGATCAACTTCTTCAATTACCATGAATTTTATGGGCAATCTGGAAAGCCATAAACAAAAAAGTTTTTCAAGGTTTAGAGATTGAGGAAAATGATATAATTGCTAAGGCTTTGGGCGATAAGTTATCCTGGGAAAAGGCGCTCTTTTTAATGGCGGTCATGTCAGCTCCATCTCCGTCTTCGCATGTCCATGTTTTTCACCTCGTGTCTAAGACGAAGCCTCTCCCCCTGCATTTGGAGTTAGAAGAGTTGTTGTGGGCCATAGAGCGGATACGTGCTATAGGAATCACTTGTCAATATTTTAAAACTGATTGTGCTGAGTTACTCACTATTTTGCAGTCCAAGATTGCCCGTCTTTCTCCAACCTGCTCGATGAGTTTAACTCGCTGGAGTCCTTCCCACTATTCTCCATCTCCTGGATCCCGTGTGTGGCAAATACGAAGGCGGAGTATCTTGCATTTGCTTCGCGTTCTCTTATCTCTGAAGTTTCTTTTGTAAACCCATTCCCTCCGGCTTGGACAATTAACCGAGGAATTTCTTTTTAATTAATTGTTTGGTTGAAAAAAAAAAAGTAAATAGATACACTTTTAGTTAAAGAAAATAGTTGTAGATGAGTTCAAAGTTATTAAAATAAAATGAAATTTAACAAAAATATATATTTAATTTTTTTCGTAAGTAAAAACAATGTACAAAAGTAAAGAGATAAACTTTTAGTTATAGAAAGTAGTTGTTTTTTTTGCTATAATAAACTAATGTATATCCATTTACAAATATATTATTTACATTACCAGTAAAAATGTATTTGTACACACAAAAATATTTTACTTGTAAAATATACTCTTTAGTCTTTACTACAACTTACGAATTTTATTTATGAACACATTAAATAACATATTATATATCTCTTCACTTTAATATTTTTATAGTTACAAAAACACATATGTTAGTCTTACATACTCATATCTTATATAAATTGCAATATCAGTCTTTTTGAATAAATTATTTGAATGGTGAAAAAAATATGAGACAATTTATTATTATTTTTTCTACTTCAACAATCTTTTTCCTTTTGTAAAGGTGAGTATTTACATTTTTTAAAAACAGTAATTATTTGTATAATTTTCACAATCATTTATTTATCTTATCTTATAAAAAAAAATCATTTTTCTTGTAAAATTAGCAACTTAAAATTAAAATAGGTAAACAATATTATAATTTCGAATTTTATGATATATATATAATTTCCTTATAATGATTTTGTCTAAATTTTAAAGCTGTTTAAATTTTATAATTTTCTTATAATTTTTTTACAAAGGTTTGTTTTTTCTTTAAAAGATTTTAAATAAAATTAGGTTTTCTTTTCTCCATTTTACTTTTATATAAAATCTTTTTATAGTAGGTTTTGAATTTTACATTTTTATTTTTAAAATTTTTAATAAATTTAAAATTGACACATGTCAACATCTGAATGATATAATTGACACGTATCACGATTTTGTTAATGAGTAATTTTGACATCTATAATAAGATTGATAATAAGAAATCTATGCAAAAATATTTCCCCTAATTAATTATGGATTCTCACCACAAGAGTATAGAAGAATATAGAAAATCATGGTATCAGAGCAGGTTTGCTCCCAAGTTTAGATCTAACGATCAAACTCGTTTTTTATTTTATTTTATGTTATTAAGCAAAGTGCTTCCACAATCAAGTTCATCATGAACCTCTGAATCTAGGCCATCGAGCTTCTTTTTATTCAAGTCTCATCAAGACATCTGAATCTTTTTATTCAAGTCTATCTTCGTAGACCTCTGAATCAAGCCATAGTACTTCTTTGTACTATTCTTAAAAAAAAAACATGTTCATGATTTTATCTATCAAGCTAAACGCTTCTTTTCAATATTTCTTTGATGTTTTTCGTATCCTATTTATTTATTTTTTAGTTTTTAAGTCGATGCATTACAAAATATATATATATATATATATATATATATATATATTATCACTTTCTCAAGCCATAGAGTTTCTTTCTATTTAATTTTCTTACAAAAAAAACCATATTTTTGTCTTTTTTTTTCTCTTCCTTTATTTAGAAAAAAAAAAAAACGGATCTTCTTCCTTGGAAGGCAAACTCCAACCGGTTATCTCATCACCGGATCAGGTCCTCAGAAGATCATACCCAACAACAACAACTTACTTTCTCCATTCGTAACTAGATCTTCTTCCTCAACACTTCCACTTGTCAATCTCAAGTCATATTTCCGCTTCTCTTCATCATCCCTTAAGCTTGAGGGGGCGTATAGAAGGATATAGAAGATCATGTAATTAATATGAGGATATTTTAATATTTATTATACAGATATGTAAAGATTTAATTATATCTTAGTTTAGGAAATTATCTTACTATATAAACATATGTAATCTCTACGATATAATTCATGAGAGTCAGTATACTATTTCCTAAACACTAAAATGTTTTTCTCTCATCAACTTTTATCATGTAATTAAATCTTTACATATCTGTATAATAAATATTACAATATCTTCATATTAGTTACATGATCTTCTATATCCTTCTAAGATTGATAATAAGAAATCTATGATAAGATATTTCCCCTAATTACAGTATTCTGGATTCTCACCACAAAAGCGTGAGACTAATCATATTTACTCTTGCGGTAACCAGAGAAAAATATGCTCAAGAGATTTACTGGCTCGAGCACTAGTACTACTCAGTTGTGCAGCCTTTACTTCAAAGGCTTGGTTGGCGATGACTCATTGGCTGGATTTGGGGTTGCAATTTGCGGACATAGAGGTGATCTCTTGTTTCAACTGAAAGGACCAATTCATGGCTCGAACATTACTGTTTTGGAGGCCGAGCTTATGGCATTGAAGAGAGGACTATGGGAAGCTGCGAGTTTGGGGATCGATCACATCTCGATTTATTTTGATTATTATCCCGTTTACAAATCAGTAAGTGTTTTTCTTGTTATAGGAGTTTGCTTGTTTGTGAATATAGGAGTTTGCTTGTTTTCTATGTCCATGTATTGAAGCATCAGTTTTTTGGAACTATTGTTCTTTGTTTTTTGTTTTCTGTTTTTTTTTTTGTTTTTCAATATGCACTACTGAAATGATATTTTCTTATTGAATAGGTTTCATTTACTGGAAGATTTGTGACAGAGGAGAACAAGATTGCCCTACTAATTAATGATGTGCAACGAATCCGAAAACGATTTTTGTCGAGCTTTACGATTTTTGTAACCGGAAACAGAATCAGATATGTTTATGAACTAGCAAAGGAGAAAATAGTTTCGGAGATAGGTAAATCTGTGGACCCTTCTCGCCACATCAACCTTGCTAAGCAGTGGACTTGCCCTATTTGTTTCGATGTTGATTTAGAAGCTGAGGAGAGGTATTATGTTAGTAAATGTCATCATTTATTTTGTTATAAGTGCGTGAAACGTTATATAGAGGTGAGGCTACTTGAGGGAAGTCTGCCGAGATGTCTTGATTATGGCTGCAAATCGTACCTGACTCTTGAGAGCTGTGGCCATCTTTTGACACCTAAACTAAGAGACATGTGGGAAAAAAATTATAAGGAGGACTCAACTCCTGTCTGGGACAGAGTTTATTGCCCTAACCCAAGATGCTCGGCTTTAATGTTGAAAACCGAGCTCTCTGAATGGACTGGAGAAGCTGAAGTTAGGAGCTGTTGCATCAGATGCGGTGAACCCTTATGCATCAACTGCAAAGTTCCATGGCATAATAACTTGTCATGCTACGAGTACAAGAGATTACATCCATATCTTACAGAAAATGATGGGAAGCTCACAGCTTTGGCAAATGAAAAAATGTGGCGTCAATGTGGAAAGTGTCAACACATGACCGAACTTTCGGCAGGATGCATCAAAGTAACATGCAGGTATTATCATATAAAGACACATCATATTCTAATATTATATTATTTTAGAATTTGATTTATGATTTTTCCAAAGTACTGTTTATGGTTGATGTATAGGTGTGGTTATACCTTTTGCTACACATGTGGAGCCGAATGGAAGCAAGGCGGTTGCCCTCATCGAGAAAGGATGCGTACAGTGCATACAGCTTTTTTAGTTTTTGTTCTCAGTTTGATAATTATTTTGTTCTTGTTTTTGTTTGTTTAGGTTGCTAAATTTTCTACTTTCCTTCATGCATATGTCACGCAATTCCATATGCAAGAAAAAAAAAAGGAAAACAATTAACAAAAAAGTTGAATTGTTTTTGGGTCTTCTATATAAAAGCGTTATAGACTTATAGTAGATTATTTTTCCGTAAAAGACCGGGCGACCAATGCCTCCCGTGATTTATTAAAACAGCAAAAAACTACAAACAGACTCCTCAAGAGTGTGAATGTCCAAAAAGATCATCCCTGAACAGTGGCTCAATTACATCCATAATAGAACTAAAAGTATGAAAACCTAACGTTAATAAAAACGCATAGTTCGCTAACCCATCAACTACATAGTTAGGTTCTTCATACATATGTGAAATACTGATTACCCAATCCCTTGAGATAAAATCGTTGCACAACCGTATCAGAAAAGACAACAGATGATATTACTTATCTCTGCCTTCAAAATACCCACCATTATTTCCGAATCAATCTCCAAGTCTACCCGAACTGCTTGCTGATTCCAAGCAATCAGTCTACGGAATAATATTTTGATGATAATATTAGATTATCAAGTGAGTTGTTTGATAATAATAATATAATATTATCAAGTGACTTGGTTGATAATAATATTTTAGTGTGAAAATTTATATACTTTTTGTACCAGAATAAGTGAGTGATTGGTCGGTGGAACTCATATGTATCTGCATTATAGAGTCAGTCATGGTCAAATGAGTTAATTTATTCCAAAAAGATCATATCAAAAAAGTATATATTTCAATTTCAAAATTAATAAATTAAATCTTCAAAGGGAAAAAAATTTCACTACTAACTAGGTTTTACCCCGTGGTGTATACCACGGGTCTATTATTTTGTTGATATGATACTGTAATGGTTTAGAGATACTTGTAGTCGATGGTAAATTGCATATATATATATATATATATATATATATATATACCGTTAATGGTTGTAGGTATGGTTTTGTAGAAACTCTTGATTCGCAAGTTGAGAATATACATTTTACGATTTGGTTAGTTATGATTTAGGAATGAATATAATGACATATTCTTATTATGATTCTCAATTGATATTATTGGATTAATAGTGTACAATTAAAGCTAATAAGATCTTACCAAATATATAATTGTTTATTAAACGCAAATTAGATATTTCCTAAGATGTACTCATCTTGAATTAGTTGCTATATTATAGAGATGTGATTAAGAGGATGTGATTACATAATTTGTGTTATCAATTCTTTTTGTCAAACTTGGCCCTAAAAATTCGGCATGCAAATTAGATCGTTCCTAAGATACAATGTGCATTAATTGGTATTAATTGGATGTAAATAAGTGCATTGTGGATTAAAAACCGGCCCAAATATTCGGCAATCTTAAGGAGGATCCGGATAATTGAATTGGTTATAATTTTAGTTAAAAACCCGACCCGAAGTTGGCAAAAAGTGATGGCACTTTATTGTACTCCAAAAATGTATTCCGAGCTGGCGAGCTCTATATGTGGATATACTTGTTTGGTTACAAATATGCTAAGACAATTTTTAAAATATATCTCGGTTTATAATAATTCAAATCACATCATATGCTGAAAAAATCTAAAATTTTATTAACTTTATGTATTAAATAGTAATTAAAATAATTAAATATAAGATTAAATAAAAGTGAAAGGAGAATTACATTTTAATGTAATATATTGATTTAAATTAGAGATTGATTTTAGGAAATTAATATTATCAAATAAGGAAATGATAATGTTTGGTTGTACGGATTGTAGAGAATTTAGTTGGAACTTGTTTGGATACAAAGATAAGAGAGAATGACACAAAAATGTACTCCAAAAATGTTAAGATAGATATAGACTTAATATATGCATTCAACGTTACATAATACATGCATTTTCTATTTCTCTCAAAGATATTTACACTTCGATACATCTATAAATAGCGAGCTTATATGTTCCATCTTAAGAACACATAATTAAAATAACAATAGCTTATATTCATAAACCTCATTTTATTTTGGTTTTTACAATTTTTTCTACTTTTATTCTTTTTGCATCAGCATTAGATTTATCAGATTCTGCAGCGGAGGCACCTACTTCGGAAGACGATGGTTTCTTACCTTTAGCAGGAATGCCAGGAAATTATGTTGTAATCCACAATACTGTAGAAAATGGAGAAATATTGAATGTAGGCCTGCAAATCTAATACATATGATCTTGAGATGATCTGTATTCCTTGAGATCGTACTTGGGATGTCAGATTTCATGTAAATATTTGAAAATCTACAAAATTTCGTTGCCATTTTTCGTGATGGAGGTGGATCTTACTATTTTGATATATATATTATTACAAATCATCACACATAAAGGAAACAGATACGATTGAGTATACGTATCCCTATCAAATCATGTTGTTAATATAGACATATTTTCTTACCCTGTATAGCCATACTCTCTTTGTATAAAGACCACTGTAATCTCCTCTAAAAGAATCATCCAGTTCTCACAATATTATATGGTATCAGAGCTTTGAGATACCTAGACCTAAATATCTTTCCTGTTCTTTTTCTTTTGGCCGTTGCCTCTCTTTCCTGCTCTTTCTTTTTTGTTCTCTTGATCTCCCTCCTCATGTCTCAATCAACCTCTCCTCCTAATCCCAACACTGTGACTGCTACCTCTGAAAACAGTTACACCAAACTCTGAATCCTTCCTCAATGTCAATATGACAAATGTTACAAGGCTTACGCCCACCAACTATATCATGTGGAGCAGACAAGTTCATGCTCTTATTGATGGGTATGGTCTTGCTTCTTACCTTGATGGATCCAAGATCTTCCCTGCCGACACAGTCACTGTCGATGGTGTAAGCTCCCCAAATCCAGCTTATGTCACCTGTGCACGTCAAGACAAATTTCTCTATAGTGCACTCCTTGGCGCTATCTCTGTCTCCATTCAGCCAATCCTTTCGCGTGCTCACACCACTGCTGAGATCTGGACTACACTTGCCTCTACTTATGCCAAGCCAAGTCATGGTCACATCCCTCAACTCAAGATTCAACTCAAAAACTGGAAGAACGACACAAAAACAATCGATGCATATGTTTAAGACCTCATCCCCCGCTTTGATGAACTCGCTCTTCTTGGCAAATCTCTTGACCATGAAGATCAAGTGGAGCTCATCCTTGTAGGTCTTCCTGAGGACTACAAGTCCATCATTGACCAAGTGGAAGGCCGTGACACACCACCCACTCTTACTGAACTACATGAGAAGCTCATCAACCATGAGTCCAAGCTGCTATCCACACAACCTCTCCAGCCTACTCCCATGAGTGCCAATGTTGCTCTGCCTCAGCATCCCAACACCAACTATCGCTCGCAGCACCGGTCCAACCAGCGCCACAACACCAACTGGCAGTCTTCTCCTCATCCATTCAATGACTCCAGATCTCCTCGACCGTATCTTGGCCGCTGTCAGATCTGTGGTGTTATGGGACACAGTGCGAAACGTTGCTCTCAGCTGTCAAAGCTGCAATATTCTCCCAATGCTCAAGCATCCTCCGCTCTGGCTCCTTGGCAGCCATGGGCTCACTTCACTACTGCAAATCATGCCACAAACAATCCTTGGCTGTTGGATTCCGCTGCTACACATCACATTTCCTCAGACCTTGCAAATCTAAGTCTCCACCAGCCACACACTGGTGGCGAGGAAGTGATCGTTGGTGATGGCAAAGTTCTCCCCATCACTCACATTGGCTCAACTCATCTACCCTCTCGTCCTTTATCTATCAAAGATGTTCTTTATGTTCCAGATATTAAAAAGAATCTCATATCTGTCTACCGTCTGTGCAATGCTAACCGTGTTTCTGTTGCATTTTTCTCGGCTTTCTTTCAGGTGAACGATCTGAGCACGGGCCCTGTTACTCCAAGGACGAACTAAAGATGAGCTCTATGAGTGGCCTCTTTCCTCTTCTCAACCTGCTGCTTTTTCTACCTCTACTATCAATCTTAAAACTGATTTCTCGACCTGGCATTCTCATCTTGGTCACCCCTCAATTCCTATTTTACAACAAATGCTTTCTCGTTTTCATTTACCTGTTTCTGCTTCATCTCAAAAGACATTGTCTTGCAGTGATTGCGTAATCAATAAAAGTCACAAATTATCTTTCTCTCAATCTTCCATACACTTGACTCAACCCCTTGAATATTTATTCACCGATGTATGGACCTCTCCCGTTATTTATATTGACAAATTCAAGTACTATCTAGTAATTGTAGATCACTACACTAGATATACTTGGATGTATCCACTCCACCAAAAATCACAAGTACGTGAAACATTTATCAAATTTACCTCTCTTGTTGAAAATAGCTTCTCTTCTCGCATTGGCACTCTTTTCTCTGATAACGGAGGCGAATTTATCGCTCTTCGTCCCTTTCTCTCTACTCATGGCATTAGTCATCTCACCTCACCTCCCCACACTCCTGAGCATAATGGTCTGGCCGAAAGAAAGCATCGGCATATTGTCGAAACTGGCTTGGCTCTGCTCACTCACTCCGCTCTTCCAACAACATACTGGTCTTATGCCTTCTCCACTGCTGTCTTCCTCATAAATCGCATGCCAACCCCTACTCTATCCTTCTCATCTCCTTTTCAAAAGCTCTACAATCAAATTCCAAACTACAACAAACTGAAAGTCTTTGGTTCTCTTTGTTTTCCTTGGCTCAAACCATACAACTCTCATAAACTACAACCAAAATCTCTCCCATGCATTTTCTTAGGTTACTCCTTAACACAAAGTGCCTATCTTTGTCTTGAACCACAAACGCATCGTATCTATGTCTCAAGAAATGTTTTTGATGAACAGAAATTCCCTTTCAAATCATTATCCTTACCTTCCTCTACTCCCGTTTCTGTTTCTCAATCGCCTACATCGTCTTTCCCACCATTCACGGTGGTCCCGTCAAACTCCTCATCACTCATAGATCCTTCATCAACGTCATTGGAGTCCCTCACGGTCCCTCTGCGCTCACCTTCTTCACCACCGTCAGAACAGCCGGCGACATCACCGGATTCAACACCGTCGGCCTTGTTGTCACCATCCAACACACCGGCAAACTCAGTCACGGCCCCAACATCTCACAACTCGCAACAACATTGAACACCATCACCATATCCATCTCAACAGGCCCAATTACGCTCCTCTTCAAGTCCGGCCCAACAAGAAAGCCCACCTATCTCAACTTCAGAGGCCCATAATTCATCGGCAACGAATTCTCCACTGATGTCACTTTGTCTCAACACAACAATGACTCACCGTCTCTACCATCGGTGTCTACTGCACCGGCTCAGGCTCAGCCGCAACCCCTCTGTAATCATCCAATGCAAACCCGCTCCAAAAATAATATCATGAAACTAAATCCCAAATTTGGTCTCACCTCCCTCCTTGCTTCGACCGCTGAGCCCCGAACCGTAGCCCAAGCCTTAAAGGATCCTTGCTGGCGTAATTCCATGTCCGCTGAATTCAATTCCCAAGTTCGACACAACACGTGGGATCTTGTTCCCCCAGATCCGTCATACAATGTCATCGACACCAAATGGATTTTCCGGACCAAGTTCCTTCCCGATGGTAGTGTTGACAAATACAAATCACGACTGGTAACGAAGGGGTTCAATCAACAACACGGCGTCGACTTCCATGAGACCTTCAGTCCGGTAATCAAAAGCACCACCATTCGTGCAGTTCTTGATGTTACGGTCTCACTCTCCTGGCCAATACGACAAATCGATGTCAATAATGCGTTTTTGCAAGGTACATTTACAGAGGATGTCTATGTCACTCAACCACAAGGGTTTGTTGATCCTGATCGACCAAAACATGTATGTCACTTGAAGAAAGCTCTTTACGGTCTCAAACAGGCACCCAGAGCATGGTATCTGGAACTAAATAACTATCTCGTAAGTGCTGGTTTTTCCAATTCTTTATCTGATACATTGTTGTTTGTCCTTAAACGTCCCAATCTGTTGGTCTATGCGCTCGTCTACGTTGACAACATCCTTATCACTGGGAATAATGTTGTGGTTGTTGAGGCTATTCTTAAGAATCTGGGCACTCGGTTCTCAGTAAAAGATATGGGTGAACTCTCATATTTTTTAGGCATTGAAGCCATCAGAACAAAGGCTGGTCTTCACTTGAACCAGCGTAAGTATGTCTTGGATCTTCTCACCAAAATGAATATGCAGGATGCCAAGCCAGTCCCTACGCCCATGGTCACAACTCCGAAGCTCACATTGGTTGGTGACTTGTATTCTGATCCTAAGAAGTACAGAACATTGATCGGGAGTCTTTAGTACTTAGCTTTCACACGTCCGGATATTGCCTATGTTGTTATTCGTTTATCACAGTTTATGCACTCTCCCACTAATGATCATTGGCAGGCCGCTAAATGAGTGTTGCGGTATCTTGCTGGAACAAGTTCATACGGCTTATACTTTCGCAAAGGGAACCCTCTTACTCTCCATGGCTTCTTTGATGCTGATTGGGCAGGGGATGTCACTACTTGTGTCTCTACAAATGGTTATATCATCTACCTTGGTGGCCAGCCAATCTGGTGGACATCCAAGAAACAGAAGGGAGTCGCCAGATCTTCCACCGAAGCGGAATATCGTGCAGTAGCAAATACAGCGTCTGAACTTCTTTGGGTAAACTCACTCTTATCTGAACTTGGTCTCAAGCAAACCTCTGCTCCAACAATCTATTGCGACAATGTAAGAGCAACATATCTTTGTGCTAACCCAGTTTTTCACTCAAGAATGAAGCATATAGCCATTGACTATCATTTTATACGTGAACAAGTTCAAGCAGGCAAGCTTCGGGTGTCACATGTTTCAACAAAAGATCAACTTGCTGACGCTCTTACAAAGCCCTTCTCCCGAGTACCGTTTCAACACCTGCCTAGCAAGATTGGAGTCACCTTAGTCCCTCCATCTTGAGGGGGTGTATTACAGATCATCACACATAATGGAAACATATACGATTGAGTATATGTATCCCTATCAAATCATGTTGTTAATATAGACATATTTTCTTACCTTGTATAGCCATACCCTCTTTGTATAAAGACCACTGTAATCTCCTCTAATAGAATCATCCAGTTCTCTGATGTTCATATATTTTACCTTGTTTTCCCTTAGTTTATTCACATCTTTTGCATCTTTTGCTATCCATTTAGGCCATTATTGTGTAGCTTTAGCACTAATCATGCATTAGAGTTTAGTTGCATTGCATTTGCATATTTTCATGCATAAACAGGTGATTTTGGAGCTTAAGGAGCATGGAAGCAATGGAGAATAGATGTGAAGCAATCATGAGGAGGAAACCAGGGAGTTAAGGCTGAAGAACCAAGGTCCAGAGTCCAACTCGACCGCACACACGACAAGACACTCGACCGTGTGCTGAGGAGGACTCGACCGAGTGGAGATTGCACGAGAGAAGCTAGCTCGACCAGCCACTCGACCGAGCACTGGTCGAGTTGACCGAGCCGTTGACTACTTTGTATTTTTAGGGCTTCCACCTCCTCTCCTATATAAAGCCTTGTACCTGCAGCCACCAAAGGAGTCCAGCTTTTTAGATATTCTCTAAACCTAGTTTTTACCCTTTTGGGAATTATTCCTTTTGCACTTTTATTTTTCTTAGATCTTGTACTTAAAAAAGACTAAATTCCTCAACATTGTTGGTTTCATAACTTTCTTAATATTGAGAATTTGAGTTTGATCCTTTCATTAATATTGAAGATCTTTGTTTCATCTTTCTGATAATGCAAGTTTCAATATTTTCTGGATTTTTGACTTTGTTCATCATGTATTGTTGTGAGTAGTTTGCTTAGGATCTTGAGGATGGGTTAGGATGGATTGATCTTGTGGTTTGTGTGATTTGGTCAAGCTTGATTGTTGTAGATCTCTTCTAGGCTAGATGTTCTTAATGTTGTTCCTGAACTGAGAGGTTAGGATCTGATTTCAAGCTTCTTAGCATCACACCAATGTTTAAGAAGCATAGATAAGGCTAGATCTAGAGCTTACCATTAGGCTTGCTAAGAGATTAGAGGTCTTGTTTGGTTTGAGATGTATTGCTTAATGCCTGCTTGTGTAGATTCTTTACTGTGTGAGAACAAGTCTAGAATTGCATAGGTTTGATTGTTTCTTGACCATGAGAGTGGGAGAAACTTGTCTTAGATTTGTATGTCTAGAGGTTAGCTCAAAGTTTGCTTGAGATTTGTTGACCAAGTTAGATAACCACAATGATTAGTTCATCCCATGAATCCATCCTCAGGACCTTCTTTGTTTATTGATATCTTAGTCTTAATCCTGTTGCCTGCTTGTTGTTTGATTTGTTCTTGTGTTGCTCTGTTTTTCTAGCATTGCTCTGTTTTCCGGATTATCCCAGCTCGACCCCCCACTCGACCTACACTCGGTCGAGTGCTTGCTCGAGTTCATCCCCAGAACTCTTGTTTATGATTTGTGATTGTCCTGTTTCATTCCTGTTTCATTCTAGTTGCATACATTTAGTTTTCAATTCATTAATTGTCTTGCATTAGTTCATTAGTGGTAGTTTCTATTTCTGTTATTGCTTCATTACTGTTACAATCATTCAGTTTCATTTGCATTTAGTTCTTAGTTCTTGTAGTTTATTTTCTGCATCTTTACATTTCCATCTTAGGATTGTTAGTGACAAACAATCTTCACATTTGTCTTAACTTAGATTCATATGCATATCTTAATTGTTCACAAACACTCATTTAGGATTGATACCTCTTATACTGCAACAGCATAAGGGGAATTGAAACACCCATCCATCATTTCATTCATATCTCACCATTGCATACATTCATCATTCACCACCCAAAACAACTTGTTTCAATTTGGCGCCGTTGCCCATTTGATTGTGTTTTTGTGACATTTAGGATCCATATTAGTCTAAGATTAAGTTCGTTTATACACTTGAATCTTCTGTTGTTGGGTTGAAGTTCCATTTCAGGTACCACTCGACCAGTCACTCGACCACCACTCGACCGAGCAGTGATCGAGCACTTGATCGAGCCAGAAGCCGTGTACATTTGGACACCACTTCCCAGTCGACTTGACCCCCCAGACGAGCCTGAGCTCAATTGTGAACCTGTTCGAGTCTGTACTCGCGTTTGTTGATGCACACAAGGTCTAAGGGGAAAGATAATCTTCAAAGGCCTATTGACAACATACATAGGAAGCAAAAGGGTTTGGGAAATCAGAGGAGAAGGGTAGTTCAAATTCAGCAAGAGGATTCAGTGATCATGGAGCAACAAGCTAACCATGAGCAGAGACCTAGGCACATTGGAGCTGGAGATGCACCCAACACCCACAACCAAAGGGCTGGTATTGTGCCTCCAACAGTGCCAAACAACAACTTTGAGATCAAGAGTGGACTGATCTCCATGATTCAAGCTAACAAGTTTCATGGGTTGCCAATGGAGGATCCACTAGATCACCTTGATGAGTTTGACAGAATCTGTGGTCTTACAAAGATCAATGAAGTGAGTGAAGATGGATTCAAGTTGAGGCTCTTCCCATTCTCACTTGGAGATAAGGCACACCTTTGGGAGAAGACTCTTCCTACTGGAGCAATAACCACATGGGATGCTTGCAAGAAGGCTTTCTTAGCCAAATTCTTCTCCAATGCAAGGACTGCTAGATTGAGGAATGAAATTTCTGAGTTTGCTCAAAGAAACAATGAAAGCTTTCGTGAAGCATGGGAGAGGTTCAAAGGATTTCAGACTCAATGTCCTCATCATGGCTTCAGCAATGAGTCACTCTTGAGTACATTGTATAGAGGAGTGCTTCCTAAGATAAGGATGTTGCTTGACACAGCTTCTAATGGCAACTTCCTCAACAAGTATGTGGAAGAAGGCTGGGAATTAGTTGAGAATCTTGCTCAGTCAGATGGCAACTATAATGAGGACTATGACAGAACCATAAGGAGTTCCTCAACTGATCAAGAGGACAAGTACAAGAAGGACTTGAAGATGGTCAATGAGAAGCTTGACAAGATCCTTCTTAGCCAACAAAATTCTATTCACTTCATTGGTGAAGAAGAGGTTCCAATTCAAGAGGGGGAGACTGAATTTGCTGAGTTATGCTACATGCAAAACCAAGGAGGATTCAAAGGCTACAACCAAGGAGGTTTCAAGAACAACAATCTCTCTTATAGGAGTACCAATGTGGCTAATCCTCAAGACCAAGTCTATCCACCTCAACAGCCTTTAACAGCAACAAACCTACATCCCCAAACAACAACACCAAGTGTTCCAGCCTCAGTTGTGTCCCCCACCAGGGTTTCAGACTAACCAAGGCCAAGAACAAGACTTAAGAGCAATGATGCAACAATTATTGATTGGGCAAACACAAGGAAAGATTGAGGAAGCCAAGCAGTTTGCTGAGTTGAACCAAAGGTTAACATCACAGTACGATGATCTGAATATGAAGTTTGAGGGTCTTAATTCAAGAGTGAAGTATATGGAGAGTAACATAGCCTCTACTTCAGCTCCAAAACCCAACCAACTCCCTGGAAAAGCTGTTCAAAATCCAAGGGAGTTCACAGCCAAAGCCATTCAATTTCAAGAGGAAGAAGTCACTGAGGACAGTGAAGTCCAAGTTTGGGGGAATTCATTAGTTACTGAATCTCCAAGTGACGTTTGTGCAAAGCAACAGGAGCTCGCACACGAACTCGACCAGGAACTCGAGCAGCCACTCGACCGAGTGCATGCTCGAGTGGCCGATCGAGCTGGAGACTCCGAAGCTGTCAAGCCTGCTAAGTACATTCCTCCTGCCTACAAGCCTCCATTACCATTCCATGGGCGTTTCAAAGCACATAAAATTAAGGAGCTTAGGGAAATCATTGAGAAAAAGGAGATGTTGGCTAAGCAACAAGAGGAAGAAAGGGTTTTGAAGGAAGAAGCTTTGGTTGAGAAAAAGGAACAAGTGTCAGCCATTCAAGAGATCATCATAGCTTACCAAGAAGAGGAGAGAGGACCTGCCTTGGAACAGTATGAACCATATCCTCTCTATAGAAATTTTTTGCTTGATTTGTCAAAAAAGAAGGCTCAAGCTCAAGATGAAAAAGGATCTTGAGAACCTTGGAGGAGTGATCATCCTACTTAAGCTTAAGGACCCAGGGCCATTCTATCTGCCTTGCACAATCAGTTACCTCCACTACAATCAATGCCTTTGTGATTTGGGAGCTTCAACAAGTGTGATGCCATACTCCATAGCTCAAAAGCTTGGGAGAACTGATTTCAAATCCACTAACCTCCATGTTTGCCTAGCTGATGGGACAAACAGAGAAGTAGTTGGAAGGTTGGAGAATGTCCCACTCAAGATAGGCAAGGCAAGGGTTCATACTGATTTTGTGGTCATAGAGATGGACAAGGAGCCTGAAGATCCAATCTTGTTAGGGAGGCCATTTTTAGCCACTGTTGGAGCAGTAATAGATGTTAGGGACTTGTGACCTTGAACATTGCTGAGGATACAGTCATGAAGTTCAACATCTATAACCCAACCAACCTTCCTACCATTGATGATCAACCCTTCACTATCAAGGAGAGAGTTGATCATGAGGTTTTCAAGGATGAAGGAGTTCCTAAGGCTGAGCTCCCACTTCAAGAGGATTCTGTGGAGAAGCTTAAGAGGTCAGTTCAAGAGCTGTCTAGTATGGTTGAGGATCTCCAAGTTAAGCTGAACAAGAGGTCTTTGAGGAAAGCAAGACCAAGACTCAAAATCAAGAAGAAGTATGGTTTGTGTGCTAAGGGTGAGGTGATCAAGGATCAACTTCATAGTGACCAAGAGGTTCCAGGGAGGATTTCATCACCTCCTTGGTATCTAGATCAAGTCTAAAAAGGAAACCCAAGTCAAGCTTAGTGACTTTAAACAAGCTCACTAGGGAGGAAGTCCCTAAGGTATCCTTTGTAAATATGCTTTAATTTCTTAGTAGTTTTGATGTGTTTTCTTTTATGTTTTTGTTGGACAGGCCTTTTAGTGAGAATGTAGTTGGTTAAGGAGAGATGTGGACTTGGAGAAGAAGACTCGCAGGCCCACTCGACCAGGCCACGAGAGGTACTCGGCCGAGCTGGATACTAATTGAGGCCCATTTGATTCCCATTCTTCTAGAATGATCGAGTGGAGAGAAGAACAAGGAGAAAAATTTTGAAATTTCAAAATTGGTCAAGGAGCTCGACCACGTACTGGTCGAGTGTGGGGTCGAGTGGCAGCCAAAAGCAAGTCAAAGATTCCCAATTCAAATTTGAATGGTATGGACGCTCCACCCTTGTCTCCTTGTCCCCTTAGCTTCTTTATATAGTCCTTGCACGATCCTATACTTCTCACATTCTCTCATTTGCTCAAAACATTTAAATTCAAGCTTTAAAATCTCTTTCAAAGTTCATCTCTTGCTCAAGCTTTGTTCTTTCAAGTTTTTGGGTCACTAACCTATTAACTCTGAGCTTTGAGTCTATTCCCTTCAGTTTCTTTTGAATATATCTTCCAAGATAACCAAGAAGTCTCACCAAACCACTGCAAGCTCCATGGAACGTCGTGATGCTAACCTTGAATCAAGAGGTGAAGCTGGGAGAGTCACTCGACGGACCACTCGATCGACCACTCGACCGAGTGACGCTTCGAGCAGCCGGTCGAGCCAGGTGCCGCGTCCAAGGAGAGAGGCAGTTGAGGAAGATCCTGAGAGGACCAAAAGTGAGGAGGAAAGAGAGCCTACTCTCAATGAGTTTATGAGGAGACACAAGGCCAAGGGGAAGAGGCCAGCTGTTGAAGTTGAGCAAGAAGAGAGTGAAAATGAGAGTGAGGAAGAAAGTGAAGAAGATGAGTTGATGGATGATGGAGAAGCTGAGTCTTGTGGGCTGTCAAAGAGGCAGCTTTATGATGCTTTCATGAGGGTGGAGTCCTTGGGAACTAGGTATCCACACAAGGAGACCATGGAGAAGCTTGCTATTGATGAGGATGTAGAATATCTCTTTGACAAGAGCAATCTCACCAAGTTTATGGGGCTTTGCATGGAGGGCTACAAAGAGGAGAGTTGTGAGTTCCTTGCCACTGTCAAGCTGCATACATATGCAAGGAAGGATCCTGAGGTTGGAGCTGGCCACATCTCCTTTACTATCAAAGGGAAGAAGCATGAGCTTTCAATGAAGAGTATAGCCAATGTGTTTGGTTTTGAGGTTGGGAGCAATAGGAGTTTGATGGTTCCAAGAGAAGAGTTGTATGCTGTGTGGGAAACCATTGGAGACAACAAGCTCTACTCATCCTCCAACTCCAAGAGCTCAAGAATAAGGAGCCCAGTCCTAAGGTACTACCACAAGGCTCTTGCCAACACCTTCTTTGCAAGGAAGGAAACTGGGAACATCAATGAGGGAGAGCTAAAGATGATTGACTTGGCTCTTAATGGAGTGATCTTTCAAGCAAGGAATGGTGCCATCATCCTTGGGAGCACAGTGGAGACTGATCTAGGAATGGTGCTCATTGACCACATGATTCAATTGAGAAGTTGGGTAGGAAAGTTGGAGAACAAAGGGTCAAGAGGAGCACTTACCATTGGAGGCATCATCACTCCAATCCTTCAAGCTGCTAGAGTTCCACTTAGAGGAGAAAGTGTCTCACCAAGATGGATTGACTCAAGCTACCTCACTTCTACTCTCATCCTAGCCAAGGAGATGCATCAATGGAACCACATTTTCAACTTTGAGCTTCCAACACTTGGGAAAAAGCAACTCATATTGCCTAACCAAGAGCTCACCACCATTCAAGAGGGAGCCAACATTGACTTTTGGCCAGCTGAGGAGCATTGGTTTGATGGAGTGGTTCAACCTAGAGTTGAGGAAGCTGGGAATGCACAAGTAGCTGATGGAGAAGAGCAGTTCTACTTTGAAGATTATGAGCCCAACCCAAGAGATAGTAGAGGAGTGAGGGAGAATGCAAAGAGGTTAACTCTTTTGCAAAAGTGGGGCAAGTGGCATGGAAAGAGGTTTGATAAGCTGAAGAAGAAGGTGACCAACATGGCTAAGTCTATCAAAGGCTTAAAGAAGGAGATTGCTGAGCTGAAGAGTGGAAATTCATCTCCTAGCCATTCAAGCCCTTTGAGGAGAAGTAGCTCAACTAGAGCACTTTCAAGGGTTGCGAATCCTGTGGAACCAGCTAGGCCTTCAATGTATGAGCCAAATCAGAGGAAGAGGAGCTCAAGTACCCGAGAACATCAATTTTTGAGGCACTCGACCGGGTCACTCGAGCACCCACTCGACCGAGCACCTCCAACGCACTCGGCCGAGTACCAGCCAAGATCACCCTATGGCTTCCACCTTCAGCTGCTTATCCAGGTTATCCATTATACCCTCCCATCCCACCACAATACTACATGGATCCAGCTCTCTACCAGCAGTTTTGCCAGCAGCAAGGTCAACATTTTGACATCCGCGGTCCAGCTCGACCCCCCCACTCGGACAAGCACTCGACCGAGTCACGGTCGATCGCCGTCATCGAGCTGCCCCAAAGTCCATCTCCAAGTCACCAACAAGACCCCAACTACTCCTATGACAGCATGCAGATGGATGTGGACAACTTCTTCCACAATCCCTAAGGTACCAACATCACCTTCACTTGTAAATATCATTGCATTTCATATTGTGTTTTGTTGTTTTTGATCTTGAATCCTCAATCCAATTTTTTTCACACAGAGGACTGTGTGATTTAAGTTTGGGGGAGGGTTTGAGATAGCATTTGATGTTTTGTTTTGAGTTCTTATTTCAAATTTTTATCATCATCATGTTAGCACTTGCATAAGCATCTAAGGCATAGAAAAACCATAAAAATTTGAAAAATTTTGAAAAAATCTTCATAAAAAAGAGTGTTCATGTAGTTTGCATTGCATATTAGGATCTTGTTTAGCATGTTTCATATAGGACTGTATAATATTTGCATTAGGGATCTATGATGAGTATTTCCTTGTTAGCTTGCTTAATTCACTAGACTAGGATCAATGCCCAAGTTATTAGTACTCTGATGCTAGTTGAGTAGTTAGATGAATAAGATTGAACCAAGCCTTGAATTCTTGCATTGCATTTGGTCTAAATTGAAGCATGTTGTGATTTGAAACCATTTCCTACTTATAAGAACCTAATATTGACTTTTAATTATCAATGTGTGCATTGCTTTAAACTCATGGATACCATATACATACTTGGATCATCTTTTTCCTTTTTACCACTCTTGTTGATCCAAGTAGCTGATTAAATCATTAAGATCAGTTCCCCTACCCCTAAACCAAACCTTCTTTCAAGCCTTGTTTATTCTTGAGTGTGTGAGACCTATTTTTGGGATTGAGCTTGGTAGAAAGTGTTAGGTTTGAACTGACAAGAGTAAGACCTTGTGTAGTTCTAGTTTGCATTTTTCAAACTAGATAGGACTAGGTGGTTCACTTGTTGGGTTTGGGACTTGGCTGTTATAAAAAGGAAAGAAAGAAAAGAGAAAGAAAAATGGTAGAGTCTTTAAGAGGAGATTGTGTTTAAGCAAAGTCTAGTGAAAGGATGGGAAGTAAAATGTTGTTTAAGATGGTTCTAGTTAAAGAAAAGAAAAGAAAGAAAAGAAAAGTTTAGCAAAATGCTTATATGTCTTAAGAATAAGAAGAAAAGAGAACCATAGCAAATAAGTAAGAATCCCCCATCCCACTAGAAAGATCAAATAAGAAACATCTCCTAAGACTTTAAAACCAAAAGAGGAAAGGGTTAAAGAGAAAAGAAGAAGTAAAGGGTAGCACTAGGATCATTTGGGTTTAGATTGCTAGGATAAACACTCTGGGTGCCTTTGGGTAGACAAGGTTTTATTCTTGTATGTGTCTAGGTGTTCTTACCTTTACCATTCTTCTAAAGCTCAATCCATTTTCATGAGAGAACCTTGATATTGATAAACCCTACTCTAAAAAGAGACCATCATTGTCTCAAAGCCTTTATTTCCAAGCCAAATGAGTTTAAGCATTGCATAGAATTGATTCATGTTCTTGTTTAATGAATGTTAAAGGAAATGGTTGATTTGAATGCATGTGGATAACTAAGGCTCAAATCAATAAAGGTTCTGATATGCTTGTCTAAAGTCTTTAATTCCAGCTCATTCAACTTGCATCATAGTATTAGTAACTTGGACATTGATTCTAGATGGTCTATTTGCAAGCTTTAGGAGCTGAGATCCCATTTTCAAACCTCACTTACCTTCTTATGTCTTGCTTATTTGCTTGAGGGCAAACAAAGACTAAGTTTGGGGGTGTTGATGTTCATATATTTTACCTTGTTTTCCCTTAGTTTATTCACATCTTTTGCATCTTTTGCTATCCATTTAGGCTATTATTGTGTAGCTTTAGCACTAATCATGCATTAGAGTTTAGTTGCATTGCATTTGCATCTTTTCATGCATAAATAGGTGATTTTGGAGCTTAAGGAGCATGGAAGCAATGGAGAAGAGATGTGAAGTAATCATGAGGAGGAAACAAGGGAGTTAAGGCTGAAGAACCAAGGTCCAGAGTCCAACTCGACCGCACACTCGACCAGACACTCGACCGTGTGCTGAGGAGGACTCGACCGAGTGGAGATTGCACGAGAGAAGCTAGCTCGACCAGCCACTCGACCGAGCACTGGTCGAGTTGACCGAGCCGTTGACTATTTTGACTTTTTGTATTTTTAGGGCTTCCACCTCCTCTCCTATATAAAGCATTGTACCTGCAGCCACCAATAGAGTCCAGCTTTTTAGATATTCTCTAAACCTAGTTTTTACCCTTTTGGGAATTATTCCTTTTGCACTTTTATTTTTCTTAGATCTTGTACTCAAAAAATACTAAATTCCTCAATATTGTTGGTTTCATAACTTTCTTAATATTGAGAATTTGAGTTTGATCCTTTCATTAATATTGAAGATCTTTGTTTCATCTTTCTGATAATGCAAGTTTCAATATTTTCTGGATTTTTGACTTTGTTCATCATGTATTGTTGTGAGTAGTTTGCTTAGGATCTTGAGGATGAGTTAGGATGGATTGATCTTGTGATTTGTGTGATTTGGTCAAGCTTGATTGTTGTAGATCTCTTCTAGGCTAGATGTTCTTAATGTTGTTCCTGAACTGAGAGGTTAGGATCTGATTTCAAGCTTCTTAGCATCACACCAATGTTTAAGAAGCATAGATAAGGCTAGATCTAGAGCTTACCATTAGGCTTGCTAAGAGATTAGAGGTCTTGTTTGGTTTGAGATGTATTGCTTAATGTCTGCTTGTGTAGATTCTTTACTGTGTGAGAACAAGTCTAGAATTGCATAGGTTTGATTGTTTCTTGACCATGAGAGTGGGAGAAACTTGTCTTAGATTTGTATGTCTAGAGGTTAGCTCAAAGTTTGCTTGAGATTTGTTAACCAAGTTAGATAACCACAATGATTAGTTCATCCCATGAATCCATCCTCAGGACCTTCTTTGTTTATTGATATCTTAGTCTTAATCCTGTTGCCTGCTTGTTGTTTGATTTGTTCTTGTGTTGCTCTGTTTTTCTAGCATTGCTCTATTTTCCGGATTATCCCAGCTCGACCCCCCACTCGACCTACACTCGGTCGAGTGCTTGCTCGAGTTCATCCCCAGAATTCTTGTTTATGATTTGTGATTGTCCTGTTTCATTCCTGTTTCATTCTAGTTGCATACATTTAGTTTTCAATTCATTAATTGTCTTGCATTAGTTCATTAGTGGTAGTTTCTATTTCTGTTATTGCTTCATTACTGTTACAATCATTCAGTTTCATTTGCATTTAGTTCTTAGTTCTTGTAGTTTATTTTCTGCATCTTTACATTTCCATCTTAGAATTGTTAGTGACAAACAATATTCACATTTGTCTTAACTTAGATTCATATGCATATCTTAATTGTTCACAAACACTCATTTAGGATTGATACCTCTTATACTGCAACAACATAAGGGGAATTGAAACACCCATCCATCATTCCATTCATATCTCACCATTGCATACATTCATCATTCACCACCCAAAACGACTTGTTTCATTCTCACAATATTATATATATCTTCAAAGTATCGAGAAACAATAATGCATCTGGAAAAAATCCTAGCTGTAAAGAATACATTTGGGAGGTGGGAAAATCCGATAGAAAGCCAGTGTATCGTATTAATCGTGATGGATCAGATCCTTACTTGTTTTGAATGGGACGATACACCTTAAGACAAGAAAACATTGTTGTTATCAGTTATCACTAAATCTTATTTTTTTTCAAATCGAGATTCAGTTGGTGATTAAAATTGTCTCTAATATAATATATTTACATGTTGACTTACATGTTGATGCTAGGAAACAGGTCTACAAGCCTCGTTTGTAGGAATGTTAATAGTGGGTTTTAACCCGATGGGTACCCATGACCCATGAAAAATAAGAAACCCAAAGATCTAGTTTTTATGTAAAAGTTTCACGGGCTTAAAGTGGTTCGGGTACCCGAATTGGAGAGTTTCGTTCAGGTTTATCTTATTGGGTTATGGGTACCCACAAGATTTGAAAAAAAAAATTACATAGACCAAAATGATGTTTATCTTCTTTCAATCAAAAGTTAACCCTAAAACTAAAATCCCAAAATCGTTTCTCTCTCTCAGCCACCGTAAGAAAGCTTCTTCTTCTGGGTTATACTTCTGTGTCTCCACTGGTAAGAAAGCTTCTTCTTCTTCTTCTGGGTTATAGTTCTTGGTCAATGATTCGCTTTTATTTCAACCGATCTTGTTTTATTAGTAAAATCTCTTAGATTAAATTAGCTTTTTTTTCTTTGTTCCTCTGTTAAAATCAATACAATAAAAATCAATACAATAAATATAGGATGTGTTTCTCTCTAGTGTTGACACCTCAGCTTTTTAGTTGAAGGAGGAGTTGACACATCAGTTAAAATATGTAACCAACAAAATTATAACATTAATAATCATCAGTTTTTTGTTTGCCTACATGAATAACATTCATTCTTGTTTTGTGCACAGCTTTAATTATGTTTGTCTTTTTGTTGCAGGCTTGGTAGTAGTACAAGATTGGTGTGCATAATGGGCTATGTATTATTTTCAATATTCTTCAATTGGGCTCTCTTATCCTTTGGTCCACTAACGGTTATAATTGACATCAAAACCTCTGTTTCGATTAGAGTATTCTTAATCGCAAAAACAACTGTACATGGAAAACAAAGAAATTTTTTCTTAACCGCAATTATGTTTTTTACATTATTACATTACCTACACTTTACCTACACTGCTACACAATTTGTTTTAGCTCATCTACCAACAGTATGTAGCACAATTACTAGAATGCATCGAAGTTGCTAAAATAGATTTTTAAAAAACATATAACTTACAAGAAGTCACTTATTTAATAAAAATGCAAACAAAGTCAGTCTTATCAAAACATGCATGCTAATGATTCATTTAACAAGTTGATGAACAAGTAAAATCTGAAAAAAAAAAAAAGTAAAATCTAAAATACCAGTTAACATTTATCATTTCATTTATAACATGTAAAATCTTAAAATAGATAAGCAATTAAATTAAACAATACAGTTAAGCATTTCATGTCCAGTAAAAGTCCTTCTATCTTCCACATCACTTTTATCATTAGTCAATACTATTGACTCAATAGTATTGATTTGTGATATTAACAAGTTATGATTAGTTATGTTATTCATTTTTTTGTTTATTTTTGTCAACGCTTTGGTATTCTAAATTTGAGAACAAACCATACAATTGCTTCTCAACCAAAAAGAAAGAAAAACCCATACAATTGCTTAATCTACATTTCATTCTAAGAGTGAGCTACGTTAATCTCTCAAGCCTGTGTGGAGGATAAACATCAGTTATTGGATTCTTGGAGCAACATAATAAACTTTACGTATTATCAAACAAAAATTATCATATGTCTATCTTATTGCATGCATTTACTACGAATATAGATGTGATTTCTTTTCCGGTGAAGATTGCAGTGTTTGAATTTTTGTTAAGCCAATTATACAATTAAATTTATCATGACTTAAAATATAAACGCATAACATATACTACAAAATTATAAACTATTATAGGTGTTTTTTTAGTACATTTCTATATTTTATCACTGTGTAAATCATAAATTTTATGATTAATATAATTTCAGAAAATTAAAAATCATATATTTAACATCAAATATATTTTAAAATATATTAAAAAGATCTTGCGGCATCGCGCAGGTCTAACCTTGTTTTATGTAATAATTGAGAGGGCCTCGTTGGTGTTAGTGGGTCAACAAATATCGAGCTGTATCTCTTTAGTCATCATCCGTTCATTAGTCAAATAGGAATCTTCATTAGTCATCATCCGTTCATTATATTAGTGGGGAGCATTTGATTTGATTACAAACGCATGGACCTTCCGTTTGCGTGAGAAATCAAATAGCATATGCATATGCATAATGAAATTAATCATATACGTAGTTGAATTCTTTTATGTAGTAGATGTTATACGGTAATTATGAGTAGTGATTAATAATGAAATAATTAATTCTTTAAGAACTGTTCAAGTTTTGTTATGTATAAGGTAAGAATCCATATTTTTTTTCATAATTAACTTCTCTTGCTTTTGTAACATTGAAGACAACTTTGATGATGGAGATGAAGATACTACATCTGTGACTAGTAGTTTAGGAGTATGAGACTAAGGTAAAAAAATTAAGATGGTTACTTATGAATACATATGTAATTATGTTATAACCAAAATTTCATTGTTTTGTTGCTGTTTAGATTCTGATCAGGTTTTGAAAGAACCAGAGGAGGAAGAATGAGAAAAAAGTTGTTATTATTATTGTGATTTTGTTTTTGGTTTTGATATTTTATCTATGTTAACAAAACTCTTAAATATATTTGGTATACTTTATCTATATGATATAAGATTATAATTTTTTTAAAATTGTCACAGATAATAAAATAAATAAAATACATAATATAAAATCACATTTGTTACCAAAAAGTTAAAGACACAAAAATATATATATATATATTTTGAAGTACATTTTTGTTTCTACCCTTTTAGTCTAACTTATTTACAATATTAGTTTGCAATCTATTTGCAATATTGGTTCCTAACAAATTCAAAGCAATAAATTACTTCAATTAGAGAAATCGACCATTACAATTAAATTTTATTACCATAATCTCTCACTGATTCAGTCGATTTACAACTTATATTCCTAAAAGTGAATGCATTAAATCGGTATATTTAATTTAGTATTAGCGAATCTATATATAATATCAGCCCACTTAATTCATATTCCCCTATATTACTAAAAGCGAATGCATTAATATCGGTCGCTTTAATTCAGTATTAGCGAATCTATATATAATATCAGCCCACTTAATTCATATTCTCTTATATTCCTAAAAGCGAATGCATTAATATCGGTCGCTTTAATTCATTTCATCAAATCGGATGCAATAATATCAGCCCACTTAATTCATATTCCCAAACCTTCTTCTTACTTACCACCAAAACAAACATTTAATTCTCTCTATATATTATTTGGAAACTAATAGTAAAGGACAAAATCATCTTACTTTAACACAACGATTATTGTAATCTCGCTTTGAATGAGTACATGTAAGTTCCTTGGTCATCAAGCATATTGGAATCTATAAATACTATTTTCACAAACAAAACATACCAACATCCACAACTGAAACCTACAACCGCGTAAACAACCACTAATCGAGAGATATGGCTGCATCATTTGCTTTCTTGAGAGATATCCGACCGTATAAAACAGCTTGGAGAGTTCAAGTTAAGGTCCTGCATAAGTGGCATACAACAGAACCCCTAGAATTGATTTTGGCTGATGAAACTGTAAGTAATTTATATAGTTTATATTTTATTCTTTGCATGAATCTTATGCTTCTCTATTTTAAACATTTCAGGGAATGAAAATCCATGCATCCATCAAAAAGGACTTGGTTACACGTTACGTGAACCATCTAGCTGTTGGTGAATGGAGATTCATAGAGACATTTTCTCTAACACATGCTAGTGGACAATTTCGTCCCACAAATCATCTTTACAAAATGAATTTTGTGAACGGGACTATGGTTAAGAGAAGTGATCCAAAATCGGATTCCAACTTCTTAAGCTTGGCCAAGTTTCAGAAGATTCACAGTGGTGAACTGAATCCCATCATGTTGATTGGTAAGTACTATATAATAAACTCATCACTTTTTATTACATTTTGTTTCTAGGGATTCATTCTAATCACTTTTATTAAATCCATGTATAGATATGGTTGGACAAGTTGTAAACCTTGGTGAGCTAGAGAATCTTGAAGTACAAAACAAACCAAATCAGAAACTCGAATTTGAGTTGCGAGATGAGAGTTTAGATTTTATCATTATTTTCATTAAGTTTGTTATTTTGTTTCTATCAAATTTGTAAATTAGTTAACAAATTCTATGGAATAGTGATGAGAGAATGGCGTGTACCTTATGGGGTGGATTCGCTGAGCAAGTTTACAGAGCCTGCAATGATGCTAATGGTGTCATTGTTGTCTGTGTCCTCAGTTTTGTCAAAATCAAAACCTACAAAGGTAACAATCTATCTTTACTTGGTTTATTCGATTATTCAAATTATATTATCTACCAGACTCCACCATTGCTCATTAGTTTCATAAGCTGAAAAAAACAGGTAAACTAATATTGTGTCAACCAAAGATGACCAAAAAAATTCTTTTAAACTGTTCTTTTCTATTTCATGAACAAAATAAGAGAAGTCTACGGAATCATGTTTTACTTTGGCTGTTTAAAAGTAGATATTAACCTATTTTTATTTCCATATCATAATCAACAAAGATTACAGTATCTAATAGTTTTATAAAGTAATACTAACACTAACTACAAAATGGGGAAAGATAATGAAAACTTCCTATTACTGATCCTTCGTAAGCATATTCAGTGTATGCTAACATTGCCACAAATTCATGATAGTACTATTAGCATTTTCAGTTCAGATTTTACCTTCACAATCAATAGATCATTCTCTGTTTTAGCAAATATATGAAAAAAAAATAAAAAATTGTATGAAGTAGTAAAATAGAATATAAAGACTCTTATCTTCTCTCAAGAATCTTCTATTTGTTGTCCACCATTGGTCAGTAGTTTCATAACCTGATAAAAAAACATATAGAACATATTTAGATTACCATAAATGTTCAAAGAAGGAGAAATCTTTACGATATCAATTTTTACAGGATTCTCTTTTTATTTGTAAATTATGAATCTCACTTACTGTATAGAATAAGATTGGCCCCAAATTTAGAGAAGTTTGTTCATCAGGCTCACCCAGTAAAAAAAACTGGAAAAAAAAAAATTTAGGTTTGGTGAATAGAAGCCAAATAGAAATAGAAAACAAAATTGATTAGTGAGAGGTTTCGATTGGGATAAATATCTTATCTGCTCTCCACAAACTTGAACCGCAATCAATCCTTCAAATCAAAGTAAACGAACTTGATCAGACTCATATTCTACGATGCATACCTAAACAATATCGACATGTAAACCACACGGTGATGATGCGAGATCGATTCGGACAAACAGAGACAAATTACCCAGAAGCCTATTTAGAAACATGAAATTGCAGGATTATGATACACAGAATCGAATTTTATTAACACGAATTTGCAGATGATACATATGGCAAACAAAATCTGAAATCTCATCTCGGTAGAAAATCAAATTATGTATAAATTGCAAATTCGAATAGGGAATACCTTATCACCGTCAATAAACCTCTGATTGTAAATCGAAGCTCTTAGTCAGATGAATTTCGTTTGAATCGCCCAGGTAGATCAGTAGATGAAAAGATTAAGAAACTTTTTTTTTGTTTGTCGGCAAAAAGATTAAGAAACTTAACATAGAAAAAAAAGTGTTTTTTTATTTGGTTTCTCTGAATATTTTCTGATGTTTCGGGCTTCACAATACCAAATGGGCTTCGACAAATATAATATCAACACAAAAAACGAGAAATGTGTAAGAATCCAATTACAAATTCGGATTAAACTTTTTCATATTTTCCCATTTCAACCCAATTAATTGAAAATTACAAATTTAATAGTAGTAACATATTGTATGAAATAATATAGAACTTGCCACATTCTCTAGATTTCAAAATGGTGACATATCATTTTTATGACTAATCATTACAAAAAAATAAAAAAAAGTTCAAACTAATTCTAATATTAAAAAAACGAATACAACGTATAATCTAAATTTGTTTTAATTTAAATAATTTTTTAAAAAATAAGCCCGCAGTGTACCGCGGGTTAATAACTAGTATAATGTAAAATACAAAATACTTCTCATAAGACAAATATTTCAGGTATCCACAAATTTACCCACAAAACTATCCGTTCGGATTTTATAATTTCAGGCTTTTTTTGGGCGGGTTTTTTTCGGATTCGGGCCGGGGTGGGTTTTTTTACCCACCACAACATCCCTAACTCTCTCGATCTAATCTTTTTAGCTCTCCTCTCCCATCGTCTCGTTTCTGTGACTCTCGTGATCGTCGTCTGAACAAAAAAAACAAATGGCGAGAAAGTTCTTCGTGGGAGGCAACTGGAAATACGTAAGTGATATTCTCTTCTGGATCTTTGTGTACTTTTTTTAAGTTCTTCCCCGATCAAGTGAACGAGATCGGAAAAATCTCGATCGTGATCTGAGTTTTAAGGTTGTGTTCGTTTTTTCTTCGATTGACGTAGAATTCAGATCCATGATTTGATTCTATGTTTTTGATTAAGTACTGATGGTTGAGATTTGACGATTCGATGCCGGATCTCAAATTTTTTATTTTTGTCAATTTTGATTACAAATTTTTCATCGATTGGTTTCGTGTTCTATTTTTGATGGATCTGTGTGTTATTTTTTGTTAGCTAAATTATCCTAACATGCTACGATTGATATTTGTTTTTTGGTTATTGGGAGAATGATGCTTATGGTTTGTTTTGAATGCTTTTAATCTAATGTAGAACGGAACTTCTGAGGAGGTGAAGAAGATTGTGAACACTCTTATTGAAGCTCAAGTACCTTCACAGGATGTTGTAGGTAAGCGTAGCATCTCCATTGCTTTGACGATGATCTAATTCTGTCTTTGCATGTCTATGAAATCTGAGTGATCTCATAGTGGACTAAAACGTATCGCATGGATTTTGGCATACACACAAACCTGTTTCACTGTATATAGATGTTATATACACTAAGCTGTTGATAGGTGGTTAAATATTGCTTACCTCTCCAAGCATGATTGGATAGATATAGTTTTATCTACATGTGTTCTATTTATATTTGTTATGGTTCTATCTATGTTCATAACTATGGTTGTGATTGGGTTAATCATTTGATGAAATTTCACCAATGCAGAGGTTGTGGTTAGCCCTCCATATGTTTTTTCACAAAACTGTTGGGTTAAGAAAGGTGGTGCTTTCACCGGTGAAGTGAGGTGAGATTCTCGCCACTGGTGTATACTTTAAGCTGCTTTACCGTTATTGCTTCATTCAGTAAAGATCTATGGTTTTGTCAGTGAATATTAGTTTTTCAAAAACAAATCAACTTCCCCATCTGTTGCTCTTCACTATTTTGTTTACTATCTCACCCAAGTGATTATGAAAACAACTTAACAGTTGATAGTCATAACATGATTTGATGCATGCGTGGTTAGATAAGCAGGTGTAAAACGATTCACCTGTCCATTGGATGCTTTCCTAGGAAGAATATATATTATGTGATGTCTCTACTTCCTGCGTATTATTTCCTCTACTTACGCATTATGTAATTTGTGTGTGCAGTGCTCAGATGCTTGTGACTTGGATATCCCATGGGTTATCCTTGGTCACTCTGAAAGAAGGGCAGTCCTTCATGAATCAAACGAGGTTGGTGACCTTTCATGATAAAACAAATTATATGGAGTACTACTCACATTATCTTTTTGATCCATGATTTTGGTCTTTGACCTCTTATCTTATTTTTGTAGTTCGTTAGAGACAAGGTTGCCTATCCACTTGCTCAAGGTTTGAAAGCGATTGCTTGCGTTGGTGAGACTCTTGAGGAGCGGGAGGCTGGGTCAACCATGGATGTGGTCGCTGCCCAGACCAAGGCTATCGCTGGTATGTAAATTGTTAAACATTTGTATCTCTTTTTGCTACTTGAGTTCATTCGCGTTGACACTGCGACTTGTTTTGATGATAATAATTCCTGTTTCTACTCACTATACTCCCTTAGTGTCTTATCTTTAAACAACACAGAAATCTTTTGTTGGCTTAAGAACCCATTTTTGTTTGTAATGGCAGATCGCGTGTCGAACTGGTCAAATGTTGTCATAGCCTATGAACCAGTGTGGGCCATTGGAACCGGAAAGGTCGCTAGCCCAGCCCAAGCTCAAGAAGTAAGTTGTTGTTGATGCGTCTGAGCACTTTGATGGGAAAGCCAATTATCTTTTTCTGACGAAAACTTGTTACATTTATGAACAGGTACATGATGAACTCAGGAAATGGCTCGCCAAGAACGTGAGTGCCGATGTAGCTGCTACAACCCTCATCATTTATGGAGGTTAGACTTTATGATTAGCATATTTTAATGTGACAGTAACCCATTTTTGATTAATTTCCCCCTCAAGAGTTTTATGTTAATTAGCTTGATTGTGCAAATTTTCCTATCAGGATCCGTCAATGGTGGTAACTGCAAGGAGCTAGGTGGTCAGGCTGATGTTGATGGTTTCTTGGTCGGTGGTGCTTCTCTAAAGGTACATATACTATGTTTTGCCTCGTGATAACATACATCTTCGTTTTGTTTCAATCAAAACCGTACCTAATGTTTATTTTTTGTTCATTCTTGCTTTTGCAGCCTGAGTTTATCGAGTGAAGAAAAGCGCCTAATGAGTTCATTAAGCAGTTTGAAAATCCTTTACTTTTCCAGTGTTGGTATGATGATACATTTTGGTTCTTTTGTATTTGACAAAAGCTTCTCTCTTACTATATTGTTTTGAGAACGTAACAATCATTTTTCTTCTCCATTTATTTTATTTTAGCTGTCAACTTGCAAATCTCTTCCATTTTTACAAGTGAAGCCTGTGTTCGTTGTTCATAATTAATCCCCTAACATGATTTTAAAGCTAAGAGTAAACTATTGGCGTATATATATAAGTTACGACATATTATAAAATGATGAATAGTTTCCCCAACCATGATGATTAGAAATCGCTTGATACAAGGAAATTCATATTCTGTTTCTCTTGTGCAAAATTTAGGATAAATTTGCATTAACAAATAGGATTTGATAAGGTTCTCACCATTAACAAATAGGACTAACAAATAGGATTTGATAAGGTAACAAATAGGATTTGATAAGGTTCAGGTGAGAGAGATAAATTAAGAATCTTCATTACATTAAGCGTGTCAGGTGCCAGGGTAATGCATGATGGGCTTCATGAGATAGTTTTTTCCTCGTCGTCGAAGAAGCGGGTATGATTAATTATTGATTCAAGTTTTTCTCTAAGATCCCGATCTGAGCGCAAGAAAAAATTCAATTAATAACAAAAAAAAAAAATGTAAGAGAAATAAACTAAAATAAAGAGTTAAATCGTACAAATTAGATCTTACATGTAATACCGCTGTCGCCGCCGCCGATAACTTTGGTTGAATATGTAAGCCACAGATTGATGTTATCTTTGCTCCGTTTGAGAATATCTGCTCTACGGTGAAGACAGAGTGCCTTCTGATCCTTCGGATAGATACGTCTGCTTAACTCTAAAATGCAAATAGCGTCATTATCGCTCAATCCATAATGCGATGCGCAATTTTTATCACTTTTTTTACTCAAGATCGAAGCCGCCATTAAGAGATCAACAATGGAGCCGGGACCGGGACGGAGAGACGTCATATAGATCTGAAGGGAGGAAGATGGGGAGATGAAAAACGGCTGCCAAGGGGTTCGTAGTTCGTGGAGTGGAGGAGAAGATCTATCAGAACAATTAAGGTAGGATTTAGGGTTTGTTTCTCAAGGCCCATTTCTAGTTATGGGCCAAAACGTTGGACCTCTTTCATTGTAACAGTAAGAATTTATTTAGTTTTCAAATTCCTAATTAATTAACTTTTATCTAATTAATTTATAATTTTGTTTAGAATGTTTTTCTTTTCTTTTTACTTTGTTTACAGTTTAGAACCTGATTACATTAAATTTGTTATTAGATAGAATATAAAATTTTAAAGCACTTAGTTTTGTTTTCTATAATTAAACAGAGGTATATGCTTATATGGTATGTTATATGTGTATACAATTTTTTTTTGGGATATTAAGAATATGTTGTAGTATGTGTAATATTTTGTAGTTCATATACTAAATAATTTATAAGTTAATTTTCTAAACTATGACTACAAATCTATAGTATATGAATTATGAAATAAACTAATAGTTTTAGTGTTAGTTCTGTAATCCAAATCCGTCATGTTAGGCAGATCACACAACATGTTCAAAGATTTTTAACCCGCAAAAACTCATCATACGAAATCCGTACAAGTAAAATGTAGGCCCTGATTTTTTTTTTCAACAAAAGAATCAGCTCAAGCGAGCCAATTTGAAGGAAAGTTGTCTACAAACAAAACATGATGCGGAGATAAGCGCGCTTGGCGTGCCAAAGAATCCGCTTTTACATTTGCATTTCTAGAAATATAAAATAAAGAGAAAGAAGAAGACTCCTCCTGATCCGTCTTGATTCCCTCCAAATATATTGCAAAGGCCCTGATTGGTGAAGACATTTAAGACTTTAAAAGCATTTAAAAGTCTTAAAAGCATTTTATTTACCAATCAGACTTTTATGACTTTTTTATTTTTTAAAGTTTCAACAGCCACTTTAATTTTTTTTTCCTTATTTCTTTTTTTTTTTTTTTAAACTTTAAAATGACGTTTTAAAACCAACAAATTTTTTGTAAAAAAATTTCTTCCTCCATCATAATTTTAAAATTTTAAAATCTTTTTTTCTTCCTCCATCATAAATGAAGCCTGTTTTCGTTGTTCATAATCCCCTCGGCGTTAGCTTAGGAAACATGATTTCAAAGCTAAAGAGTAAACTATTGGCGTGTATATATATAAGTTACGATATATTATAAAATGATCAATAGTTTCCCCAACCATGATGATTAGAAATCGCTTGATACAAGGAAATTCTTACTCTGTTTTGCAAAATTTAGGATAAATTTGTTTGGATATGATTCAAGGGATTACATACATCTCATAGCTATATATGAGAACCATTAACAAATAGGATTTGATAAGGTTTAGGAGAGAGATGAAATTAAGAATTTCATTACATTAAGCGTCTCGAAAGGATAGGCGAGAAAATTAAAAATTATATTCATCCCCTACACTGGTGTCAGAGTAATGCATGGTGGGGTTCCCTTCTCATGAGATAATTTGTTCCGCCTTCATTGTACGCCAAAATCGTTTTAAACTCCATCTCCTTGGCCAAGGCTATGACCCTGCGTAAATCGATGTCTCTCGAGGAGATACACAACACAGCCCCTTCGTTGTGCTCATCTAGATGAGTGATCATTCAATTCACGATTTTTATGAGCATCACTTTATCGGCGGTGTCGGTTGATTGTGTACCAGAGACTAAAGAAAAAAGAAAAATATTATGCCCGTGTTATAGCAACGGGTAGACCTAGTTGTTGATAACAAATGTGCAGGTCATGCACAATTCAATATGAGTTACAAAACTAAAACAAATTGTTCATAACAAATTGCATATATGTTATTTATGTAGGTAATTCACATTTAAGTGTATTAATTGATTGGTCAACCATTAACATGGTGGAGAAAACATTACCAAAATAGTTTAACTTAATTGTGTTTTGAATTCTTATAGTTGTGTTTAAATGTAAGAAAAATTGTAGAAATATTAAAAGGCCCAATAGATGTAGGAAACCAATTTATGGTGTATTAATTGTATAGTTAGAATGATTAAAATTAGATAAATTTTAAAATAAATTTTAATATAATGATATACTTAAATCTAATGAAATTTGGTGTATAGTTATGATTTTACTTAATTAAAGTCGTTCGACAAGTGTCAACCTCTCAATTGATCCATGTCACCCTATAATCTAAAAATTTTGGATGGACAATATATTAAGACAGTACATATAGGGTTTGTGTACATCTAGAGTTCGTGACTTTGTATATTTTTTGTTAGGTTTTTTTGGCTAAAAGTTTATGTACTTCAGTTTTCCAGCTTTACGGTCTACTAAAGTTTATGTATTTCTTTGGGAAAAAAACAAAATACAGAAAAATATATTGAGTGGTGATAAATAAATATTGTAAATTTACTATTTTTAAGATTTAAAACACAATTTTATACATTACTAGATTTCAAAAATTAAGATTATTATAAGGTTTGCAATATTTACGTATGTGCGGGATAATGTTTATAAACATATTTTTAACGAATATTAGTAACATTTATAATCTAAACTCTTATCAGTATAGCATTTGATATGTTATTGTTTTTTTAGACGAAAAGAATGATCATATATGTTTTGTTTTTTAGACGAAAAGTATAAACAACTACAATTAAAAAAAGTAAGACGAATATAGAATGTTTATATCTTGACAGAAAAACCGTCACGTCCCATATATGTCATGTTTATTCTATTTCATAACTGTGATTTTAAAAATACTTTATCTATTTGAGATTGTATATTTTAGTCTAACATATAAAGAAATAGGTAGAAGATTTGGATGGGATATTCATACTTCATGTACTTTTTGTTTGGATATTTAATTTTTACAAATTAGTGGACATTATACAATTTTTCTTTATATTTCTCATTATCTATCAAATTGGATAAAATCTGCCATAATGATTAAAATTCCTAAACTTGATGACCTAAATTGTATAGCCTGACAAACCCACATTGATAGACTTACTTTGTAATAGTTTTGCTATTTTTTTACTTGCCACCCAAAAACCACATGAGCAATGTTTGTATTCGCCGTGTTAAATTTGCAAAACCCGTGGGTAACATGTATTTCAATAAAAAAAATTATCTATAAAATATGTCTTAAGAGATTGGATAAGAGATTATTTTATGTTTTGATAGACTAAAACTCAGTAAGATATTCAAAAATACTCAAATTTATTCCATTCCAAATTGCTCGTACTCAAGTTAGATTTTGAGAATAAAATATAGCTATTAAAAAAAAAAAATTCTAGCCTGTTACCCAAAATTTTATATATTCATGTGTGAAAAGAAGTGAAACTATTCCTCTTTAAATTTGATATTTATTCATTAGTATTTATTAACAAAACTTATCCTTATGCACTAACACAGTTACGGTAATTATGTTGGTATCATAGGTTCTTTCGTTTTAGTTGGTAAGATAGCTTCTTTTTGCCCCAAAAAAAATTGATATGTTTAGTTCTATATTTATGCAATCGAATTAAAATTGATTTCTATATGTTATTTAAAATTGATAATAATATTTCCAAAATTTTATTGTAGGTTATTGGTTTCGTATAAGTTTGGATATGCAATTCTAACCAATACTCTAAAATATGTTTTGTTTGATTGCCACAATTTAAATAACACAAATTAAATGAAAAATAAACAAAAATGAATTTACAATTAAAAAATAATTTTGTAAAATATATTAATAAACATTTTGATTTTTTATACCGCACATATATACACATATATACCTATGCTATATGTGTGAATGGTTGCACAAATCTACTATACAATTATATTAATAGAATCAATCACTTCAAAAGATGTTTCTGATAATAGCACTCTAGAAGAACGAGCTAAGCAATCAGCTTTAACATTGGACGTCCTTGGAATCTTGATCAGGGTAAACGGGGGCAAGGAGGCACTAAGCACCTGGAACTCCTCAAGAAGCGTTGAGAATACCGGCCACTCCTCCGGAGCCTGCACCATCGCCAATTTTCCTCCAGTTAGGGCAACCAATCGAGGAGTTTTATTTTAAATTAGTGTGAGGTTGAAAAAAAAAAATCAATCACTTCAGAATTATATTATTGATAATTAAAGTCCTTTGTCAATACTCCTTCACGTTTCACCTTACATATTTTTTTCTCCTTGACACCATATGTAGTAATAACATTTGTTCTTTTTACCGCATGCAAACATATATATACATATAAATATTAAAATCATGTCTGACAAAAAAATATTAAAACCATGCGTGACAAAAAAATATTAAAATCATTTATATACTGGCATTTTCACGTATTTTTTTTGGTAGGAAGTACCTCCAAGTATCTATATTGGTATCTTCATGTATCATTAATAATATATAAAATGAAAATATCAATTTAAAATTTCAAATCTTAATTAAAGATATTACTATTTTTCATAGTTATGATAGTCTTAAGATATAATTTCATAAAGATAAACAACACATTTTGTTGTTAAATGGTTAGGATTTTGTCAACAATGATATAAATGATAACCCTTTTCAAGGATGAAAAATATTAGAATACTAAAAGCATAAAAACCTTAAAAGAGTAGTTCAAAATAGAACAAAAACGCCGCACATATTTTTTTGAGTTAAACATGAATTTTTGAACTCTGTAAAAAAATAGAATTCAACTGTAACACCCGCAAACCAATTTTTGGTATTTTGGTAAGGGTGTCGATCGACACCTTCTAGTGAGGCATCGATCGACACCAATTGTGGCCGGTTCGGTCGGTTAAATTTTAACTGTCCGGTTTGCGTGGTTGGTTTAGGGAATCCCTAAATCGAGTTTTTAGAGGTAGAAAACGAACTAGGGTCGTGTTATTTGGAGTTAGTCGCCTTTTTTGAGAGAAAAACAAAAGAGAGAGTGTTCTTGAGCTTTTGGGAAGAGATTGAGAGCTTCCTTGCTGTTCTTGGGAGATCTAAGGCTGGGAAGGTGCTAGAAGCTTGCTAGGAGTGAGGGAATTCGTTCTTGTTGGTCAGAATCTTCTTGAAAGAGGTGAGTGCATGACCATGGCTTATCTAAGCTAAGATCTCTAGATTCTATGTGATTTGGTGCTTATGTGGTTGTTTCTTTGAGTTCTCTATGATATTTTGTTGCTGTCTGGGCTGGGTTTGGCTTCTGGGAGTGCAATGAGCGGATTGGAGAAGATTGGAGGCGAGATTCAGAGTTTCTGATCGAGGGAAACCGCTGCTCGGTATCGGTGTTGGTCGACACCAGTTGGGGTGTCGGTCGACACCAACGCGAGGACGGCTCGGGACTTTGGCGAGTGTCGATCGATGCCATGTGGAGGTGTCGGTCGACACAAACTAGGGTTTTCGGGAGTGTCGGGCAGGGTGTCGGTCGACACCAGTTTGGTGTCCGTCGACACCAGATAGTCAGTATCGATCGACACCATCTGGTGTCGGTCGACACCCCTTGTTCAGTTACGATGGATGTTGCATGCTATGTATTGCCTAGTTTGTTTTATTGATTGTTGTTTGTGGCATGTAGAGATCTTATTGCTTGTGTGTATAGCCCAGTAGATGGGAGAATTGCCTCACTGAGTGTTTATCAAATACTCATGCATCTCAATTTGTGTTTGTGGTGCAGGTAAAGGCAAAGTGTGATCGTGGAATCAAAGGCAATGAAGAGGAGGATTTTCTAGGGACTCGATTGGTTGTTGTCTGGCATTTACTAGGGTGCTAGAGTTGAGTCATTAGAAACATTGCTAGGTTGCTGGTTTCATGTTTCTTGTTGTTTGGTATTGAGATATTGCCTTGCTATAATATTGGTTTATTATTATTGGTTTATTATTGGATATTGGTTATGTTATTCCGCTGTTAAATGTGTTGTGGTTAGGTGGTTAATATATTATATTTATTATTTATTATTTAAAAAAAAAAGGTCGGTCGTTTCATTTTGGTATCAGAGCCCTTACGGTTCTAGGTTTGGGTTCGCTAGGTTTTTGTTGTGATGTTTTGGATTGCATGCTTTGATTGATTATGTGAGTTAGTCAATTGTGTGTGGCATGGAGTCCTAGAACATCCTATTCGAGCCTTCAATGAGATTTCACGGTGAGTTATTGTTATGTTTCTTTGTGTGGTATTGATTTGTTTTCTGCTTGTTAGCCTCTGTTCTTGGAAGATCAGTGGTTAAAGTGTTTGAGTTGTTGGTCGTGGACGGGGATGTGGTCGTGGTCATTATCGGGCGGGTCCCGAGGCCAGCGAGTGTGTGGTCCAGAGTTCCATGAGGAGGTACGTCGGAGGGTCGCAAGCGTATCAGGAGGGACCAGAGAGGATTAGCCGGTGAGCGTGCCGGGGTGCTGGGAACCTAGGTGTGGGGTTGCAGCAGGTGGAGCCCAGGGTCGAGATGATTGCTTGGCAGATCTGTTGTGCTGTTGGAGCGGTTACCGAGAGGGGTACCAGTGTAGGCTCCAGTTGTGCCGCATGTGGCGGGGTGCAGTCGAGGACTGCGGATGTTGAGGACTTTCCACCTTATGTTAAGAGGATGGAGCGGGTATAGATGACCGGTATGAGATTATTTCTCAAGAGGTATCGGGCCTAGAGAGGCGGATAGGTGGACATATGCAGTTGGAGCAGATATTTCTCTGCTTGGTAGTTAATCCAGTTGGATATTATAAGTTGAGTGGGCAGGTGTAACATTGCAATGTTATACTCGGACCACAGGAGGTAGTTGTGTCGAGAGATGTTTATAGTCGTTAAGGATTGTTGCTCCTGAGGGGATGGTGATTCCCCTGAATATCGATAGCTCGAGGGGCTGAGGGCTCCGAGAGTGGCAGAGGGGATGTTGTTCTCCTGAGGGGATGAGTAGTTCCCCTGATACCGAGATCTTGAGGATTGTGGTCCAAGAGTGAGACGGTATAACTCGAAGACGCTGGTCTGAGAGTGAGATCGGTATGACTCGAAGGTTGCGACCTAAGAGTGGAAGAGTTGGGAGCAAGCAATTCCTAGGGCGTGAGTATAAACATAACGATTGAATGTAGACCTCGAGAGATTGACGGTGGTTTAATCTCGGGTTTTGGATGTGTTGACCTTTGGGACAGGGTTTTATGACCAGAGCGGTTATGAATGTTTGGCTGTGCGCCAGATTGTGAGGCCGGTGGTGCTGGAGTCCCGAAGGGGAGTTACAGCAGGTTTGAGCCGGGAAAGGCATGTTTGCCAGATACATAAGTTCATGAGAAGCCTTCATGGCAGGATAAACTAATCGTTGCGACGATACTGGATGAAGTTCATTGGAGATGGACAGGGTTGCTAGATTCAAGGTTTTGGTAATCTTGTTGGAGGGAATAAGTCAAGTGGTTTGAGCTAGCTGCCTGCAAAGCATTTGACGCGGTGAATCAGAATATGCGAACGTATGGTACTTGTTTGTTTTATTACGCTCGTATTGATGATTTACTGTGGAGAATTGCCAAGTGGAAACGCTATTTCTGGAATAAGTTATCTTGGGGAAGTTTCCCTAAGTGGGAAGTTACTAGAGGTTCTTGGACGAACAAGAGGGTTGATATTTAGGTGGCGGCGAGTTGATGTTGGCATACTTAAATATTTGTTTAGTTGAGCTGAGGAAGCAACTAGAGGATTTATGGAGCAAGGGATTTATACGTTCTAGTGTATCACCGTGGAGAGCACTGGTGTTATTTATTAAGAAGAAGGATGGGAATTTCCGCTTGTGCATTGACTAATGGGGTTCGAACCGGGTCACTGTCAAGAACAAGTACCTCTTTCCAGGATTGATGAGTTGTTGGATCAGCTGGGAGGTGCTACTTGGTTCTCCAATGTAGGTCTGGCGTTGAGTTATCATCGATACCGATAGATGAGGCAGATGTGAGAAAGACGGCTTTCAAGACAAAGTATGGGCATTATGAGTTCATGGAGATGCCTTTTGGGTTGACTAACGCGCCAACAGCGTTTATGAGATTGATGAACAGTGTGTTTCAGGAGTTTCAGACGTGTCTGTCATCATTTTCGTGGATGATATCCTGGTATTTTCTAAGAGTCCTGAGGAGCATGCAGTGAATTTGAGGGCAGTTCTGGAGAAGCTGCGGGAGCAGAAGTTGTTTGCTAAGTTGAGCAAGTGTAGTTTTGGAAGCGTGAGATGGGTTCTCTGGGTCACATTGTTTATGCAGAGTGAGTTTCGTAGATCCGGAGAAGATTCAGATTATCGGGATTGGCCTAGACTACAGAATGTCACTGAGATCAGGAGTTTCCTTGGTTTGGCAGATTACTACAGGACCAGGAGATGAAGTCTCTGGTAGGGGAGATCAGTGCGTTGAGCTTGTGTGCGGTTTTCTCGAGAACCATTGGGTTAGGAGGCGGCTTATAGAGCGGATCTTCTGGGCATGGTGTGGTTGGCTCAGGAGAAAGATTTGGGGCTGGTGAATGTCTCTAAGAATGTTGATTCAGAGTATCATGTCTCAGATAATGGTACTATCTTGGTGCACGGTCAGATTTGTGTGCCCAAGGATGAGGAGTTGAGACAGGAGATTCTGAGAGAGGCTCATGCGAGCAAGTTATCCATTCATCCAGGAGCGACTAAGATGTACCGTGACCTCAAGAGGTACTATCATTGGGTCGGGATGAAGAAGGATGTGGCTAGTTGGGTTTCGAGGTGTGATGTGTGTCAGCTAGTGAAGGCTGAGCATCAGGTTCCTGGCGGGTTACTGAAGAGTTTACCCATTCCTGAGTGGAAGTGGGATATGATCACTATGGATTTTGTGGTAGGATTGCCAGTGTCACGGACCTTTGATGCTATTTGGGTCATTGTGGACCGGTTGACTAAGTCAGCACATTTTCTGGCCATTAAGAAGACTGATGGAGCAGCGGTCTTGGCTAAGAAGTATGTGAGGGAGATAGTCAGGTTGCATGGGGTGCCAGCGAGCATTGTGTCTGATAGGGATTCTAAGTTCACTTCGGTGTTCTGGAAGGCATTTCAGGCAGAGATGGGCACTAAGGTGCATATGAGTACAGCTTATCATCCCAGACTGATGGACAGTCGAGAGAGGACGATCCAGACGCTGGAGGATTTGCTGAGGATGTGTGTGTTGGATTGGGGTGGCCATTGGGCAGATCACCTGAACCTGGTAGAGTTTGCTTACAACAACAGTTATCAGGCGAGTATTAAGATGGCTCCTTATGAGGCTTTGTATGGGAGGCCATGTCGTACACCATTATGCTTGACTCAGGTGGGGAGAGGAGCATGTTTGGTTCTAGTTTTGTTCAGGAGACCTCAGAGAAGATTCGGGTTCTCAAGCTGAACATGAAGGAGGCTCAGGATAGACAGAGGAGTTATGCTGATAGGAGGAGAGATCTTGAGTTTCAGGTAGGAGACAGAGTGTACCTCAAGATGGCCATGTTGCCGGGTCCGAACAGGTCATTGTCAGAGACTAAGTTGAGTCCGAGGTATATGGGTCCATTCAGAGTGATTGAGCGGGTTGGACCAGTGGCATATAGACTGGAGTTACCTGAGGTGATGCGTGCATTCCATAAGGTTTTCCATGTGTCTATGTTGCGGAAGTGTCTCCGTGAGGGTGAGCAGGTGTTGGCTAAGATTCCTGAGGATCTTCAGCCTAACATGACAGTGGAGGCGAGACCAGTGAGGGTTCTCGAGAGGAGGATCAAGGAACTTCGGAAGAAGAAGATTCCTTTGATGAGAGTCCTGTGGGACTGTGATGGTGTTGAGGAGCAGACTTGGGAGCCTGAGGCAAAGATGAAGGCAAGGTTCAAGAATTGGTATGAGAAGCAAGCCGCGACTTGAGCTTGTTTAGCCTGGTCCCATCTGTAATCCGTGGCTGGAGCGGGAATGGAGTATTCCAGCCCATCTCTCTTGTTACTCGGTCGCTTGGGGTGGTTGGTTGTGCGACTCAGTAACAAGATGAGGTGGTGTTGGGGTACAAAGTTTCCGTGAGGCGGGGTTGTGAAGGAAAGTTTCCTGAAGGAGAAGTTTCCAAAAGTGGAAAGTTTCCAAAATGGAAAGTGCTAAATATGGAAAGTTTTATGGGAGTTAGAATTTGTCCATTTTAGCGGTGGAGAGCCTTAAAGGGTGGCTTGTGTGTGGCCTTAGTGGCGGACTTTTGAGTCAGTGTGCCCGTGTGTGGCGGTCTTTTTGGACATGTGTGGTCTTTGTGACGGGCTTTTTAGCCAGAGTGTCTTTGTGACGGTCCTCTTTAGGACATTTGTGTGGCCTTGGTGGCGGTCCTTTTTAGGACATTTGTTTGGCCTTTGTGGCGGGCTGTTTAGCCAGAGTGTCTTTGTGACGGTCCTTCGGGACAGATGGCCTTTGTGGCGGGCTGTTTAGCCAGAGTGTCTTTGTGACGGTCCTTCGGGACAGATGGCCTTTGTGGCGGGCTGTTTAGCCAGAGTGTCTTTGTGACGGTCCTCTTTAGGACATTTGTTTGGCCTTGGTGGCGGTCCTCTTTAGGACATTTGTTTGGCCTTGGTGGCGGTCCTCTTTAGGACATTTGTTTGGCCTTGGTGGCGGTCCTCTTTAGGACATTTTGTTTGGCCTTTGTGGCGGCCCTTGTGGCGTGTATATGATCCTTGTGTGGTCATGAGGTATTCCAGTGAGGGAATATGTGGTTGGTAGGACATTGAGATGTTTCTACGCGAACCACGGGAAGGAAACCTGGATAGGGATAGGACTCAGACGTGTTCAGAATCGTTTGCTCGCGACTCTTGGGGGACTTAGGTTCTCCTAGTACTGCCATATTCAGAGACTTTGTGGCTCGGGAGTATGGTTGGTATATCGACTTCGGATGACGATCCGGGGGCGCGCTGTAGGGTGGCAACCCGAGAGACGAGTTTGGACTTTTCCTTATATATTATGGCATGCAGGCTTCGGCCTGATGAGGAGCCAATATTTGGCATGCAGACTTAGGTCTGATGAGGAGCCAATAAAAACTCAAGGTTTAGGCCTATGACTAAAGGGAAGTCCAAATAGTCAAGAGCAAATGATGCCTGGAGCGTGAGTCTATCGCCAAGAGGTGACCTTCTGTAGATCGGTCGGAGGAGTACGGGCCGTGGAGACGGTTGCACGGGAGTCCTTGGCTGATGGTTGTTCGAGATTCGAGGACGAATCTAGATTGGTGGGGGAGAATTGTAACATCCGCAAACCAATTTTTTGTATTTTGGTAAGGGTGTCGATCGACACCTTCTAGTGAGGCATCGATCGACACCAATTGTGGCCGGTTCGGTCGGTTAAATTTTAACTGTCCGGTTTGCGTGGTTGGTTTAGGGAATCCCTAAATCGAGTTTTTAGAGGTAGAAAACGAACTAGGGTCGTGTTATTTGGAGTTAGTCGCCTTTTTTGAGAGAAAAACAAAAGAGAGAGTGTTCTTGAGCTTTTGGGAAGAGATTGAGAGATTCCTTGCTGTTTTTGGGAGATCTAAGGCTGGGAAGGTGCTAGAAGCTTGCTAGGAGTGAGGGAATTCGTTCTTGTTGGTCAGAATCTTCTTGAAAGAGGTGAGTGCATGACCATGGCTTATCTAAGCTAAGATCTCTATATTCTATGTGATTTGGTGCTTATGTGGTTGTTTCTTTGAGTTCTCTATGATATTTTGTTGCTGTCTGGGCTGGGTTTGGCTTCTGGGAGTGCAATGAGCGGATTGGAGAAGATTGGAGGCGAGATTCAGAGTTTCTGATCGAGGGAAACCGCTGCTCGGTATCGGTGTCGGTCGACACCAGTTGGGGTGTCGGTCGACACCAACGCGAGGACGGCTCGGGACTTTGGCGAGTATCGATCGATGCCATGTGGAGGTGTCGGTCGACACAAACTAGGGTTTTCGGGAGTGTCGGGCAGGGTGTCGGTCGACACCAGTTTGGTGTCCGTCGACACCAGATAGTCAGTATCGATCGACACCATCTGGTGTCGGTCGACACCCCTTGTTCAGTTACGATGGATGTTGCATGCTATGTATATTGCCTAGTTTGTTTTATTGATTGTTGTTTGTGGCATGTAGAGATCTTATTGCTTGTGTGTATAGCCCAGTAGATGGGAGGATTGCCTCACTGAGTGTTTATCAAATACTCATGCATCTCAATTTGTGTTTGTGGTGCAGGTAAAGGCAAAGTGTGATCGTGGAATCAAAGGCAATGAAGAGGAGGATTTTCTAGGGACTCGATTGGTTGTTGTCTGGCATTTACTAGGTTGCTAGAGTTGAGTCATTAGAAACATTGCTAGGTTGCTGGTTTCATGTTTCTTGTTGTTTGGTATTGAGATATTGCCTTGCTATAATATTGGTTTATTATTATTGGTTTATTATTATTGGTTTATTATTGGATATTGGTTATGTTATTCCGCTGTTAAATGTGTTGTGGTTAGGTGGTTAATATATTATATTTATTATTTATTATTTAAAAAAAAAAAAGGTCTGTCGTTTCATTTTGGTATCAGAGCCCTTACGGTTCTAGGTTTGGGTTCGCTAGGTTACTGTTGTGATGTTTTGGATTGCATGCTTTGATTGATTATGTGAGTTAGTCAATTGTGTGTGGCATGGAGTCCTAGAACATCCTATTCGAGCCTTCAATGAGATTTCACGGTGAGTTATTGTTATGTTTCTTTGTGTGGTATTGATTTGTTTTCTGCTTGTTAGCCTCTGTTCTTGGAAGATCAGTGGTTAAAGTGTTTGAGTTGTTGGTCGTGGACGGGGATGTGGTCGTGGTCATTATCGGGCGGGTCCCGAGGCCAGCGAGTGTGTGGTCCAGAGTTCCACGAGGAGGTACGTCAGAGGGTCGCAAGCGTATCAGGAGGGACCAGAGAGGATTAGCCGGTGAGCGTGCCGGGGGTGCTGGGAACCCAGGTGTGGGGTTGCAGCAGGTGGAGCCCAGGGTCGAGATGATTGCTTGGCAGATCTGTTGGCGTGCTGTTGGAGCGGTTACCGAGAGGGGTACCAGTGTAGGCTCCAGTTGTGCCGCATGTGGCGGGGTGCAGTCGAGGACTGCGGATGTTGAGGACTTTCCACCTTATGTTAAGAGGATGGAGCGGGTATAGATGACCGGTATGAGATTATTTCTCAAGAGGTATCGGGCCTAGAGAGGCGGATAGGTGGACATATGCAGTTGGAGCAGATATTTCTCTGCTTGGTAGTTAATCCAGTTGGATATTATAAGTTGAGTGGGCATGTGTAACATTGCAATGTTATACTCGGACCACAGGAGGTAGTTGTGTCGAGAGATGTTTATAGTCGTTAAGGATTGTTGCTCCTGAGGGGATGGTGATTCCCCTGAATATCGATAGCTCGAGGGCTGAGGGCTCCGAGTGGCAGAGGGGATGTTGTTCTCCTGAGGGGATGAGTAGTTCCCCTGATACCGAGATCTTGAGGATTGTGGTCCAAGAGTGAGACGGTATAACTCGAAGACGCTGGTCTGAGAGTGAGATCGGTATGACTCGAAGGTTGCGACCTAAGAGTGGAAGAGTTGGGAGCAAGCAATTCCTAGGGCGTGAGTATAAACATAACGATTGAATGTAGACCTCGAGAGATTGACGGTGGTTTAATCTCGGGTTTTGGATGTGTTGACCTTTGGGACAGGGTTTTATGACCAGAGCGGTTATGAATGTTTGGCTGTGCGCCAGGATTGTGAGGCTGGTGGTGCTGGAGTCCCGAGAAGGGGAGTTACAGCAGGTTTGAGCCGGGAAAGGCATGTTTGCCAGATACATAAGTTCATGAGAAGCCTTCATGGCAGGATAAACTAATCGTTGCGACGATACTGGATGAAGTTCATTGGAGATGGACAGGGTTGCTAGATTCAAGGTTTTGGTAATCTTGTTGGAGGGAATAAGTCAAGTGGTTTGAGCTAGCTGCCTGCAAAGCATTTGACGCGGTGAATCAGAATATGCGAACGTATGGTACTTGTTTGTTTTATTACGCTCGTATTGATGATTTACTGTGGAGAATTGCCAAGTGGAAACGCTATTTCTGGAATAAGTTATCTTGGGGAAGTTTCCTAAGTGGGAAGTTACTAGAGGTTCTTGGACGAACAAGAGGGTTGATATTTAGGTGGCGGCGAGTTGATGTTGGCATACTTGAATATTTGTTTAGTTGAGCTGAGGAAGCAACTAGAGGATTTATGGAGCAAGGGATTTATACGTTCTAGTGTATCACCGTGGAGAGCACTGGTGTTATTTATTAAGAAGAAGGATGGGAATTTCCGCTTGTGCATTGACTAATGGGGTTCGAACCGGGTCACTGTCAAGAACAAGTACCCTCTTTCCAGGATTGATGAGTTGTTGGATCAGCTGGGAGGTGCTACTTGGTTCTCCAATGTAGGTCTGGCGTTGAGTTATCATCAGATACCGATAGATGAGGCAGATGTGAGAAAGACGGCTTTCAAGACAAAGTATGGGCATTATGAGTTCATGGAGATGCCTTTTTGGGTTGACTAACGCGCCAACAGCGTTTATGAGATTGATGAACAGTGTGTTTCAGGAGTTTCAGGACGTGTCTGTCATCATTTTCGTGGATGATATCCTGGTATTTTCTAAGAGTCCTAAGGAGCATGCAGTGAATTTGAGGGCAGTTCTGGAGAAGCTGCGGGAGCAGAAGTTGTTTGCTAAGTTGAGCAAGTGTAGTTTTTGGAAGCGTGAGATGGGTTCTCTGGGTCACATTGTTTATGCAGAGTGAGTTTCTGTAGATCCGGAGAAGATTCAGATTATCAGGGATTGGCCTAGACTACAGAATGTCACTGAGATCAGGAGTTTCCTTGGTTTGGCAGATTACTACAGGACCAGGAGATGAAGTCTCTGGTAGGGGAGATCAGTGCGTTGAGCTTGTGTGCGGTTTTCTCGAGAACCATTGGGTTAGGAGGCGGCTTATAGAGCGGATCTTCTGGGCATGGTGTGGTTGGCTCAGGAGAAAGATTTGGGGCTGGTGAATGTCTCTAAGGATGTTGATTCAGAGTATCATGTCTCAGATAATGGTACTATCTTGGTGCACGGTCAGATTTGTGTGCCCAAGGATGAGGAGTTGAGACAGGAGATTCTGAGAGAGGCTCATGCGAGCAAGTTATCCATTCATCCAGGAGCGACTAAGATGTACCGTGACCTCAAGAGGTACTATCATTGGGTCGGGATGAAGAAGGATGTGGCTAGTTGGGTTTCGAGGTGTGATGTGTGTCAGCTAGTGAAGGCTGAGCATCAGGTTCCTGGCGGGTTACTGAAGAGTTTACCCATTCCTGAGTGGAAGTGGGATATGATCACTATGGAATTTTGTGGTAGGATTGCCAGTGTCACGGACCTTTGATGCTATTTGGGTCATTGTGGACCGGTTGACTAAGTCAGCACATTTTCTGGCCATTAAGAAGACTGATGGAGCAGCGGTCTTGGCTAAGAAGTATGTGAGGGAGATAGTCAGGTTGCATGGGGTGCCAGCGAGCATTGTGTCTGATAGGGATTCTAAGTTCACTTCGGTGTTCTGGAAGGCATTTCAGGCAGAGATGGGCACTAAGGTGCATATGAGTACAGCTTATCATCCCCAGACTGATGGACAGTCAGAGAGGACGATCCAGACGCTGGAGGATTTGCTGAGGATGTGTGTGTTGGATTGGGGTGGCCATTGGGCAGATCACCTGAATCTGGTAGAGTTTGCTTACAACAACAGTTATCAGGCGAGTATTAAGATGGCTCCTTATGAGGCTTTGTATGGGAGGCCATGTCGTACACCATTATGCTTGACTCAGGTGGGGGAGAGGAGCATGTTTGGTTCTAGTTTTGTTCAGGAGACCTCAGAGAAGATTCGGGTTCTCAAGCTGAACATGAAGGAGGCTCAGGATAGACAGAGGAGTTATGCTGATAGGAGGAGGAGAGATCTTGAGTTTCAGGTAGGAGACAGAGTGTACCTCAAGATGGCCATGTTGCCGGGTCCGAACAGGTCATTGTCAGAGACTAAGTTGAGTCCGAGGTATATGGGTCCATTCAGAGTGATTGAGCGGGTTGGACCAGTGGCGTATAGACTGGAGTTACCTGAGGTGATGCGTGCATTCCATAAGGTTTTCCATGTGTCTATGTTGCGGAAGTGTCCGTGAGGGTGAGCAGGTGTTGGCTAAGATTCCTGAGGATCTTCAGCCTAACATGACAGTGGAGGCGAGACCAGTGAGAGTTCTCGAGAGGAGGATCAAGGAACTTCGGAAGAAGAAGATTCCTTTGATGAGAGTCCTGTGGGACTGTGATGGTGTTGAGGAGCAGACTTGGGAGCCTGAGGCAAAAATGAAGGCAAGGTTCAAGAATTGGTATGAGAAGCAAGCCGCGACTTGAGCTTGTTTAGCCTGGTCCCATCTGTAATCCGTGGCTGGAGCGGGAATGGAGTATTCCAGCCCATCTCTCTTGTTACTCGGTCGCTTGGGGTGGTTGGTTGTGCGACTCAGTAACAAGATGAGGTGGTGTTGGGGTACAAAGTTTCCGTGAGGCGGGGTTGTGAAGGAAAGTTTCCTGAAGGAGAAGTTTCCAAAAGTGGAAAGTTTCCAAAAATGGAAAGTGCTAAATATGGAAAGTTTTATGGGAGTTAGAATTTGTCCATTTTAGCGGTGGAGAGCCTTAAAGGGTGGCTTGTGTGTGGCCTTAGTGGCGGACTTTTGAGTCAGTGTGCCCGTGTGTGGCGGTCTTTTTGGACAATGTGTGGTCTTTGTGACAGGCTTTTTAGCCAGAGTGTCTTTGTGACGGTCCTCTTTAGGACATTTGTGTGGCCTTGGTGGCGGTCCTTTTTAGGACATTTGTTTGGCCTTTGTGGCGGGCTGTTTAGCCAGAGTGTCTTTGTGACGGTCCTTCGGGACAGATGGCCTTTGTGGCGGGCTGTTTAGCCAGAGTGTCTTTGTGACGGTCCTTCGGGACAGATGGCCTTTGTGGCGGGCTGTTTAGCCAGAGTGTCTTTGTGACGGTCCTCTTTAGGACATTTGTTTGGCCTTGGTGGCGGTCCTCTTTAGGACATTTGTTTGGCCTTGGTGGCGGTCCTCTTTAGGACATTTGTTTGGCCTTGGTGGCGGTCCTCTTTAGGACATTTTGTTTGGCCTTTGTGGCGGCCCTTGTGGCGTGTATATGATCCTTGTGTGGTCATGAGGTATTCCAGTGAGGGAATATGTGGTTGGTAGGACATTGAGATGTTTATACGCGAACCACGGGAAGGAAACCTGGATAGGGATAGGACTCAGACGTGTTCAGAATCGTTTGCTCGCGACTCTTGGGGGACTTAGGTTCTCCTAGTACTGCCATATTCAGAGACTTTGTGGCTCGGGAGTATGGTTGGTATATCGACTTCGGATAACGATCCGGGGGCGCGCTGTAGGGTGGCAACCCGAGAGACGAGTTTGGACTTTTCCTTATATATTATGGCATGCGGGCTTCGGCCTGATGAGGAGCCAATATTTGGCATGCAGACTTAGGTATGATGAGGAGCCAATAAAAACTCAAGGTTTAGGCCTATGACTAAAGGGAAGTCCAAAAAGTCAAGAGCAAATGACGCCTGGAGCGTGAGTCTATCGCCAAGAGGTGACCTTCTGTAGATCGGTCGGAGGAGTACGGGCCGTGGAGACGGTTGCACGGGAGTCCTTGGCTGATGGTTGTTCGAGATTCGAGGACGAATCTAGATTGGTGGGGGAGAATTGTAACATCCGCAAACCAATTTTTGGTATTTTGGTAAGGGTGTCGATCGACACCTTCTAGTGAGGCATCGATCGACACCAATTGTGGCCGGTTCGGTCGGTTCAATTTTAACTGTTCGGTTTGCGTGGTTGGTTTAGGGAATCCCTAAATCGAGTTTTTAGAGGTAGAAAACGACCTAGGGTCGTGTTATTTGGAGTTAGTCGCCGTTTTTGAGAGAAAAACAAAAGAGAGAGTGTTCTTGAGCTTTTGGGAAGAGATTGAGAGATTCCTTGCTGTTCTTGGGAGATCTAAGGCTGGAAAGGTGCTAGAAGCTTGCTAGGAGTGAGGGAATTCGTTCTTGTTGGTCAGAATCTTCTTGAAAGAGGTGAGTGCATGACCATGGCTTATCTAAGCTAAGATCTCTAGATTCTATGTGATTTGGTGCTTATGTGGTTGTTTCTTTGAGTTCTCTATGATATTTTGTTGCTGTCTGGGCTGGGTTTGGCTTCTGGGAGTGCAAGGAGCGGATTGGAGAAGATTGGAGGCGAGATTCGGAGTTTCTGATCGAGGGAAATCGCTGCTTGGTATCGGTGTCGGTCGACACCAGTTGGGGTGTCGGTCGACACCAACGCGAGGACGGCTCGGGACTTTGGCGAGTGTCGATCGATGCCATGTGGAGGTGTCGGTCGACACAAACTAGGGTTTTCGGGAGTGTCGGGCAGGGTGTCGGTCGACACCAGTTTGGTGTCCGTCGACACCAGATAGTCAGTATCGATCGACACCATCTGGTGTCGGTCGACACCATCTGGTGTCGGTCGACACCCCTTGTTCAGTTACGATGGATGTTGCATGCTATGTATATTGCCTGGTTTGTTTTATTGATTGTTGTTTGTGGCATGTAGAGATCTTATTGCTTGTGTGTATAGCCCAGTAGATGGGAGGATTGCCTCACTGAGTGTTTATCAAATACTCATGCATCTCAATTTGTGTTTGTGGTGCAGGTAAAGGCAAAGTGTGATCGTAGAATCAAAGGCAATGAAGAGGAGGATGTTCTAGGGACTCGATTGGTTGTTGTCTGGCATTTGCTAGGGTGCTAGAGTTGAGTCATTAGAAACATTGCTAGGTTGCTGGTTTCATGTTTCTTGTTGTTTGGTATTGAGATATTGCCTTGCTATAATATTGGTTTATTATTATTGGTTTATTATTGGATATTGATTATGTTATTCCGCTGTTGAATGTGTTGTGGTTAGGTGGTTAGTGGGTATGGGACCACTAGCTGTAGTTTATGTTAATATATTATATTTATTATTTATTATTTAAAAAAAAAAAGGTCGGTCGTTTCATCAACATAAATTAGTTTCATATTAAAAAAAGACTTAGAAAAGAAGTATGCATACTAAATACTTTATAAATTCAAACCATTGTTTTTTTTTTTTTTTGTCAACCTTCAAACCATTGTTTATAATTGATGATTTTTGTATTATTTTATCTGATAAAACGACATATCCCCACTGGTTTGAAAAAGCTTGACATCATGATTTGGATCTGCCATCGTTGGTAGCCATTTTGATATACAAAATTAGATATTTCAAGTAGGATCGGGTACAAAGCTCTTTATCTAACGATGGTTATATTTATAGTGGAGGTCAGCGATTCTATTAATAGGATAAATGCAATTGATACCATATATTTTCATAACAAAATTGTTTTTTTGTTCCTGTATTTACGATTTTTGAATTGAATATGTCTATAATTTAGGTGATACTAAATAATATTGTGTGCACATTTGGTAAGTAGATATATATTTCTAAAGATTTTGAATTTGATCCTAATGACTCATATCCTAAACAATTCAAATATGGTTGATATTTAAATTCGTAACTGTTAAGATTCGGATTATGGAAATTTTGAATGCTAATTATTATTGTTTACTTGTTTGAATGCTAATTATTGTTGTTTACTTGTTTGAATGCTAATTATTTTTGTATGTCGTAAATGTTGTTTACTTGTTTCCCTTTTTGTGCTACTAATTATAGGTCTGTTTGGATACATGTTTACCTTATACAGTTCTTCTATTAATTGTATATGTTTGGCTCTGAGTTATATATATTCTTATTCTGTTTTAAATGGCATTTCATGTAATAATCTTTTAATCTATGTCTACTTATTAAAAATGCTTCCCTTTTAATAGTATAGATGTTTGAGTTTTTTTGTTTTATTTTGCTCTAATAGTTTAGTATTTGGGATGAAGTATGTAGGTAAAAAAATCTATGTGTTTTTCTCTATCTTCTAATATACATTTCCTTTACTAAATTATTCATTGAATAAAATCTTTTGATATCTAACTTAACATATTAATTTGTTAATTATCATTATACTTCACCTCTCATTTTTATATATGAGTCTATTTTGTGAAACAAATAAATTATCATATTATTTATTATAATTAAAAATAGTTTTATTTACGGATATACCATAAGTTGAATTTTTAGAAAACAAATATAAATTTTTTAATCTATAAAATATTCAAGCTTTGGTAATATTATTCTTTAAAAATAATATATATTAAATTAGAATTTTTTACTGAGTAACGGGTCAAAATTTGAATGATTAAATTCAACTTCATATTTTTTGTTGAATTTTATAATTTTGTATAATATAAAAAAACTTTAAATAATTTATTTTGAAATATTTTTAAAATATTGAAACTTGATATAAAAGTTAGAAACTATAAACACTCTAAATTGATTTGTTATAGCAATGTCAATAATATGTCACTATAATATGAAAGAATTTTAAGAAACCAAGTATATTAAAACAAAAAGTATAACAATATATTAATAATAACTCGCTTTTTAAAAATCAAATTTACAAAATTATTTCTTATAATGACATTCAAGTCATGATGTAGAATATACATTGTTGAAATAACTTCACATAAATAAACTAATACAACAGATTAAAATTTTATTTTAAAATATAAATATACAAAATTTTGTATAAAATAAAATTTAACCAGTGTTATAGTAGAGGTACTTATCTAGAATCATTAACAATAGAAAACTTACAAAATATGTATCTTTTTCAAGCCATCATACTTTAGCATATGATTTTATTACATAATGTTTTATCCCAAAAAAACTTTTAAAAACAATCACATAAATTATATTTTATATAAAAATTACAATATAAATAAAATAAATTTCAACCCGTGCTCTAGCACGGATCTTAATCTAGTAGCCATATTATACTCCCTAACATAACAAAACAAGTTTATCCTCCTAATATTTTTCTTTTTATCTATAATAAAAAGCTATAATGAACAAGTAGTGACTTAAAAGTTAAACACGTAATGACGATCATATAATAATATAGTATCATCAACCTCAAAAACCACAAACCTCAAAAAGGTGTCGGTCGACACCAGGTTGCCAGTGTTGATCGACACCAACCTTCATTAGTGGCTGATCTTTGTTTGTTGCCTGGTTTGATTATGTTATATGTTGTGTGTTGTTTGGAGATCTCAATTGTTTGTGTGTATAGCCCAATAGATGAGAGTATTGTCTCACTGAGTATTTGTGATAATACTCATGCATCTCAATTGTTGTTTGTAGTGCAAGTAAAGGAAAATTTTAATCGTGGAATCAAAGTAATGAAGAGGAGAATGTTCTTGAGAAGTAATCATTGAAAATATTTAAAATTTTGATTTATTATTGGTCTAAAATTAAATAATATATTTTTAGTGAGAAAAAATAATATAGATAAAATCAGTTATCATTATTTTCTTAAAATGTGTAAAAACTCTTAAACATCAAACTATGAGGGACAGATGGAGTATTCTCTTGTAATTCATATCGGGCTGTCTTATCATCTCCTCATGCCATTTGCCCCTTTATCTTCCTGAGACATCGTTTACCGTCTATCTTGATCTCTTTGGCCTGATGGACTCCCTAACCTTGATTTTTTGTAAGTGTTAGTGGATCTGAGTCAATCAGTGTAGTGGTTATTTTTAACAAAACTACTGTCAAGGTATGCGATAAACGTTGCTAGAATTTCAACTCGCTATGTATTTCAAAAAAACAATGTGTTGGACCGAAAGTACGAAATTGGAGTACTAATGTACTATAGTGGCCAAACTTCATCCAAATTTGGCTCCACCATGTCGAAGAGACCAATATGCCACCTCCAATTAGTACTCTGATCAGAATACAATATGTTTCTAGTAGTGAATTCCTTATATGAGATGGTGGAAACACATTGGAATGGCTTGTAGATGCCTTAAAAACAAGACCAAAAGTTAACCAAACTTCTTCATCTTCGACTACCATGCAAAGAATCAATGTTGGATTCATTACCACCATTATTCATCGTATTCAGGTTAAAAATTGCGCGAAGAGATAATGTAATGTTTACAATCATGTATACTAAGGTAAAACTAATAAAATTTAAACATATATACATATATATATATATATATATAGAGTTGGAAATTAGAAGAATTCACCAAAACAAAATTTATAAAAAATTTAACAAAACATTCGCCAACTTAATAAAGGTTCATCGAACTAACCCAAACAAATTAACTTAAACAGGAAAATCTTGGATGCAGCTTGAGAAATGTGAAGCATTACTTGCCCAGTTGCCCGACATGTTTGCTTTTCTGTTTTCAACAATATCCCTAAATTAGCTTATATTAATTTTAAAAAATTTTGGTGAAGAATTTTTCCTTCCTTTGAATTTCCTGAATGATTAGGTTTTTTTTTTTCTCGTTTAAAGAAAAAAATAAGATTAGGTTTTATATATGACCTATTCTTCTTCTTAAAAGCTAATTTTCTTCTGCGTTTAGTTGGAGCCGGCTCTGCTCTATATATAAATCTGAAACCTTAACCCTCAAACGTAAAAAAAAAAAAGAAAAAAAATCTGAAAGTATGCACAAGAAAAACATGAAGAAAGAAGGCGATCTTGTACGAGAAGATGCCCCAAAACCCACCATTGGAAAACCCTCACCGGGAGATCTAAGTTCTGACTCGTATATCCTTTACTTCAAGGGTTTGAGAAACTGGCAGTGGCAGATACCAACGGGTTTAACATTGGCTGGATTTGGGGTTGCAATTAGCAGAGAAGACGATGATAATATCTTGTTTCAGATGAACGGGCTACTTGATGACTCAGACGTTTCAATTTGGGAGGTTGAGTTTATGGCATTGAAGCTAGGACTAAACAAAGCCCTAAGTTTGGGGATCAATCATATCTCATTTTACTGCGATGACCATGATATTTTCGAATCGGTAAGTTTTGTTTGCTTTTAGGGTTCACGTAATGTGTATTTTGTTTCTCAATATCTTAATTGATGTTTTTTTTTCCCTTTAATGAATTAGGTCATGGGGAGATTGGCTCCTACGAGTGAGAAAATCGCCTTGTTAATGGATGATGTGCAAAGCATCAGACAAAAATTTACAACGAGCATCCCTGTTCTTGTGACTAGAACTCGGACTAAGTTTGTCTTTGATCTCGCAATGGAAACACTACCAAAGCCTCTTTTTGGTAGAGCTGGTAATATGTTTTCCGTTGCTTGCTCTCATCGGTTCAGTGTGGAGTACATGAAAGAACAAATAGAACTGGCGCTAAACCAGGGAGATCTACCTAGGTGTCCTCATCCTGGCTGCAAATCAAACCTGACTCTTCGAAGTTGTGCCCATCTTTTGACACCTAAACTAAAAGAGATGTGGGAACAAAGGGTCAATGAGGACTCAATCCCTGTATGTGACAGATTCCATTGCCCTAATCCAAGTTGCTGGGGTTTGATGTCCAAGACCGAGCTCCTTGAATCTAGTGAAGATGGAGTTAGGAGAAGCTGCTATAAATGCCGCAAACCCTTTTGCATTAACTGCAAAGTTATGTGGCATAGTAACTTGTCGTGCGCGGAGTACAAGAGGTCTGGTGGAAAGCCTAGTACAACATTGTGGCGTCAATGTAGAAGTTGCCAACACATGAACAAATTATTTGACGGACGCATCACTGTAACTTGCAGGTATATATATATATATATATATATATATATATATATATATATCATTTATAATCACATTATTTAGTTATTATTATGATTCAAATTCTCTTTGGAGATTTGATTATGTTTTCAACTAATGTAATGTTTCATGGTTGATATGTGTAGGTGTGGCTATAGGTTTTGTTACAAATGTGGATCTCAATGGAAGTTTGGAGGTTGCTTTCATCATCGCCAATTTCTGATGATGGTGGTGTTTGCTTTAGTCTTCTTTTTTATTCTTTTTTATGTTTAGCAATTTTTAAGCACACGCCAAGTAGGTGATCATAATCTTGGCACGTAGCTAGGGCCTAAGACCATTCTTATCGGTAATACTGTAATAAATGTTTTAAACTTTAATTAATATTAAAATTAATATTAGCTTAATGTAAACATTTTCATTGGTTTTTTATTAGGGCATGTGCATCGGCATACTTTTACTCCGTCCCTCATAATTAAATTGTTAAATTTAAATCAAAATGAAGGAATTATGAAAGAAACGTACCTACATATGGGACGTCCCATATCTCCGTCCTTCGTTACACGTGGCGTTGTTTGCCCCCCAAAACGTCGAAGTTTCGAGTTTTTCTCTTCGACTCTCTCTCTTGTCTCTATCTCTCTTGACGGTGGCCGGCGATTTCTCTTGATTCTTCCTAAATTCTCATCTGCACCTACCCGATTTTTCACTCGATCGAGTAACAACAGGTTTAGAAGATTACGATGAAATTGATTCGATTGTGTTTTCTTTCGAATTTTGGTTTTGACTCTCAGAGGGTTTTTTTTTTTTTTTTTGCAGAGATGGGTCTGTGATTAAGATGAAAACGAGTGCTTCTTCTTTTGGTTTTGATCCAACTCGTGTTACTCAACTCTCTTGGACTCCTAGGTTTGTTTTATCTTATTGATCTTTAATTTGTTTCTATTGATTCTGATTTGTGTTTTAAAGTTTGTGACTTGGTTTTTTTGCAGAGCTTTTTTGTATAAAGGGTTTCTTACTGATGAGGAGTGTGATCATTTTATCAAATTGGTATAGAAATCTTTAAACGTATTCTTAAGTTTTTTTTGTGTGTGTGATTCTTTAAGAATTAGTGATGATGGAGTTTTGGATTTGGTATTTGGTTTTAAAAGGCGAAAGGAAAGCTTGAGAAATCAATGGTGGCTGATAATGATTCTGGTGAGAGTGTAGAGAGTGAAGACAGGTGAGTTATATATATAAGCTTTCTGGGATATAAGTAGATAGGAAGATTTGTGTCTGTATTGTGGAGAGGTTTAGAGAAAATATAAATAGACTCATGGAAGATTTAGAGAAAATAAGTAGTACCAGCCTTCTTTGCAAGAACTGAATGAGAAAACAGAGTCTGTAGAGAGTGTGTGTATGTATATATAGATTGATGTTTATTTGGTCTCTTCTGTAAAGTTATATGCAACAACTTCTAAGCGGGCTTCATCATTGTCACAGTCTTGGTGTTCTGCATCGTGATATCAAGGGATGCGCTTGGCAGCACGTGTAAGTGTTGTCTTAATAAATATAATCACTCGTACTAAGTAAAAAACAGTTGATGAAATATGCTTATCATGATTGAAGATACCCTAAAATATGAAATATACTCAATCTTTGTCATCTTGTTTCTTAAACTATCCGTCTTTCTGGCTGTCCAGCGTGCAGAAGAGCCTGTTGTATCTGCAAATGAGAACGCCGGTCTTGATAAAGCTGATGGGATAGTTCCAGGGAGTAGTGTATCTCCATCATCCAATTCTCAACTTCCTGCTACTGCTGTGGCTCCATCAACACTAACTATGGCAGATTATGCCTCTACCCTTGCTTCCCTGCGTATGGTGAGTGTCTCTCTGTTCGTCTCTTTCCCTTTTCCACTTGGTTATCCAGTTTATCTGATTCTTTCTGGTGATTTTGTTACATTTTTTAGCTTCATGTATACTTGAGAACCTATGGACTTGAACAAATGGTCCAAGCTGCAAGCTCGGCTGTTGGTCTTCGAACGATCAAGCGTGTTGAGCAGACTCTGCAAGATCTCGGGGTTTGTCTTTGCTTCTTGTTCTGTTTCACTATTTTATTTGTCTTATATCATTATCTTTCCTCATGATTAATGAATGAGACGTAATGCTATAAAGGCCACCCCTAAGCTAGCTTTGAATGTGTTCTACTACTAATTTGTGGGGATTTTGGTTAGGGTATTAGCTACTTTTAAGATTTGTTAAATGGACTCTGAGTATATAGAGTTTTCTGTTTACAGGCTAATTTAAAGCCAAAGGTTCCTACGAAAACTGTATGTGATGAGCATCTTGAGTTACGAAAAGAAATATTAACACTACTGAATCTTCAGAAGCAGGTAAAGCATATGATACAAGTCTATCTCACATAGATTCACAAATATACAGCTATTTTGTTTTTATAACTTCCTGCCAAACATGGTCTGGTACCAGCGAGGAAACTGAAGCTACCACCTTCAGCTGCGTTTAGACCCGCACTTCGGTGTTCCCTCTGATCCATCAGAATCTTAACTTAACTTAACAAAAACTTGTTGGCCAATACATAATCCATAGGAGGAAGATCAAAAACTTTCCATAACACTAAACATATGTTTGTAACTTTGTAATTTTCTTATGTTTTATTTATTTAAATAATTAATTTTTTAAATTAAAAATACTATGAAGGACAAACACCCTGAAGGACACCAATGCTATACATGCTCTTAAGAAACTCTCAAAATATGAATAAAATAATTGAAGGACTAAAATTTTGTCCCAACCGATGCACATGCCCTTAGTTTTCTCTCCATTAGTCATCCTTCGCATGAGTGTCTTCTATGAGTGTTTGCAAAGAGAAAGAAGGAAACAATCAAAAATTCAAAAAACAAAATGGCAGAGATATTTGAGACACGAGTTCTTTCCTGTTAACACAATGAACTTTTATTTTTATTTTTTTTCTAAATTCTGCTTTAAATCTAAAGAAATTCTAAAAGATGTGTGATGGATGTGCCCTAAGAGCATCTCAAGTTCTCACAAAAAAAACAAAAAAAAATCAAATATAATAAAAATGCATGAGAGAGATTAAGATGCGTTTCTCTTCTCACTTTTAGCATATTATTTGTCACTTCTATAATTTTTTAATTTAAAATTTTAATAAAATATAATATTTTAGAAACTCAATAAGTCTTTATCTGATGTAGCTCCTCTAAAAGCACCTCCAATAGTCTCATATCCACTAGGTATCTGATGATAAAAAAATACTATGTGTAGTTTCAAATTAATTTGAGAAACTCACTTAATTTTTAGGCTCCATTGGTTAGATATCTAAATATCTCTCTGTAAAACAAAAGAAAGATACCTAGTGGGAGGTTAACGGGACCTGCGTGTCCTCTAATGTTGTTTTGTAATTTTTATTCTTTAATTAATAAACAGCTGGGAGGTTTTCTCCTAGTTTTCCCACAAAAAAAAAAAAAAAAAAAAAAAAAAAAAACAAAAGAAAGATGAAAATCGATAAATAAATTTAGTATAAATGGGAAACGAATCAATCAAAAACTAGGGACAGTATCTGGGTTTGTTGTAGCATTGATTCTGGTACTGGTAAAGTTCTCAAACTAATTCCAAACTCAAACAAAAATAGTTAAAACTGGTAAAGCCAAGTAAATAAGTAAGAAGATGCATAGTTTCTAGGAAGAAGAACATGTAGCATCACTTGTGAAGAAGAAACCAACCCAACGAATTAATTGTTATTGGAAGAAGAAACGACATCGATGATTGGAAGAAGAAGCGACATTCACATCGCCGTTCTTTTTCTTACAGTTTAGCTAAAATTCTGGGTTTTATAGTATGTTACATTATCAGTGATATTTGATACAGAAATATCTTAAAATAGCACAAAAAAAGTTTTATAGACAACAATAGCATATACTCCATAAATTTTAAAAAATAGCATTTATTAACACATTAAAATATCTAAAATTAATTTTTAGAATTTTTTTTATTAGGTTTAAGTTTTCAATTTCACATTTAGGGTATAGTTTGGAGCGTAGGGATTAGTATTTTGGATTTAGAATTTTATTTTGAAAGATTAATTTTGAAATATTATACAATTTTTAGAATTTTAGAGATACTATACTAAGTTTTGAAGAAAAACTTATTTTGCTGCTATTTTTGAGAAGAGTTATTTAATGAAAATGCCATGAACAGTAACTTTTTTAAGTCAAAATGCCACTTTTTTATTTTCTTTTCTCCAATGCCACAACCTTAACTTGAAAAGACGTAAATACCCCTCGATGAATGCTATGATGTTGATAGACAAGATACGAATGATGGACAAATATGGATGATAGACAAGATGACGATGATGGATAAAATGTAGATGATGGACAATATGCCGATGATCAACAAGATGTGGATGATAGACAATATACGAATGATTAACAAGATGCGAATGATGGACAAGATGCGGATGATGGACAAGATGCGGATGATAGACAAGATGATATGGAGAAACCCAATCCTCCACATCATCTTTTGGTCCACCCTCATCCACATCATCCTCTTTTGGTCCATCATCCTTTTTTGGTTTATCATCATCGACATCTTCTTTTGGTCCACCATATTCTTTTGGTCCACCATCTCGACTATTTTACCTTTTTATCTAATTATCTTTCATAGACAACTTATCTTTAATAATATGGATAACTAGTTTGAACTCGTGGACAACTTCGTTAATATAATTCTCATAGACAAGTTATAAAAATAAAATTCGTGGACAAGTCTATGATTTCCTCTAATAAATTGTCCATCAAATCTTGTCCACGACAATCACTCTCTTTCATACAAGGGTATTTTCGTCTTTTAATCACATGTGAACAGTAAAAATGTGGCATTTTTAGAAAGATGAAGCAAATGTGGCATTTTCCAAAAAATTTTTTAAAAATGTGGCATATTTGGCAAAAATCCCCTACAAAAAACACGGTAAGTTACGTCATTTATAATCATGGTTAACGTCGGTTGTCTAATGACTCCAATATATTGGCGTCGGTTTGGAAACCGACTTCTCACGACCCGACGCTAAAATTTATAACTTCGGTTATAGAACTGACGTTTAGTTTAACGTTAGAATATTTGCGTCGGTTTTCATAAATTTAACGTCAGTTTTATTGTGACTTTAATTAGCGTCACTCATGCAACCGACGTATGTGCAGTGATTATTTGATTATATTATATTCCAATTTATTTAATACATGACAATTATAAATAAAAATTCATTAAAAATATTAATCTATATAAAAGTCAGATATTCGAACATGATATCGTTTTATATGGAATGTAACTCTGTATAAAATTTTCTAGTAGCATGGATACAATCTTATAAGTTATAACAAATACAAGAGATGTTTATTACTGTAGTAAACCTATACTCTCTAATAGCATCAATAGCATATGTTATCAATGTTTGCTCTATTGTCTCTCCCCATTTCTTTGCAGCTTTCCACATTCTCTGGTGCCTTCACTTGTCATTGGGACCCGAGGACATTGATATGATACGACTGTAATCGGATTAGAAACTCCACATCAGCTGATCACATTAGAAATTCAACATAATGCTTTCTACCTGCATCCTGTATATCCAACATCATTAACCTCTTTCTTTCTCAGTTTTCTTCTCTCATGATTTAATAAAAGAAAGTTCAAACACGATGGATGAAAAGGCTCTAGACAACGAAATCATAAATGCAAGAATACTTGCAAAACTGGCGACAGAATGCAGTGTATAAGTTCTATAGCAATCCCAAGAAAGACAAACACAGAGATTACTTAACAGTGCTAACAAATTACCAGTGTACTGGAGCTAAATGGGAGAAATTAATGAATGAATGAATGAAACACTTTACCTTATGGAACTATGGATAGGGGTCGAACGTTCTGAGGCAAGCTCGTATCCATTAGGATTGTCACAAGGAGGCTGAAAAATAGACCATCAGAAGAATCATTTTTAAAGTTTGAGAATGGAGAGAGTTGTTTACATATTTCCAGAATAAGCAATGGAGATACTCGATAAGAAAATGAGCCTTACTTGGAACAACACTTTCAAGTTTCAGACTTTTCTTTGGACTGAGAGAAATCTGGAAAAAAATAGAAGGAATAAAGTATAGAGTGTTAAAGAAACACATAATGTAAGTGGAAAACCTTTACTAAGGCTTGCAAAACAATGAACACATCCGAAACTTTAAAACTAAACCTCAAACTCATAATACAACATATAAAAGGAACAGACGACTAACCCTACAAATTCTTGCTTTATTGGAGACTAGCTTCCATTAGATCAACAAACTTGTTCTATGTCTCTGACTCTCCTCATTCTAACAGAGTTGTGTTGTTATATACGATTTTCCACACTCACCTAGAAACACATATTAAAAAATTGCAAAGAAGTTTGACAATCAATACCAAGTACTTCAAATATGTGGTATTTAGTAATTTGTACTTGCAAAAAGCCATAATATCCATTATTCATAGCTATGTCAACAGTTTGAGTAAAACACGACAACATATAGGAATCAAATCGAAAACAACTATGCATTATTCATCTTTCTACACTGAAATTGGAAATATAAATCAGTAAATGTTGAATCGAATGCTCTGTTTCAAATCAAAAGACTTACTCATGTTATGAATTCAAAAATTTGGGATTCGCCGCTGAAGAACCCTAGCCCCAAATGTTTCACGAATCCATCAAATCCTGAAACGAAACCTAAAAGCACTGTTAGAATTGAACTACTTATTCAGAAACAAAACAAAATTCAAAAAAAAAAATGTACCATACGAATACAAATCATCGATCACAAGCTATCAAAAAAAGCCGTCGGAGATAGAGAACGAAAACCTCGAATTCGAGTGAGATTTGTTCCTTCGATGTTGGATCTTAAACCTCGTGATAGGGATGATGATCAATTTCATCGCAATCGAAGAGCAAGCTAAGAAAAAATTAAGCGTTCTCCGATTTTCAGATTATGAAAAGAGATCTCCGATTTTGATTTTGTAAGGAAGAAGAAGATAAACACTCTATCGTAATTTTATTAATATTATTATTGATTAGTTAAACTTAAAACTAACGTCAGTTTGAGAACCGATGTTAAGAAACCGACGTCTTCTAGTAAACGACTTCTTTTTTTTTTTTTGTCGTCTGATAGAACATAGTCAAAGAAAAACTAAAAAGAGGCACACAAGGAAACAAAAGAGAGAAAAAACGTAAAACAAAAGAGAACTGCAGATGTTTGATAATGAAACCAAGAGGCTCTCCAAACACCATGAAATGCAGGATCCTGACAACAGACCTTCAGTTTTCGGCAGCGATCTGATCGAGGAGCCACGAAGGGCCTCCTAAGGCCATATACGACTGGAACCTACCATCCCGTGTTACACTTTTCGCGATAGCTGAAGCAACACGATTAGCAGATCGTCCGACCTGAAAAACCTCCCAAAAAGCGAAACCAGAGCACAAATGGAGGATTTCCTCCAGCAGGAAACAGAAACGAGGCCAATCATGAGGATTTGTTAAAGCCTCCACTACCTGAGCGTTGTCGATGGCCAAAACCACCCGCTCAATCTGTAGGTTTCGCATAGCCTCCACAGACCATCGCACACATCGCAACCCAGCCTCACAGATAGAGTCAGTACGAGAGAATGCGTCTCGTGCGTGGAAAAGCACTTGACCACTCGCATCACGCACAATCCATGCCCCACCGAACATAGAGGAGGAGTTTATCCACGAGAGTGCAATATTACACTTTCCCACCCCGTAAGGGGGTAGTAAACGACTTCTTCTAATAATAATATTATTATTGATTAGTTAAACTTAAAACTTTTTTTTTTTTTTTTGACCTCAAAACCCCATATTATTATTACTCATGTTCGAAAAGGTTGGTTTCTAGTGCCAACCACTCCGGAACAGTCAAGTCTACATGGGAAAAGAAAGAACCTCGTGCTCTAGCCCTTTTAGCCAGGCAATCGGCATGGACATTCAAAGTTCTGGGAAAATAAGAAATTGAAAAAATCGAAAACTTTGATTTTAAATCAGAGAAAGTAGTTAAATCCGTGGAAAAGTTAGGCCACTCATCAATCTCCTCTATGAGTTTTGTAAGAGTGTGACAATCCGTCTCAAAGTGGACCGATGTCAAACCTTGTTGTAAAGCCGACTCCATTGCCCAGATTAACGCCTCTAGCTCAGCATGAAGGACCGAGAGATGTCTCTGTGTGCATTTCAGACCGTAGATTAGGGGAAGACTTAACAGGACGAAACCCAAACCAGCATTCGGGTCTTTTGTCTCCCATGAAGCATCAAGTTGACACCTGACCTCTCCCATGAACACCTCTTCATTCACCATTTCCTCTTCCTGGCCGTCTTCAGATTCTTCGCAGGCTTCAATCACCTGTGCTACTTTCCAGGCCAAAGCCTCGGAGGATGCAAGATCAAGGGTATCTTTTGGAGAAAAGTCCTTATTGTTGAACTTCTTCTCGTTTCGTGATTTCCATATGTACCATAGGATCCATGGAAAGACCTCGAGATGCTCTGATAAAGTTCCTTGATCCTTAGCCTGTCCTAGTAAATAGTCAAAGTTTGTGAAGATAGAGTTACTCGGGAAGACACCCGGAGGGGTTGCGATATTGGACAGAGCCCACACCTGCAAGGCAGGCGGACAGCAAAATAATGTGTGATTAATTGTTTCCTCAGTTGCTCCCCATCGATGACACGACATGTCCGAGCTACAGTGTCGTTCTACTAGCCTACTGTTTACTGCTATACTGCCGGATAGAGCTTGCCACATAAAGTGTTTGATTTTACCCGATGTCTTTGATTTCCACACCTGGCTCTTCAGTTTCTTCGTGCTTGGTTCCGCAGCTTCCCAACTTGCTTGAGTAGCAATGGCGTAACCAGATCTTACAGTATATTGGCCAGATTTAGTGAAGCTCCAAACATAGTCATCCACCATAAACCTCCTACTAGGTTTGAGGCAAGTTATAAGAGGTATATCCATTGGTTCCACCAGTTCCGCTAGCTTATCCAGCTTCCAAGTCTTTGTATCAAAGTCTATCAGATGGTTCACATAAAGGTGTGGGTCCCTAGTTGCATCTCGGGCCGTCGCTGCTCTTGCAGGAATTGTAGGTATCCAATTATCGAACCAAACCCGAGTGTTAAAGCCGGACCGAATGTTTTTCCGAAGTCCTTGATGTAGTAAATCTTTCGCTGCCATCATGCTGCGCCACCCAAAAGATGGGGAACTAACCTTCTGTACGTCCATAAGGTTTTGGTATCTAAAGTACCGTCCCTTTAGCACTCTACAGAGAAGAGAATCAGGGTACCGTAAGAGCCTCCAAAGCTGTTTTGCAAGCAGAGCTAAGTTGAATTCCTTGAGGTCCCGAAAGCCAAGCCCCCCTTGCTCCAGAGGGACACTAATTTTATCCCACGCCACCCAGTGCATTCCTTTATTATTGTTTTTTGTGCTCCACCAAAACCGTGCAATAGCTCCTCTAAGTTTGTTGGTGATTTGCTGCGGGAGTAAAAAGCAAGACATGACATATGTAGGTAATGCTTGTGCAACCGACTTTATCAGAACTTCTTTACCACCCTTTGATAAAAATTTTGCAGACCAGGAGTTTATTCTAGCATTCAATCTGTCTTGAACGAAGGCAAAAACCTGTTGCTTTGAACCACAGATCGTCTCGGGAAGACCCAGATACGTCCCCATTCCGCCTTCTTTGGATATTCCTATGGCCCTCTTTATATCCGCTTTGAGAATCTGGTCTACTTTGTTTCCAAAGAGAATAGCCGATTTTGCCTTATTCAATTGTTGGCCCGACGCTGCCCCGTAGCTGTTTATAATCTTTAATAACTCAGCACATTGCTGGATCTCCGCACGACAGAAGAACAGACTGTCATCAGCAAAAAGAAGATGTGACACCGGGGGACTCCCTTGTGCTATTTTCAGTCCTGTAATACGGCCCTCTGTTTCCGCCCCTTGAAGTTGTGCAATCAAAGCCTCTGTACATATAATGAACAAAAATGGGGAGAGCGGGTCGCCTTGGCGTAATCCTCTTGTAGGGATTATATTTCCTTTTGCCTCTCCATTGATGAGCACTTTATAGGAGACTGATGAAATGCAGAACATCAGCATTGAGATCCATTTTGGGTCAAAACCCAGCTTACGCATTAGTTTCTCTAAGAAAGACCATTCCACTCGGTCATACGCCTTGCTCATGTCTGTCTTGATAGCAAGGAACTTCGTGCGACATGTTGTGTTTGTTCGGAAGGCATGGAAGTTCTCCTGAGCAAGTAGAATGTTATCTGTGATCAAACGTCTAGCCACAAAGGCTGATTGTGTCTCCGAAATGAGCTTCGGGAGCGCTTTCCTTAGTCTGTTAGAGAGCACCTTCGATATGATTTAGCTTACATTGCATAAGCTGATTGGTCTGAACTCCCCCATTTCTCTGGGTCTCTCTGTCTTGGGAATCATACAGATATTTGTTTCATTTAATCTTGGGTCAAAAGTACCTGACTCGAAAAAGCCTTTCACCATCTGAATGATATCCTTACCGATGAACTTCCAAAAGCGTTGGAAAAAAAGACTCGTCATCCCATCAGGACCAGGCGCTTTATCAGGGTTGATACCGAAAACAGCCTTTTTAATCTCCCCATCCGATGGGGGACAGACTAAGGATGCATTTAGCTCAGGCGTAACCTTTGTCGTAACAAAGCGAAGAGCTTCCTCTGATCCTGTGGTATTCGATGCAGTAAAAAGATCTTGGAAATATTGAGTTAACACCTGTTCTATGCCGTCTTCTGATTCCAACAGCAAACCCCCACTGTTCTTAATGCTACAGATCCGATTTCTTGCACGTCGTTGCTTTGTAGTGGCATGAAAGAACTTTGTGTTTCTATCACCCTCTTTTAGCCAGTTAGCTCGGCTTTTTTGCTTCCAATAGAGTTCTTCATCCCGAAAAGCAGCACAAAGCTGCCACTTTATCTCCAGTTCCTCCTCGGTGGTCAGAGAGTCATCGTCTTGAGCTCTTTCCAGTTTTTCCTTCAAAGTCTCGATATTGAGCCTTGCGTTGTTTGGATTCTCACGTTTCCAAAGAGATATTGCCTTGCGGCAAGCGACAATCTTCGCATAAATATCAGCCGGTCCATCCGTAGTCAACTCTCCCCATCCTGCCTTCACAACATTCCTGAAACCTTGTTTCCCAAAACATCTTTTATCAAATTTAAAGCTTTTTTGCCTTCTCCGGTTATTGGAGGAAATTCTAGCCAAAACAGGCCGATGATCCGATCCCCATAACTTTAGATACTCCACCTTAGTGTGGGAAAATAAGTTGTGCCAATCTTCATTACCAACGGCTCGATCAAGTCTGCAGCGCACCCTCTTACGGTTTCTTCTTTTACCAACCCAAGATAGGGAATTACCTCTATAAGGGAAATCTATCATACCACAGTTAGCCAGCATATTGCGGAAGGGAAGGAAGGTTGACTCCGCTCGTCTCTTACCTCCTTGTTTCTCCTGGTTCCCAATGATTTCGTTGAAGTCTCCAATCATGAACCAGGGACCCTCCCTTGTTAAACTGATTCTCGTCAACCTTTCCCAAACGTTTTCACGGTTTGCAACCACCGGATCTCCATACACAAAGGTCATGTAGACTTTGTGTCCTTCGATGGTGGTTTCAATGTCTATCAAACGATTATCAGAATACAGAATGATCACATTAGAAGAATTCATATAAAACAGCGCTAAACCACCGCTTCTCCCAGCTGGATCCACGGTAAAAAGATTATCAAAACCTAAAGAAAATTGAATGTCTTGCATAAATGCATAATTATTTTTTGTTTCTGAAAGAAAAAGAAAAGCAGGAAAAAAATATCTACTGAGCTCCTTAAGATGCTCTGAGGTCAAGAAGGCTCCCGCTCCTTGACAGTTCCATGCAATTGTATTCATATCTGAGTACTGGGTGGTTTCTGGGACACCACCGAACCTGATTTAGCAGTAGACTTCTTGCGTAGAGCAGAAGGAAACACCTCAGCACGAGGGACATTGTTTGATCGTGTACGTCCTAATCCCGTTTTCTTTTTTGGTGATGGACGAGTTTTCAGTACGTTCAGTTTCCTGGAAGCCACTCCAGAGATATCAGGGCTTCTGGGAACTCTTCTTCTCTCCTCAGCCTCCTCCCGCGAGGAAGGTCTTGGACGCTCAGTGACTGAAGCCCCCTGAGAAGACGAAGCTTCAGCTTTACTCTTATCCTTCCAGTTCTTCTCCTTCGCCTTACCTCTAGTATTTGTCTTCTTTGTGTTCACCCGAGGCTTTGTTTTAATAACCGGGGACATCTGCGAAATAGCTTCAATTTGCTCAGCATCCTCTTTTGGGCATTCACCATGCTCTGCAGAGTCAATAAGAATCCCTGCCTCGCGAAGATATTCATCCACCGAAGGTTCCTCCTCATCAAGCAGATCATCATTGTCTATCATGTCGTCATCCATTCTCATATCAGCCTCCAAATCTATCTCCTGTGAAAGTGAGACATCATTATGGTCCGTTCGCATTGGGCTACTGACCTTTGGTTCTTCCATGTTCTGGTCATCTACGACCGATGCAAATTCTTTGTTGGTAGCCTCTGGAACCCCCCCCCATCATTTTCCGGTGACACCTGGTCTCCCATCTGCTGTGTTCTAGTAACCACAATGCCTTCCGTTCGACCCCTAGACTGGGTATCTTGCTTTGCAGATTGATTTGTTCGCTTGAGGTTCTGCGATTTCTCTCTCCATTCTGGTTCATTCTCCCTAGCCTCCTTTGCTCTGTATCTCTGTTTCACATTGTAGTCTCTCCTCCTTGTGTCATAAGAGATACTGTCGCTCCTCCCGACCTGAATGTCGATCAATCCTTAGCTTCGCAAACTGATTACCAGTCCTCTGAATATCAGAGATCGTCCTTTGAGAATCCACTGTGCCAACCGAATCTCTGTTAGTTCCTCTGTCATCTCGCCTCTCGTAAACACGACTCCCAGGATAAGTGTCCCAATGCCTCCTTTGCTTGTCATCATTTACTCTACCGTTATCATCAATCTGAGGAGCTCTCCCCGAATATCTATCCCTTGCATATGGATGGAATCTCTCCCGATATCGGAGAATACCTTGCAAATCATGCTGATCCAATCTATCCCAAACACCCTTGCTCCTATAAGCCCGCTTTTCCTTCAGGTTTTGACGAAGATCCGAATCCCGTCTTTGACCTCTCTGATCAAACTCCCTTGCTAAGTTTCTCCGAACCTGAGCAGAAGACTCCGCATGTTCTTCACTTGAATCCAAGGTCCCGAGACTCCTCTCTCTTGGGAAATCCGGGAGGGAAGATGAGGCTCTTAAGGCTTTATTCCTCAACCTCTCTAGATCAGATAATTTCGGACAAGACCTTTCTTCGTGTGAGATTCTTTTGCAAGTAAAACAATAACGGTGAAGTCCTTCATATCTGAGAGTTACATTTACACTCCCCCCATTATCGAATACCACTTTACTCTCGAATTGGAGAGGATTGTCTCCATTTATTGAGACCTGAACTTTTGCACCCTCAACATCAACAGCAGTTACAGACCCCAAAGCTTGACCAATTCCTCTGAAAGTTTGTTCCTTTTTATAAATCGAAGGAATACCCTTGATGTGAACCCAAAATAACATAGTATTTGGGAAATCTTCCTTGATATTTGCTTCCCATCTCTCCAGGGAGAAACTCCAACGGTTAAAATGGCACGGCCTCCGTTGAAGGACCTTTAAAAGGTCCTCTTCGTTATTGAAATCGAACTGGAATTTTCCATTCCCAAGATCAGTACCGTGCACCCTTCCTTCCACATCCCAAATGCGCTCCTTCGGCATGAATGCTAGGAGAGCCTCCGTACTCCTCCCTTCAGTATGAAACATTCTGCCCACTAAAGAGGTCTTGAATTTATCGATTAGATCTGAGAAATCAAACTTTGGAATTCTAATCACTCCTTTCTCCTCCTCCTCGCAATCCCGATCCGACATCGGCTCCTTTCCACTCCGTCTTACAAACTCTGATCGAGACATCGACTCTAAATCAGCAGTACCACCTCCAAACCAAAGACCCGAAAAACGATAGCAAGAACAAAATCGAAACTAGAAACTCGTAGCAGTGTGCTAGAACGAAAAGGCCACTCCAAACTAGAGGAGATCTCAAAGCCCTACCCTTATCGGAGAAGCTTACTGAAAATCGCCTTGACAATCGCCCAAACCTAACCCTAGCGCCGCCAAACCTAGTTAAACTTAAAACTTAAACGACGTTAAATTCCTTTCTTTATTTGGTTTTCACGTCGGTTTGAGAACCGATGTTAAGAAACAGACGTCTTCTGGTTATTTTCTTGTAGTGATTTTGGAAGCCAAAAACATAAATAAAGTATGTTTTAATTTTATTTTTTCGTTATAAATCACTCCTTAGCACTCATGATGTTTGGTAACTTATTGATGAGTGATTTAGTAAGTAGTAACGTATATAATACACAGATTTCAATTTTTTTTGAAATACAAGTTTTACGATTTGACTTAAAATGCATCTTCAGTTTCTTCTTCTTTTACCGTTACAGATAAACTTATAACTATTTAAGTGCTTCTTCTTCTTTTTAAAATAATTCTTAAATGCGGATTGGAGAAATAATTGTTAATAAAATTTATAAAATATATTTTTAATAAGATTTTGAAAGTAAAATTAAGGGTGTAATATATAAATGGGAGATTCTCAAAAATAGCACTAAAATAAGTAATTTTTTTTTCTAAATTTAGTACAAAATCTCTAAAATTCCAAAAATAACACTATATTTCAAAATTAATCTTTCAAAATTAAATTCTAAACTCAAAATACTAAATCCTACCCCCTCCCCCCCCTTCTCCAAAACTACCCTAAATGTCAAATTGAGAACCCAAACCTAAAAAAAAATCTAAAAATTAGTTTTAAATATTGTAATGTGTTAAATAATGCTATTTTTGGAAATTTATTGAGTGTGTGCTATAATTGTCCATAAAACTAGTTTTAGTGCTATTTTAAAGTATTTCTCTATATAAAATATGGTGCTACAAGTTTAAATTTTAAGAAAAACATATTAAAAGTTTGAATATGGTAGAAGATTACTGCATATTAATATATGATTTATACAAAATTTAAATATAAATAAATACCTCAAAATATCTGAAATAGTATTTTAATATGTTATACTTACAATCACATCCACTACCATGATGACCTAATAATAAAAGTTAATTTTTTTTAACACTTAGTAATCACATAAACAGAGGCACAGAGCGTAGCCTGGATGTTTTCCTAGTTATTATTAAACCTAAAGCGACTAACAACCTAAACGGGGTTTAGACAATCGACTTAACCATTTTTTAGAAGACCAATTTTTAGTACCCAACCAACTCTTATCAGAATAGAATCTATAGCAGCTAACTTTCATAAAAATGTTTTTTTTTTTAAATACGCGAACTTAACAAAAATAGAATTGTACAAATCTAAATAACTCAAACAAATAGAATTGGGCTTTATTCTATTGTGCCCAATTGGTTAAAAAATCTGTAGTGGATTGAGATTAAGCGTTGTAAGAACTTTGATGCAACTTGAGAAATCAGAAGCATTACTTGCCCGACAAGTTTCCTTTTCTGTTTTCAGTAATTATCCTTTCTTTCATATTAAAATTTTCGTTTATTCCAATTACGTTCTTTTCCTCTTTCTTAGATGTTTTCTTTTTTGCACAAAAAATAAAAAAAAGAAAACATGTATTCCTAAAAGCTAAATTTCCTTCTACGTTTAGTTGGAGCCGCCTCTGCTCTCTCTATATATACTACGAGTCATTAAACCTTAGGCCTCAAGGAAAAAAAAAACTGAAAGAATATGCAGAAGAAATACATGAAGAAAGAACGAGAAGATGGCCCAAAACCCTCACCGGGGGATTTAAGTTGTGACTCGTACACCCTTTACTTCAAGGGTTTGAGAAAGGGGCAGAGATCAACGGGGTTTCGGGCCGGATTTGGGGTTGCAATTTGCAGAGAAGACGATCGTGATAATCTCTTGTTTCAGATGAAGGGGCCACTTGATGAGACCGTCCTTTCAATTTGGGAGGCTGACATTATGGCATTGATGCTAGGACTAACCAAAGCCCTAGATTTGGGGATCAATCATATCTCAATCTGCTTTGATGATCCTGAGATTTTCGAATTTGTAAGTTTTCTTGGCTGTTAAGATTCTCATCATGATGTGTATTTGTTTGTTTCAATATCCTAATTGATGATTGCCCTTTTAATATGATTAGGTTATGGAGAGATCCGCGCCTAAGAATGAGAAAATCGCCTCGTTGATGGATGATGTGCAACGTATCAGACAAGGATTTCTAACGAGCATCCCTCTTCTTGTGACTGATAGTCAAACTAAATTTGTCTTTGATCTCGCAAAGGAAGCAATAGTTTCTGACGTGAGCGTAGTACCTACTACGCCCCTTGCTCCTGGAGCTGAGAAGATGTTTTGCGTTGATTCGTGCCTTCATAAGTTCTGTGTGGAGTACATGAAACAACATATAGAACTGAGGCTAAACCAGGGAGGTGTACCAAGATGTCCTCATGTTGGCTGCACATCAAGCCTGGATCCTAAAAGCTGTGCTCATCTTTTGACACCTAAACTAAGAGTGCTGTGGGAACAAAGGTTTAAAGAAGAATCAATTCCTGTATGTGACAGATTCCATTGCCCAAATACAAGCTGCTGGGCTGTGATGTCCAAGACCGAGCTCACTGAATCTAGTGAAGATGGAGTTAGGAGATGCTGCTATGAATGCCGTGAACCCTTTTGCATTAACTGCAAAGTTCTGTGGCATAGTAAGTTGTCGTGCGATGAGTACAAAAAAAGGTCGTTGGGTCGAAAGCCTAGTACAACAGTGTCGCGTCAATGTAGAAGTTGCCAACATATGATCAAACTATCGCAAGAACGCACCGCTGTAACTTGCAGGTATCATCTCTAATCACATTCTATTTTTAATTATTACTTATTATTATGTGTCAAATCCTCTTTGGACCATTTGATTATGTTTTCCGCTTCTGTCATGTAATGTTATGTACTTATGTTCATGGTTGATGTGTTTAGGTGTGGCTATAAGTTTTGCTACAAATGTGGATCTGAATGGAAGTCTGGAGGTTGCTTTCATCGTAGCCAATTGCTGTCGGATGTGTTCGTTGCTATAGTCCTTTTTTCTCTTTTTATATTTTGGTCAGCAATTTGTATTAAACCTCGTGGCTAAGTAAGATCCTGGGACCTAGCTAGCTAGGTGCTACGATTGTGGTTTTGGTTTCTTTTATTCTCCCCGCGTCTTCTACATAGACTATTTACATGAGACTAGGATAGTAGCCGCGCTACGCCGCGGGTTATTTTTTGTTTGTTTTTATTTTAAATATCTTAAAGATAATTTTTATATGTTGTTTGCAATAATAATTAAAAAATCAAAGCATGTGTTGACTGATTATCATTTTTTATTTTTTATTTACTTTAAAAAATGATTTGTCAACAGTAAAAGAATATAAAATATTTAATTAATAAAAAAACTTTAAGATCACAAATGTCAAAACCATACCATATAAATCTCATAATAAAATTCTCTGAAATATAATCCGCCTCAAACCCAAA